>CM066031.1:1685869849-1686384849 GCA_033557465.1 Ichthyophis bannanicus | reverse complement strand
GATTTTTAAAAATATACAGCTTTTCTACATATTCTAGCAAAGATAGGTACATCTACGCAAACAGCAACAGGTCTAAACATAAACTTGGAAAGTGTGATAATTAATTATGATCCCTGTTGTTGGTAGCCACCATCATTATTAAACCTTCACACTAATAAGTCCAGGAAATTCACTAGACCATTAGTAATAAAGAAGTGGTTTCTATGAAATGAATGGAGCATGCCCTTTTTATGCCAATCAGATTAAAGTATGGAAAAAAGTACACGCTAAAATATTTTTCCTGTTGCACAGTTAGGCCCAAATTCTAGGACGTGAAAACAAAAATCTTGAATTTATCATCTCTTTTGGAAATTAGTTTACTTTAATCACCATTATATAATAAACACTCTCTCAAAATGTATGGCTGAATTTTATGCAAGCTCAATTGTGCATTTTGTAAAACTGTCAAACATTTTGCTGCTCCTAGAAGATATATTTTTAGTTTAAATGTAAACCCACATACAAGAGGGATGGTAAAGTTGACAAGCTCCCTTCCTCCTGACTCCCCACTGTTTCCAGAAAATATCTAGCTAAAAATTCAGTCCTTTTACATTTACGGAAAGAACAAGAATTCGGATCTCACTTTCTAACTACGCTTGTCGCTTTGGAAAGTAAAATCTGAGGCATTTTCTAGAAATCTAAGAGTCTTAAGGACTGTCCTCCAAGGACTCCCGAGTTTAAAACTTGTGCTAATTCAACCATTTGTGTGTGTGTGTGTGTGTGCATAAATTACAACAATATAATGAAAGTAGACTACAAAGCAGATACCTCCCCTCCTTAGGAATGAAAAAGTCTCACAATAAATACTTTCCTAATTTATTAGCATATTAGTTACACAGCATACCGCAATGATCTTAAGAGAAGTTCACTTTCTTTAATAATAATTAATAGAAGCTAAAATGAAAACAACAACAAAAAAAATATTGTCTGCTCTCCCCTAAAAAAAAAAATCTTCTTTCACATAAACATGACCAGTTAAGATTGTGTGCTTTTGTGTGTGTGTGTGTGTGTGTGTGTAAAACATAATATACTCAGAGAGTTCTTTCTATTTTGAGAGATTAGTTGTGGAATTAGCTATTCACCAATATTACAACATGGTAAATCCTGTAGTACTTTACAAAACCTACCCTGAAGGCAATGTGGTGAAAACATATTGTTCAAGAATGTTTAACAGTCCTAGCAAAAACCATTACTTCCAAGGAACAAAGTCTCTTACAAAGTTTGTAATAATTTACTGCTTTAGCTGAAGTAGTAAACTAACACATCTGAAAGTTAAATTAATCCTTGGAATGGCGTGATCTATCCATCTTGTACACCATGCTATACAATGGACTAGGTTTCTGTCATAATTTAACTGAACTATAATTATTAAATGTTTTTTTACCATCTAGGAGAAGAGTGCAGCTTGTCTTTTATTTGAAAATATGATTAAATTCTAAAGCATATAGTTTTCTCATTTTACTGAGATACTTGGGAGAAAGGCCTTTCATAGATCACTCTCCTATGTTCTAAAAGGCTGGTAGGGCTACAATCAAACCAGATGTGATGTAGAAATCTTAAAAAAAATTGTTCTTAAGGTTTAAAAATGCAACAGCTATTTGTGAAGCCAATAAAGAAACTGTCTTCAAACCCACATATTATCCTAGGCTTTAAACTGAGGAAGACCTTTTTCCACTTTTCTTTCAGATCCTATCACCTTAAATACAACATTGTAAAATCCAGCCACTTGCCTTCTCTACTACAAAGTCAAATTGCATTATACTCCAAGACAAACAACAAACTTTGAGTAAGGGGATTCTCCTATTTTTTTTTTGTTGTAATTACAAATGTGCTCATTATTATACCCGAGAAATAAAGAATAATAAAAAAGGCTTTTGCCTTTCTTTGAATCTCATTTGTTATGCATCTTTTCAGAGTCTTGGGTTAAAAAAAGTTTTCAATACCAAACTTCTTAAAGTTGCCTGGCAGATAATAGCTCACAGGGGTAGAGAGAGAGAGAGAGAGAGAGAAGGAAAAGCTTGATAGACAAGAATGGACAAGAGAGTATCTAAAAATAAAAACAAGCAGATCAGAGTCTATAGCTCATGTTACAGTGTCTAGCCTCAAACCTACCTCAGTTTCGACCCTGGGTAGCATGATTCTTTTTTTTTTTTACAAAGTTAAGTTTTGAAGAGATGGATTAATATATAACCAGAGGTCGAGATGGCTGTGGTTAATGGCAAATCCGCGAGCTCATTGCGAGGGGAGCTGGAGGGCTTCTCACATCTCGATGACTCAGATCGGAAATTGGCACGTCAGCTCTCACCAATTCCCTTACCATCCAGCGATTTGTTCGGTTGGAAACCCAGAGTGTTTGAAAGAGGAAGAGTTAAAGCCTTAAAAAAAAACCTTCCTCTCAAAAGTTATCTGCAGAAGTCAAAGGTGCTTCCTATCCTCAGGGCTGAAGAGTGCAATCAGAGCAGACTCAGCGCGACTACAGAAAAAAAAAGGAAGGAAAAAAAACCCCCCCTAAAAGTTATTACTCCTTCACCAACTCTTCGTGCATCCTGGGCCCTCAGGCTCCAGAAACCAAAAGATTAATGGAGAAAGCGAAACTTTAACAACAACAACAACAACAACAAAAAACATCATCATATTAATTCAGCCTAGCATTTCTCTAATGGCTCAATGAACTACAAATTCTTACCTTATCGTACATAAGAAATTATACAATGGACATTTCAGCGAAATCTTTCCAGCTGTTGCCTTTTACACTTGAAGACTCCCTCGAAAGATCAACCACCGAGATAGCACTTTTTCAGCAGATTTTGAAAGTCTCTGGACTTCTGATTATTCTCTCCCAGACTGTTCATGTCCACTTCGAAATTAATCTCTGGATCGAGGAGTCCGGACACGCAGCTGCACTATTTGCATAAAATGCCTACCAAAAAGGAAGTGATCGGAGGGAGACTACTGCTTTCCCACTAACTAACCTTTAGTTGTTACTAACACACACGGACTAACGCTAAAATAAACATAGAAAAAGTGCCCCGGACAGCTCTAGGGGAATGGCCTCACTTTGCTTAACAAGGTGAACTGCGACTCCGTCCCAGCAGGAAACAGCCTCCCTCCCTCCCCCCCCCCCCCTACAGTATTGCTTACATGCTTTCTGGCCTGTTATGTTTTCATATTAAAAGGTGACACAGGGAGAAGTTTCTAGCAAGTTAAAGTACCAAACAAAAGCAGTCCGAACAGTCCTGGTAGTTTCTCTTTCCATCCTCCACAAGCCCTCAGCTCCACACTCATGCGAAGAAAGCAGGTTTCCAAGGACCTTTAGGTCAAACGGGGTAGAAATCCACGGGTATACAAAAGGCACCGCTCACTCCTCTTCAGTATATTTTGCAGAAATGAATAGAATAAAATCCCCCAAGGCTCTACGATGTTGACCGAGAGAGAAAATACAACAGCTTCCAACTCAGACGTGTCTTATTGTTGGCGCTGGTAACAGGGAGGGAGAGGAAAGTTACTAGTTTCAGGAAAGATGAACAACCGATCTGGACCCTTTACTGCAGATGCAACTTTATTAGATCGAGAAAAGTGAGGTTCTCTCTCTCTAGTCCTCTTATCTAAGGAAAGCAGCCGTCGGACCCTAAACAAAAATGGGGGGGGGGGGGGAAAGTGGCTTAGTGTCTCTCTTTTGGTTCAGGTCACAAGGGCAAAGCTAGCGACAGCAAAGGACATCACTCTGCAAGAAAGATCTAGCACAGCGGATACGACCTCTCTCTCTCTCTCTCTCTTTCCCTAACCAGCGGCTCTTTACATCAGACGCTTCCGTGGCTTAATTGCCGAAAACGAGCTGGGAAGATGTTTTACCAAACTCGATTGGAGAAGCAGCCTTCGTGCAGGGGAAGAAGTGCAAAAGGGAAAAAGCAGCCAGGAGAGAAAAAAAAAAAAAAAAGGTAAGTTCACATTTTGTTTGTGTGTGTGGGGTTAATCTTCAGATTACACTCACCATTCCTCTCGGGTAAGGCCAGATCGGGGTCCGATTTGAAATGCTGAGGCTTCGCCTGCTTCCTCCGCGACATGCTGGCTCAAACATCAGCTGGGGCAGAATAAAAAATTACTAAAAAAAAATCTCAAAATTACGGAAATCGAGCCCATCCACCGCGCATGTGTCCTGCTATAATTATGATTATCAATAATGCATTGCGATTAATCATAGAGGGGCTCTTTGAAAGGCGATTGGCACATGGCCAGCTCTATTCAAACCAACTCTTCTTAATCAATTAGCCTCTGATTTGCTGGAGACCCCTGTCTCTCCCAGCTCCCGCCCAATGAGCCGATCCATGCTAAAGAAGGGCTGGATTTCAAAGGCTGTTTGGATACAGTTTAACCCTCTTAGCAACCAGCTGGGACTATCACGCCATCCCTTGTTACTATAGGAATGTTTTAAAGGCTCTTTGCTGGTGCCCAGCGCTTTTCAAGAAAATCCATGTAAAAGGAGGAAAGGTCAGATCGTCTATTCAATGGCTGCTGAGATACACTCTTAACCTTTAAGGACGATTTTTTTTCTTTAAATCCCTTATAGGCTCAAATAAGACTTTCCCAGAAGTGGAGAAAGACAAATAGCAAAAACAAAATCCCAAACCCGAAAAACCTACTGGACGTCTTTTTAGCTCCTTGCAACCGGGCTCTGAAAGCAGTTGCAGCACTGACTTGTCAAACTGCAACTTTTCCCCAAGTTTTGTTGTTTACAAGACAAGCGGCTACTGACTCTGCGCTGTATTCCATTTACACGTTTTAAAGGTCTGATCTAACTCCCAGATTCCCCGCTCCCTCGCTTTCATCTCCATACATAGCGGACCGGATCGTAAAGAAAACAGGGGGATCCCCCTCTGCAGAATTTTACCTCGCACATATTCCCAGGACTTCAATCGGAAAAGGTAACAAGTTCCAGTTGCTGGCAGCCAAACCCGGGCCCCGCCCCCTGCGCGTCAATTGGCTGTCGGAAGTGTCAATCGAGCTGGAGGGAGCATGGCCCGGGGTTGGAGGCTAAGAGCTGCTCATCCCGAGCGGAATCTGCAGCTCTGCGCGGTGAAGGGAAACCGTCAGCGGGCATGCCGCCAGGCTAACTTTATACGCTCATCAACCCAAGCGCTTTACTCCCCACTACTCCCTGCCCTTCACAAAACAAAACAAAACGTCTTTATTTGATTGGCCTGCTGTATAGTTTGCTACTAAAAGTGTCTTTTATTTTGAAAGCGTCCCGTTCTGTTGCTTTTCCCCTGCTATTCCGGCTGATCTGAGGAAAATTGATCCATTAATTATTCGCATTCTTTTTGTAGGTATTTGTGAAAGTACTGACCAAGACATACAAGAGAGACTGTTGAAACACTAATCCAACATAAAATAATAGGAAAGATGTATTCAAGCACGCAGTGTGAGAATATATGATGCAATGATGTGAGTGTGGTGATGTGCGTGCGTGTGTGCATGCTTATATACGCTTTGCCTATTTTGCTTCTTTTTGAATAGACATACAAGTACGTATACATAGCATTACATTCACCCGCGCTATATATATACACACACACACACACCACACACACAATATTTTTCATCAGTGTGCAATATTCTGGATATATATGCAATGTACTGTAACATACTGTACCAATATACAATTTCCAGGCCATTGAAATCATAATTAATGCTCAAATACCATAAAATTCCAGAAGTTAGGAAACGTCTCTGCAGTGGTTTAATTTCATCGTATGTCCTTGGAAAATACAATAACGGAACGGAAAATATTTTTTTCCCAACAATTTACTGTTTCTCTTCCATTAGAGTAGTGGCTCGTCCCAACCCTGACGGATTGTTGCTTCTGATTTCAGAGCCTTTGTTTCGGTATCAGTGTGAGCAAACACTGGAGACGCAAACAAAACTGATTTCAATTTCAAATGAGGTGGTTGGAGCTAGAATATCTCCTAGCGGGCTCTGATAACTGGATACTCTCCCTGTTAGCGCTGCACTACTGCAAATGTTTACTAAACTGGGAAACGAGTCGTAAAAAACTTGAGCCAAACATTTAGTCACCTTTTCAAACTAGTCCTTCCAAATGCAATTGTTTTTCCGGCAGTGCTTTTGTACAGTGGGTCTGATAAAAAAAAATGACAAACGCAGCTAGCAGTGGGGATGATGTTGAAGGATGGAGATAATAATGTTTCTATACTGGTACTTCACTTGCCATTATTTTTCACTGAATATTTAAAGAGCTCATTCGGCAGAGATGGATATAGGCTGTGCTTATTGTCATCCCCCTTGCAGTGATACACTGCTATCTATCTATCTATCTATCTATCTATCTCATATTGTTCATATACAATGCAGAAAATATTATGCGTATATTCAGTTTTGATATAATGACTCGAATATTACATCACAGCTACATATAGAACCTTGTCAACCTTTAGCACACACAGCTTAATTACTATTTACATATTAACATTAGCCCTATTGTATAACGTACTTTTACAACAAATTATTGATGCATTAGTTAAGAGGGCTGAAGTAGATTTTTTTAACCATTTCTAGGCAGTTTTTTTAAGCATTTAAATTGTTCGGTTTACTTCTTTCGTTGTATGTTTTGTTTTCCCTGTCTTTCTCTCTTTTTCCGTGGGCAAAGGAAGATGTTTTGGGGGGAGCAGATTTGGTCTTTATTGTTGCTGATAGCGATACATCTACTCGGAGTCAATGTTTCCTCCAGAAATTACCAAATGTTTGGGAAAGCAAATGTTTGGATCTGTTTGTTGCGGTTGCCTACGATCACGTCTTCCTTAGTAATCTCTCTAAGGTGAGATCCGAGATCTAGAAACGTTATTGGATGCAAATGAAGCCTGGGCTTGCAAAAGGAAAAATCGATCCGTAGAGCAGCCAGGCGAGATTGCAAACAGAGGATGATTTGCAGTTCATTGAGGTGAGAGACGATTTCAACGGGACGCTACACACACAAGCAGACGGGATTACTGTTACTAAAGGCTTGTGATCTTTCGGAACGGGTTCAGCACTCAAGGGTTAAAAGCTGCACAGCCCCGTGGTCAAACTATGTCATGAATAACGTTTTGGGGGGTGAAGGAAAATCCAAAGGGCTCCAAATTGTCACCACAAGTCTCAGCTAAAGATGCTCAATCGTCCTCATTACAGAAACAAACTAAAAGAAAAATACATTAAACCAACGGAGATTCTCACGAAAACGAACATGCAAACTATGGCTTTTGCTCTCTTTAAGAGTTGAGGATTGACGAGACGTTTTAGTCATAATTTAACGCCACGTTTTTGATAGTCAAGTTACAAAATGTAAAAATATTAAAATAGACTAATATATGCATAAATAATTCAGGGTATTATAAGCAGAAGTCTGTTGGAGAGGCGGAAACACATAAGCATATAAACACATTCTGGTTAGAATTAGGCTGCCTCTTAAGTTATTAAAAGTCGCTTAGGAGAAAGTTGGGAAATTTGAAAGCAGCGGTCCTCTTGGATCGTGCTTCTTGCTTTTACATTTTCCAAACATCCTCCCTTGCCTGTATACATGCATACACACGTTTTTAAAACGACCTTCCGGTGATACTGGAACGGCAATCCTTCCCCTTCATTCTCAATAGTGTGTCATTGTGGATTGCACTAGATTGGATCTGGGGCGCTAAGACCCAATCTTTTGTGCGGCGAAGGAATTGCACATATTACTTTCTGCGAACAGAACTATCAGATTTTTTTTAAAATGTATTTCTTGATGATCGATACGTAGAGGAGAGAGCCCGAATTTAATCCTCCATTATTACTGACAACCGATAATTGATCATTTCTCACAAACAGCTTTTGGCCACCTAATTGAATCATAAGCAATTGGTGAGAGCTAAAGGCAGAACCCTAAATAGCACCAAAGTGATGGAGCCTGTTCGAGAAGACCAGAGGGGAAATCTGGTAAAAATGACTAATGTCGTAACCAGCCAAGGTGAAATTGTTTAACACAATTGCCGCCTTCCACCCTTGCTGCCTTTTCTTTGACCTGAAGACCAACATATTTTTACACCTAGCTGGAAATGTCTTTTCCGAGTTCACTGATGAAAGTGCTTCAAAAACGATTAGCGGGAGAATTACAGCTGTCACTCCTACCAAGAGTGAAAGTAATAAAATCAATCCCCTCAATCCACCAGAACCTGACCATAGTGTCCTAATCTATTCATTTTAGCGGTGCTTGTTTGTTCGTACAACTTGGGTTTAAACTATGAATTGCGCATATTACGTAAAACGCCTCTTAAAGACTATCAGCTTAACATGTACCAGCAAGTTAGAGAAAATTATTTTTTCTTGTTAGTAATGAAGCTTAGTAAAGAAAACGTACACATTTCCGGTGCCTGATTCATTTATTAACCGAGTTCTAATAAGCGATAAACTCAGTGCTTTTTATGACATACATAGAAGTTGCAGCAGGCGGATAAAACTGCAAACATTTTGCTTTGGTTTTCTATAACAATTTCAAACCCCGAAGAGCAGAAAGATAAAATTGACTACACACATTGGCATATTATCTAGCCGAAGTTATTATTTTGTTTTACGTTGGGAAGGGAAAATTGTGTTCTTGTCACTAAATTCTGCGTCACTTATAGTTTGGACGTTAGCAGGAGCAAATAATAAACGGGTACATTTTAGCCTTCTTTCCCACGTGGCAGTTCAATTAGCGCTTGAAGAGCATCATTTGGATGTGAAACGGTGCAGGTTGCCAAGGCTTACACACCTTTTGTAGTGTTTGCTGCTCCTCGCACGCGTTATTTAGCTCAATTCATTACTACGTCTCCCTTCGCTGTCTCCTCCTAGAACCAAACACAATCCGGCAACAAAGTTTGCAGCGTCATGCTGCTGCTACTGTGGATTGCGTTTGATAGGAAGGATGCTTGGAAACGATGAAAGAAAACAAAGTCGGAGAAAAAAAAACGCGCTCTTTCAAAACATTTCCGTGCAGCACAAAATCAAGCAAGAATGAATCGGTGCACGATCCTGCCGGGAAAAGAAAAGTCCGGCAGACTTCCCTAGCGCAGCCAACACTGCTTTGGGGCATCCTGGCTTGGCACGCGAAGCGCTCTCTTCTGACGTTGTGGACATACGCATCACACTGCGCTAGTTTGCGCTCTCATGTCGTCTATGAATGCGGTGACATATCCATGCTGATACTGTTTGGTTCTTTTTTTTTAATTTACTGGACGTGTCGCTTTCCATTGCCTCTAGTCTCATCAAACTTTTAACATTATGGCGGGATTAATGAACACTATAGGAGATGTGTGCGCTGTAAAGAGCGGGGCCCAGGCCTTAAACAACTTGTGTTGTATAGCAGGCAAAGAGACTGCAAGCACGGCATGACGCTTGACTACTCTGGATTGGCATAATCTCGAATTTAGTGCCTACATAGTAGCTACTTCTGCCCACTCTCCAAGGAGATATCCCAACTGGTCCAAGTCAGTTTAGCTAACTGGTCCCTTTCTAGTCAGTTTCAGAGTTGCTATTGTATGCAAATTGCTTTAAACCATGCAGACTTTCTGCAGATATAAATCATTATTAATAATGCATCTTTCTGTAATAAAATGGTTTGATGAGCACTTATTAATCCTCATACAATTATTTTATGTCTTGCATTCTTTTGACAACAGCGCTGCCATTACATGAATATGTATTTAAAATAATTTAGCCATCAGTAATAACAATTTCTAATGCAGAAGCAGTGTCTTTTCATTGGGAGGATCGGGCAGTGTGCTCTCTGTGTAATTACTTCCTCTATTGGTTTATCCCTGAGTCTTACTTTGTCCTGTTGTAGTTTAGAAGAAAAGGCCTGACCCTTTCATCATGACCAAGGTCTTCAAAAATCTCTGTCCCAGAGGCCACTTGGCTGTTCCTGCCAATGCTCTTGCTTTATGATGTATGAACTTGACATATTTACTTGCTCTGTGTCCCCCCACCAGCTCCTGAATTGTTGCAAAGCATGCAACCGGTTTTAGGATACCTACTTGGGAACCACTGCATATGGCTTCCACTTGAAAGTTTTCTGCAATGTATGTGGGCTAAAAGTGACTGCACATTACAAATAATGCAGATAATTCAAAATTGCTCCATCAAGTAGGAATATGGCAGAAATAGCCCTGCAGACTCTGGGAAGGAGAATTTTGAAAGCAAAAGCGTCCAGGACTTCTCAAAACGTAATGAAACAGAACAGCAAAGGGAATAGAAGGCAAATGTTTTCTATTGGGCTACAACTTCTCCTTAGATCCTGCTCTCCCAATAGAAGCAGCTTGAAAGATATGTACAGTTTTCCTTCTGTTGTGTGCCATTGCTATACAAATTCCAGATTTCTTTCAGGTTGGGATATCTATTTTTCTTTTTTTTTTCATGCTTAACATAAAAAAATATCCAAAGATGTAGTACATGAATTTGTGGCTGGTGGACAAACAGTGTCATAATCTTTAAGATAGGATTTCCCAAACCTGCTGTGTGGACCCCACTGTCTGTCAGGTTTTGAGGATATCTATAATGAATGTTCATGAGAACAAGGTGCATATAGTAAATCTTCAGTGCATAGAAATGGATCTCATGCATTTTTATTATGGATATCCTGAAAACTTGACTGACTGTGGGGGTCCTCAAAACAGGTGTGAAAAGCTCTTCTCTAGGCAAACACCACATTTACAAATGTGCAGATATTTTTTTTCCTTGTTTATGGAATTTACTCTAGAAAGTCTGTGCTGTGAAAGGAACACATTTATCATTGTGGTCTTTCTTTCTCCTTTGTAGTGAAAACATTTGCATTGCTGCAAATCAAACATTTTCAACAGATGCTTCACCCGTGTGTCTGTTGTGAGTTTTGAAAACATATTTTCAGTTCTGGCATACATCAGTCTTTCTAGGCTGTACAGCCATTATTGGAAAGAAGGCTGCAAACATTTCTGAGTGATGTTGCATTGGCATGTGATGACCATTTGGATTCCTGGCCTTCCAGTTTGGCTTCTGAACTTTCAGACATCAGATAACTGCAGTGAGTGTCATCGCTACTACCATACCCGAGAGATTAGAATTTAGGGTTTGACTTCTGCTTTCAGCCTTGAAATAATCATGGTGAATAACCAAACTGTTTACACAAGCAGCTTGAAGGCCAACCTAATGTATATACTGTATTCATATCACTGTCTGCTTTCTCCAGTACCTATAGATTATATAGGGGCCTGTCTACGTAGCATTCTTCTCATAGGCACAAAATGGGAAAAGTCCTTTTGTAGACAGACCCCACAGTGTGCATTTCACTGTGTTTAATCAATACAGTGATTAAAACTAAGCAAATAAGATATGGGCTGTTTGTGCATCTCTCTATGCATCCACCGACTGCGTACACACATACTCCGTGACTCTTTTCTCACGCATGTATTCAGATGACATTCTTAGCAGTAGTAAATAAATGGAACTTCAGCAAAAGGTTGTAATGCAATTTCTGGGGGTTTTCCCCAAATTAATTGAAGTTTCTACTCCAATCAGGTCTGTCATGTTTAAATGTGGGGATAAGCTGCTCATAATCTGCCTACAGACTTTGAATTTTTTACAGCGATATGTTGCTTCCTCTATTTTGTGAAAAGTCTGTTATGTTCTTAGTTTCCCCAAAGTACTGCTTGGGGGTGGGTTAACCTGAATAACTTGGAGAAATCTGCTGTTGGTTTATTATTATCAGGCTGCAAAAAAAAATGCAAAATGTCCTAATTTTTGTTGTCCTTCCCTTCTAAAAATGTCAGACACAATAACCAGAGTAGGATGTGATAGCATTTTCTCATGGCATAAAATAGGAGAATCCCTGAAATCATTTAGCCTGTGCACTCTTATGAATGACATTATTTCTGCTTTTTAAAGTGCAGAAAATGCGTAAGATACCTGCTATAACTAGGCACTTTCATGTATCTATTAAAACCCCAAAACAAAACAACAAAAAAAGAAATGATCAATTACAGCAATTGCTAGGAGTAGTCTGCAGACTTGATTTGGTTTATTTGTAGGAGTTCTGTGTACAAGATGCTTATCAGTAACCACCAGACAGTCATGCAGAAGAGAGAGCCTTAATGCTGTCTGAGACAGCCTCTTATTGCTATTGGTAGTTAGCATCGTTGTCCAGTCTGAGAAATGGAACAGCTGTAGGCAACTTCAGTCAAGATATCCTATTGATCTACTGCTTCCTTTGCCCCCCTGGAGCAAGAGATGGAGAATGAAAGGGAGGAAAGATCTTGCTGTTTCTGTACAGCCCAGAAAAATGCTACGCGTGTCTAGATGAGCGAATATAGCACCTGAGAAAACTATGATTCATGCATACAGTGCGCTCGGCAAATGAAGATACACTAGGACACACTGTTGTGTATAGAGGTGATGGAGGAATACTGCAAGAAGCACACGTGCTGTGTTGTTGCTTCATCGATGTCCTGTACCATTTAATTTCCTGTGCATCCATCTAGGATGTGATCCCTACCGGCGCTTGAATATCAGACACTCCATTGGGATACAAAAGATTTCACATAAATGATTCTTTCAAACGCTGTAAGACCAGGGCATATGCAGCCCTCTCTGGAGTTGGAATGAGTTGATTTTGTTTTTTCAGTGCACACAATTAGGGATAGACTAGGGAACAGTTATGGAAGAGAAAGAGAGAGAGAAAGACCAAGATAGTCCTGGGCTCAGCATGAATATGCACTGTCAGTTTCTAAAGAAGTTGCATTTTTGGTGTAAGAGATGAGGTTCAAACTTGCGAACTTGTGTATATGGCTTGCCCATTAATCATTAGGCCACACTGTGCACGTTGCAGTCAGGGCTGGTGTGAGGATATTGGGAGCCCTAGACAAACCTTCAGCTCCACCCCCCTCTCTTGAGATTTTGATAATTGAACTCAACAATCGTGTTCACCCCTGCACACACAATCCTGTAAAAATTAACCTTTTGCTTTGTGTGCATGTGTTTGTCAGCTCTCCCTGCAGGTAAGGGGATGTGCTGGTGGCTCTTTGAGTTGTGGGACCATCAGGATCACTTGTTTTGTTTTGACTTCAGCAGCTCTTTGCCCCTCCTAAAAAGCTGCCACCCTAACCCACTGCCTAGCCTTGCCCAATGGTTGAGACAGCCCTCGCAGAGTTTAAAATAGGTTATTATACAAAGATGAAAAAGATATTTTCCTCTGTAGAATCTATAATCTCTTTGTATCGTTTTCATCTTTGCTTCCTTCAATTTTATCACTCCTCTGCAAACACATACATAACCCATACCCCATACCCCCCCCCCCCAAGCTGTCATTTAGGTCGCATCGTCCTTAGCTCATTATGCACCAACACGATAAAGGGAGTGTACTAGTTACAAATGGATTAAGTTTGTCCCATAAAAATGTATCACCTTCAACTTTTTTTACTGACCTTTATTTCTGCCCATCTTTGTCGGCTAACCTGGAAATTGGGCTATTTTATGCATGACAGTCGAAGAGCCTGTAGGTCAATATTCAAAAACACTTATCTGAATAATAGCATCTGTTATCCAGCGAAGTGCCACTGGTTGGGCCTATCTACTATCCAGATCCTGTTGTTGCAAATCATTGTTGGCTGTCCTCGATTATCTGGATGGTTCCAGGCAGTGTGAGGGCGGAGCATCACTGCTCTTAAGCGTTATCCAGATAGCGACGATATTCAGTCTGCTATCCGGATAACTATCGTGATAAATTTAGGACAGCATAAAGGCGAGACAGCAGCATTGCATCATCTTTCAGAATTTAAGTGCTGCGGTTGACCGCAGTATAGCCTGCTAGTTTCTGTCAGAAAAGAATCTGGGTGTGATTGTAGAAAATAAATTGAAATCTTCTGTTCAGTGTGTGATGGTTGCCAGAAAAGCAAACAGAATATTAGGAATCATTAGGAAAGAAATAGAACATAAGTCAAAGGATGTCATAATGCCTCTGTATTGCTGCATAGTGCAATTCTGATCTCAGTATCACAAGCAAGATATAAAGGCATTCGAAAAGGTACAGAGAAGGCTGACCGAAATGATAAAGGGGTTGGAATGACTTTCCTATGAGGGGAGGCTAAAGAGGTTAGGACTTTTTAGCCTGGAGAAGAGATGCCTGAGGAGAGATAGGACAGAGATCAATAACATCTTGAGTGGAGTGGAACGGGTAGATGTGAATCAATTATTTACTCTTACAAACAATCCAAGGACTAGGGGACACATCATGAAGCTGCAAAATAGTATATTTAAAACAGATATGAGAAAAAAACATTTTCTCTCAATGTATATTAGTCTTTGGAACTCATTGCCAGAGGATGTAGTAAAAACAGGTAGTGTAGATGGATTTAAAAAAGGTTTGAATAAATTCCTGGAGGAAAAGTTCATAAATAGTTATTGATGTCATCCAAGAGAAAACCATTGTTTATCCTTGGGGATCAGTAGCATGGAATTTGACTACTTTTGGGATATATCAGGTACTTGTGACCCAGACTGACCTCTGCTGGAAACAGGATACTAGGCTTGATGGACCTTTGGTCTGAGCCAGTATGGCATTTCTTATGTTCTTACTGTAGGTGTGCAAGAATTCAGCATCATGAGCTGCACTGATGATTCTGTTTATATATTTGGCCAAATTTACTATACTTTACCTCTTCCTCTAAGCACAAAGAGCTCACTGTACAGTTTCAGGGCTTGGCATGTTTGTTATACTTTCTTTTCCCATTTATTTATTCACTGGTAATTGATCATATGCCCGGAACCTAGAACAGTGCTGAATCAATCAAAAGGTCCCTAATATTTGCAAAGATTTTTATCCTATGATCCATTAATCTCTACAAAATTTCACCGAACTACGTGGCCTCCTTTATTTCAGATACAAAGGGAATGACCAGTACAGACTCTGCAGGATAATTAGTCCTTCCAAACTTCAGCATGCACAAAGCAAGTTATTCAAAGAATAGATCTCTGCATTTTCCAGAGTGAAGACAATATAAATCAATGCAGGCCCTCACAGCAGCTCATGTGTGTGCACACTGTACAGGATTTACACATTGATTTTCTCTGGTGTGCAATAAAAACGTACCCTTTCCTTAACAAGCTCTGTATCTTATGCAACATGTGACATGTTTGCTGTAGAGAACATTTTTATGTAAACTCATGTGCAAGTGGTTCACACATCACATGTTTTAAAGAGGGACAACCTCTGGTTCAGAAAAGCTGATAAATTTTCTTTGGGGTTTAAGACTCTCAGTGCTATAAAATGTTACCTCTTGTCAGCATATTTTTATTCCCTCAAGGTTTTATATAAAATGCAGTATTTATTTTAAGGAATAAGAAAGGTAATTTTAAACAGGATTTGTTCTTCGACAATTGAATTGGTGTGTTCAGTTTTATCAGATTCTCGCTGTGGGGTGTTTGAGCAGAATATAGCTTCTATTATTGTAAAGCTATTTTTTTAAACATGGTTTGTTGATGTTTAGGATTGAAATATCTAATTTTTATTTTCTTCTTCAGAAGTTTAATCAAGCTTTGCAGAAGTTTAGAAGCAAGTCAGGATAAAGGACTTGAGCTGGGGCGGCAATAGGTATGCTATAAATTAAATCTCTGTCCAGTTTTCAGACGTCCAGCTAAACTCCCCTTATTTGTGTCAGATTTTCCTTTCTTTCTTTATTTAAAGTAAAATTCCCTTGCTTGAAAGCAATGTATTTTGCCTCGGTATCTGGAACAGTAAAGAAGTCATTTTAGCAGCTCTATTCATGAAGTGGACGTCTGAAAATGGGCATGCAGATGGGCAAATCATGAAGATGTCTCCAGAGCCATTTTAGAAAGCCAGGTATATAGATGTCCGTAGTTATATCACATCCAAGTCACAAGGGGGCGTGTTGGAGTTGTTGCCTGGGAAGTGCAATGGAGATGCACATCAGCCTGAGTTGGGGGCAGGAAGATAATTTTAGAGGGACATTCTCCAAGAATTTCACTTTAAAAATAATATGGTTGGCAATGCTACAAGCATTTCTTGCATGCAATACTTAGCAAGAACTTATTTTTCCAGCCTGACCAAGCCCAGCTCCCAGTTTTGCTTTTTGTCACCATGAGCATGCGTAGTTTTCCTCATAGATGGGGGGTGGCCAGTTTTCAAAAGTCTCCTTTCTGAAAATCCTTTTGAAACATTCCCAGTATTGTTAAAAAAATTTCAGTAAACCCAACAAAATAATTTTGCATGTCAGATTCCCAGTAGGGACTGATGGTTTCATCCTCACATTTCGCCAAATTCTACCATGCTAACTATAGGGGACATTAGTCCCACCTGGCACTGTAAAATTAGGCCGTAGAAGCTGGAACCTTCTGATAAGCAAGTGGTGTGTGACCATCTGAAGTTACCTCATGACCTTTTCCCATGACAAACATCAACTAGAGCCTGTACCTTCCAAGGATATGGGATGCACCACACCATCCAATAAAGCACCAGCAGCAGCATTAATATACATAGCATTTGAAAAGGTGGGGAAGATCTCACCCTGCTCATAAAGCCAAAGTATGGACCGACCCACCTCCCTTACTAGAGACAACTACCAGCCTAATTATAATCATAAGTGGATCTGAACATCTCTTCAAAGGCCAATCCGAGCCCTGATTCTTTCAACAGCAGGTCGTTACAATTATGAGCGTCATCAGAATCCCCAAAACTGCCATAAGCTCTGTTTAGAGACTCCTCACTTGCTGAAGACTCCCCAACCTAATGAGTGCTGTTGCAGTCATTCAGGTAATCCAAAGACTCTCAGCTTTCATTAAGGAAGATGTCCAACCCTATATTAGAAAGATGAACTCCATTTATTTATTTAAACTTGATATACATGCCTTCTCATAACATGCAAGGTGAGTTACAACAAAAAGCAGCATACAAAAAGAGAAGTATAACCCACCATCAATAGAAATGATACTTCAAACCCCTCCCTTTCCACCCACAAACAACTAAGCTTTCACTTTCTTATGAAAAGTCAAATAAGACTCTTCCTGCTGGATAAACAAAGGAAACATATTCTAAAGACTAGTTCCATGAATGGCAAAAGAACGATGACACGTACATTGCAATTGAATGCCCAAAGGCACCACAAGAATGCCTGTTGGGAAGAGTGCAAACATCTGCTAGGTTCATAGAAAGAGAGATAAGATTGCAAATAAGCTGGGCAATCACAGTATAAAGCCTGATACACTAAGCACAACATTTTAAATTGGATATGAGCCTTCACAGGCAACCAGTGAAGAGCTGCCAGACTAGGAGCAATGCGAACCTGTACTTTCATAAATGTTAGAAGCTGAGCAGCCATATTCTGTACAAGCTGCAACCTCTTGACCTGATATTTCAGAAGCAAAGCATACATAGTTTTACAATCTGGGCACAGCTCAGCCTTTTAAATTTGAAGCGCTGTCGGGCGCTCTGTTTGTCATCGCTCCCGCCACCATCCTCAGCTCTCCCCACTGGGGATCGAGCCTCCAGAGGCGGGAAGAAGCAGCGTCTCTCTCTGCCCAATTGGGGCACAGCTCAGCCTTTTAAATTTGAAGCGCTGTCGGGCGCTCTGTTTGTCATCGCTCCCGCCACCATCCTCAGCTCTCCCCGCTGGGGATCGAGCCTCCAGAGGTGGGAAGAAGCAGCGTCTCTCTCTGCCCAATCGGGGCACAGCGCAGCCTTTTAAATTTGAAGCGCTGTCAGGCGCTCTGTTTGTCATCGCTCCCGCCACCATCCTCAGCTCTCCCCGCTGGGGATCGAGCCTCCAGAGGTGGGAAGAAGCAGCATCTCTCTCTGCCCAATCGGGGCACAGCTTAGCCTTTTAAATTTGAAGCGCTGTCAGGCGCGCCCGCGCCTGAGGGCCTCTCCAGAGGGCCCTTTGGCACGGCCCTTAGGCAGCGGCACATTGAAATAACTTCACAGAAGCAAAATCTTAAATTAAATTAAAATGGAGCCAACACATGAGCTTACCGAATGAAAGGGCAAAGAAGAATCAAATACTGCCACCTTGCTTGCTACACCAGAACTGTAAGTCACTCCATGTAAAACTAAACACAATGGACTTTAATCGTTAACACTTGAATTGTTAACATAGTAGCTCACCTGTAACCTGTCTTAAACTCTTGTAATAATCTATATAAATTTGCTGAATTGCTCTTCCACAACTTTCAAGTTGTTTATAACTATGTATAACTGTGTATAACCCCACTAACCCCACACAACACGCTAATGAACCACTTAAACAATGGACTATTTTCACCACTGTAACTGTAACTAACTAAGATGTGCTCCATGTATATAACTTGTAAATAGTTTGAAAAGCTCTGTTATAGTTAATGTTCAAAATATGTTCAAAATGTTGTTCAAAATATGTTCAAAATATGTTCCCTGTAAGTACACCTGTACATAGTTAAAGCATAATGTTCCCTGTAAATGTATACAGAAGTATACAATTGTTCTGTTTAATGTTCAATGTAAACCGCCCCTGATCTCTGGAAGGGGCGGTATAGAAAAGACCATTAAATAAATAAATAAATATAATTATGTATAGCTGTGTCTACTAATAAGGCACTTTGCACACTTACCTTTTCTGTTCACTTAGAAACAACACTTTAACTACAAAATGACATCCTCATTATTTACTATCACCCTAATCTACATGCTAGCCTGTACTTTTCATGTCTCTGCTACTTTTATAAATCACTACAACCCTATCCATGTAATCCACAGTGCAAGCAGGAAATACTCCACGAATCGAAACCAGATACCTCCAAACACTTATCATAAGAGACAGTCACATCTTCTTTATGTATCCCTTGATCTCACAACCTCCACAAAAGACAAAAAAGCGAAACATCAACCAGACCTCAAATGTGCACTTATTAATGCACGCTCTACATGCAATAAATGGCCTGTAATCACAGACCTAGTAGCCAAATACAATCTAGATATACTGTTAGTTACTGAAACTTGGCTCTCTGATACGGACAATGTTATATTAAACCAACTCACTCCACCCAACTTCACAATCTACACCTGCAACAGAGAACATAGAAGAGGCGGTGGTGTCCTAATACTTGCAAAAACAGCGCTACAATATCGAATAAACTTAACCAAAAGCACACAACACCTGAATACACTAACTATTACTAATACAGTTAACTCCATTAACCTCATCTACAGAGCACCAAATGCTGTTTCAGATGAACTCTCAGACATCATTGACTTAGCCTGTAACCCAGAAGACCCCTCCAAACCAAACTGGTTGTTAGGTGACTTTAATCTGGCTTCTACTCAACCTGCCTTAGCCAAATCTTTCTTAGAAGCGATGACTGACCTCAGCTACAAGCAAGTAGTGACAGATCCTACCCATCAAAGTGGAAACCTCTTGGACCTAATCTTCATCCCTCAGCATGACGTGATTGTGATGAACAAAATTGAACTCTCTATTACCCCCGTCCCTTGGTCGGAACATAACCTAATAACTTTTCAGATACCAGCGTATCAAACCACAGACTACCGCCTAAACTCAACCGGATGCAAAATATCTACAAGATTCAAACAACTAGACAATGAGGACTTTAAAAACAATGCACTCCAAAAACTTGCCCAACTATCAACTAACCTCAATGATATTGTAAACAACTGGAACAATACCCTCTCCTCATACTCAAATCTTCCAGCTATGATCAAAAAGTCGACACCTGACAACCGAGTTGCAAAAAAACAGTCTGCCCCATGGTTTTCCCATGAACTACGTACCTCACTCTTCCACCTCAGAAAGCTCGAGAGAAAATGGAGAAATACACGTAATTCCTCTGACCAAACCACCTACCTAGAACATCTTAAACGACATCGTGAATCAACTTGGGCTAAGAGAAAAGAATTCCATGCCGATATCCTCAGCCGCTCACTGAATAAACCAAGGGAATTATTTAATCTAGTAAAGTCCTTTATCAATCAACCATCCCCACCACAACAAGAAGGGATTCAACCCCAAGCCTATGCGAACTATATTCAATCCAAAGCAATAAAAACAAACACTGCAACACCACAAGAACCTGTCCAGACTTCCCATCCGCAGTCTTCAATCACCAATCTCTCACCACCCTCTGCAAAAACCATAAATGAAGTTATCACCTCCATCAACACGACAACCGCACCAACTGACCCATGCCCAGCACACTGGATAAGAATTATGCGCACAGAACTCAGCCCATTTATAGTTAACATAGCGAAGCTGTCATTTGAATCCAGCATCTTCCCAGATGCTCTCAAACATCCATCCATCCGCCCACTACTAAAAAACAACCAACTTGACCCAAAGAAGGAAGACTCATACTGACCAATCTCTAGTATCCCATTACTAGCTAAAATTCTTGAGAAATTAACTCTCAGACAAATTACACAGCATATAGACTCATTTTCTCCTTTAGATCCATGTCAACATGGATTCAGGGAAGGCCATGGTGTGGAAACTCTCCTAACGACATTAACCAACACACTAATCAATGGCATTGACAATCTGAAAAATGGCTTTGCTCTAATATTTCTTGATATAGCAGCTGCGTTCGATTCCGTTGATCACACGCAATTACTGATGCGACTTCATGAGAAGGGAATCCATAACCGTGCTTGGGACTGGTGCAAATCATACCTGGAAGGCAGATGGCAACAAATCCGTATTGGTAATGCCACTTCTAATCCCTTTCAGCAGAAACAAGGTGTATCACAAGGCTCCTCCTTGTCCGCGCTGCTGTTCAATATCTATATGCAGCCAATCTGTGACATCACACACTCTTTTGGTATATCCTGCCTTATGTACGCGGATGATGTGCTATTATTCTCACCGATATCTGTATCATGCCCAAACTATTCAGTGTTAATCAACTGTTTTAATGCAATAACTGATTGGCTACTCTCTCATAACCTCCGTATTAACTTCAAAAAGACTGAAGTTCTAATAATCACAAGGAATAAATGTTTCTCCCCTCCATCATCTCTAAAAGTTAGAGATGCCGAACTCCCAGTTAAATCCAATATACGATATCTGGGAGTAATACTTGATCAAAGGTTAGACTTCAAGGAACATATAAAACGCACCGTAAAGGCGGTTTACTTCAAGATTAAAACCCTTCGTCACCTGAGACCTATGATGGAGTCTGATGACTTCCGCACCATCTTCCAAGCTCTGGTCACGCCGCACTTTGATTATGCTAACATAATACTCCATGGCCTGTCAAAGATAACAATCAACCCTTTACAATTAGCCATGAATGCAGCAGCCCGTGTCCTCTGCGGATCATCAAAGTGTGAGCACATCTCCCCCATTCTAGAGAAGCTTCATTGGCTCCCAATAAGCTGCAGAATCCGATATAAGGCCATCCTTACTACTTTTAGGGCCTTCAATAATATTTCTCCAGCATCCATCTCTGATCTCATCACACACACAACAAACAACAGATCCAGGAGATCTCCAGCTGTTGACACCCTACTTATACCAAAGGTTTCCATAAAAGTTAACCAGTCATCCATCAATAGGTCATTTTCGAACTATGCTCCTAGGTGTTGGAACAAACTCCCTCCCAACATCATAGCAAATAAGGACATTAAACAGTTCAAAAAAGCCCTTAAACACCACCTTTTCATCACACACTTTATACACCTAAACACCCCTTCCCCACCTCCACCCTCTCAAACTCATACCTACCCTAACTAACTGCACAGATTATATATATTACCTACATGTATTTTGCTAGAAATGTATATGATTTCCCTGTTTACTTCCATGTTAATATTCCTGTTATTTGTAAAATAGGTCTGATATGTCTGACCAGTGTTATATTGTTTCACTGTAAACCGCACTGAGGACAAATAGCGCGGTATATAAGAAATTTTAAATAAATAGATAAATAAATAATCTAATCGAGTTGTAACAAAAAAATGAACCAGAGTATCAAGATCGCACACCTCTAGCAGCGGTCACACCCAACAGAGCAACTATAAACTGGCGAAAGTGGCCAGAACCACTGATGAAATCTGAGCATGCACAGATAATCCGTCTTCAAATACCACACCCAAATTCCACACTATGTGTTGCAAAGTCAACTGAATTCCCCCATATTTGGCACAAAGTTCAGATCTCTATTAAAATGACTAATCCATGAATATTCAGACTTCCAAATATTCAGCTTCAGCTTGGATGTCTGTAACCAAACTGCAGTTGACTGCAGACAGTCTGCTATCAAATCACACTGTATGCATTCACTATGTTATTACTCCCAAAGGGGCTGATTCGGACCTGGATGTCCTGGCCCTCTGTGCGCCTGGTCAGAACTACACAGAGTTAGCTGGGATTCTGATCCCACAGGGAACCAAAAAGTGCATTCCCCGTAGCCTGACGCCCGATCTGGCCTCCCAAGGCCAGGGTCAAGCTGCAGGGAATTTCCTCTGCCCCCTCCTGCCTTTTAGGAGCCCTGGGCCTGCCCAATCCATCTGATTAGGGGAGCTTATTCCACCTCAGAGGTGGAATAAGTTCCCCCATTCAGGCCATTGGCCCTGGATGTACAGGGCTGACATTGGAATCGGCCCTGTTTGTCTGGGGCTGCCGACCACCCACTGCCCACCTTAATGCCACCCCCACTCCTCCCCTTTCCCACCACGTCTAACCTCCCTGTACAATGTGTGGGAAAGTTAGTTGGGGTTGGAAGGGGGCCTGAATAGCGGGGATGGACGTCCCAACGGGACATGCATCCCCACTATTTGTGCCTCGGAGGTGAATAACAATCAGCTCAGGTGGAGTATACATACTCTTACATTGTAGCAACATGTCAGCTGACTCAACCACATTTTACGTTGTTCCAGAGTCAACCCTAGAGGTGCCAAACCTACATGCCCACTTAGGGGCCAATTTTATAAGAGATGCATGGGAATTTATGTGCTATTTGTGCATGCAAATCCTTATTTTAAAGGGCTTACACATGTAAATGAGCACTTACACGCGCTTTATGGGAAGTTGCTATTCCTTAGGCATGTGTGTAAATCCCATCATAGATACTTTCCATTGGGGTGTGCAAGGGGCAGGGCCTGGGCAGAATGTAGGCAGGGCCTCAATTTGCATGTGTAAGTTATAAAATACTATAATTTATGCACATTTTCTGCAGATCTAGTCATGGGCAGTTGTGCCTGCTCTAGAGCAGCCATAATTGCTGTGACTAGGTTAGGGCACATAAGTATCCCTTATTTTGTAAAGTACGTTATGCGCATGCTTCACTTTATAAAATAGGCCCCAAATACACACATGGTAATGCATGTTGACTATGCTGTAGTTTATAAAATTACCCTTGTAATGTCTCAAGTGCTCTTTGGACCGAAAATGAGAGACCACGTAACTATATCATACAGACAGTTGAAGAAAAACCTATGGTGAATTGAGAAAACGATAACAAATCTGGGAAATGTTACACAACAAAATAGACATAATGAAAGAGATTTTCCTCCCATTTATGACTGTTGCTAAGAACAAAGAGTACATCTGTCCAATTTTAAAACTATTCCATTGGCTTCCTATTTATTATCAGAGCCAATTCAAAATTCTTCTTGCACTAGTTTTCCATATACTGAGATAGAGGAAGAGCAGACTATTTGAGGAGCTGATCAATTATTTTATTATGTCTATTTAAGAGATTTATTTATCCCTACAAGATCTCTTCTGCTTCTGAAATGTGTTTGTGCACACTGCTTCTAGCTTTTCTGTAGCAGGGTGGAAATGAGTATGATTCTTTTTCATGCTTTGCCCCAAAGTTGTGGAATACATTACCGAAGGAGGTCCGATTGGACTATGCAAGAAAATGTCTATGTCCTGCAGTCCTATGGGAAATGTTGCTGCTTCACTTCTCACTATCTGAAATGACCTCTGCTTCTGCACCCTGCAGATAAAGCTACAGAAAACTATTGGTGTCACAGGCAGGAAGAAGGCAGGGGAGCTGGCGGCAGTGTTGGTTGAGAGAGACAGAAGAGGACTGGAGGCTGAATAAGGATGAACAGGAGGTGAAGAAAATGGGTTGGATGGAAGTGAAAAGGGAAGTAAATGAGAAGGAAAGAGGGAGGTAAGCTAGTAACATAGTCAATGACAGCAGATAAAGACCAGCATGGTCCATCTAGTCTGCCCAGTAAGGTGGTTGGAGTTGCCCCTGTCACTGTGCAGATAACTTTCCCTCTATGCATTTGCTTAAGGTTGTACCTGCTGCTCCAGGCAAGTTACCACCTCTATTTATAAAGTTATGAACATTTACTTTGATTCCATCCTCTTGCTATATAGTGATCCTCTTTGTCTGTCCCATGCCTTTATGATAGTGACATAGTAAATGACGGCAGATAAAGACTGAAGGAAAAGGCAGAATTAATTTAATTAAAATGAAAATAATCAAATTCACCCCTTTACAAGGGAAAACACAAGTTCATTATGGATCACAGACATGCAAAACCATATTCACAATACATAGGGGCATGTTTACCAAATGTTTTAAAGCACGTTAATGAAGATAATACAGGTTAAGTGTCCACAGTCCTTTTATTTCTATGCGTGTAATGGCACTTAACATGTGTTAAATTCATTAGTGCACATTAGATTTTAGTAAACATGCCCCATAGTCTTAAAAACAATCACAAATAAAACAAGAAATATTATCAAATACAATTTATTACTAAGCAAAAATACATACTACTTCACTAATAGGACAATCCATTAGGGAAATAGCGATGAGAGTGATGCAGAATGAAAGAGATGAGAAGGGTAGAATACCAGAGAGATACACCAGATGTAGTGCGGTGATCAAATTTGCAGTCAACAAAATTATTCAAAGTTGTTAAATCACAAGAGGTTTGTGAAAAATTGCAAGAGGACCTTGAGAAATTAGGAGACTGGGTATCCAAATGGTAGATGAAATTTAATGTTGACAAGTGCAAAGTTATGCACGTGGAGGCCGATTCCAATCCTTCTACATCTGGGCCATGTGCACACACAAAATGGGAACAGGACCAAGTTAGACCCGATTACACAATCGTGGGATCTAGACTCCCCTGAAATTGTAAAATCAGGAAGATAGATGGGCTGGTGGACACTCTATTCAAGATGGGTGTACATTGGCAAGCTTGCCCATTCACAGACGCCCATGCAAGCAGTGCAGCAACTGTGCCATGGTGTCCCGTCGCCATGGCACCAAGTCATCCACCAAGCTACTCACAATTGGCTGTGAGCCTGCTGACTCTGCACACCGTTGCATGCCCATAGCCAGTGGCCAGCATGGGCTAGATTGGGCATGCAGGAGCCACGGCTGGCCAACACCATGGGGGACAGAGGGGTTCACTACGTGTGGGAAGCTCTACCAGATGCATAATTCACCTTTGGCCATGAATAACATAGGTATCCATTGGGATGCCAGAGGACATACAGAGGCCTCTCCTGAATAGGCTCTTTATATCTTGGCACCTAGCCACTCCCCCGCTCCACTCCCTCCCACCCACATACAGCGCTTCCACTCAAACACTGTATGTGCAGGGAGCACTGCTCACGGAATAGGGCTGGGGAGCTAGGCGCAAGCTGGACATCCATCCTGCAAGTTCAATGCCACTATTCGCAGCTTGGAATGCCCCCCCCCCTCCCCGTAGGGAAGAACAACCCAAATTACAGTTACATGATTCAAGGTTCCACATTAGGAGTTACCATCCAGGAAAACGTTCTAGACATCATGGTGGATAATGCCTTGAATCCCCTGCTCAGAGTACAGCAGCAACCAAGAAAGCTAATAGAATGCTAGAAATCATAAGGAAAGGAATGGAGAATAAGGATATCATATTGCCTCTATACTACTCCACAGTCAATCCTCACCTTCTGTATTCTGGTTGCTGCATCTAAAAAATGATATAGTGGAATCAGAAAAGGTACAGAGAAAGACAATCAAAATGATAAAGGGGAGGGAAGGATATCCCTATGAGAAAAGGCTTAAAAGGTTAGGGCTCTAGCTTGGAGAGGAGAGTACTGAGGGGAAATATTATAGAGGTCTATAAATTAATGAATGGAATGGAACAAGTAAACATGAATCATTTGTTTACTCTTTAAAAAAGTATAAAGACTAGGGGCCATGCAGTGTAGCTGCAAAGTAGTACTGTATATTTAAGATGAATCACAGAAAATATTTTTTCACTCAATGCGCAATTAAGCTCAGGAATTCATTGCTGCAGGATGTAGTAAAAGCTGTTAGAGTAGCTGAGTTTAGAAAGGTTTTGGTCAAGTTCCAGGAAGAAAAATCCAAAAGCATTAATAAAGTGGATTGGGGGAAATTCATTGCTTATCTTTGGAATAAGCAACATGGAATTTATCTACCTTTTGGGATGTCAGGTACTTTTAACCTGGATTGGCCACTGTTGGAAAGAGGATACTGGATCTTTGGTCTCACTCAGTATGGCAAATCTTATGTTCTTATGTTATAGCTGAGAGACTGGAGGGGAAAAAAACAACAAAAAAAAAATTAGACGAGAGGGAGAAGAAAGGAGGGGACATTGTCAACTGAATGTTAGGAAGGAAAGTGAGGCTGTGTAGCCAGTACTAAGGTGAGCCAAAGGATAACAATACAAGGATAGAAAAGAAAGGATGTGGGAGAAAGAAACAAAGGAACATTTTATAAAAATAGAAAAGAGGGAAAAAATGAAATGAAAAACAAATAGCAAAGCACAAAATAATTGAAGCAGACAAAACAGACTGGAAAATTAATTCCATTTAATGATAATTTAAAAAAGTGAAAGATTTACAAATGAAAATCTGGATTATATATGTCTAATAAGGAACACTCACATGCAAATACTACTACTGAACAAGACATACACAGAGCTGCACAGACACATGTAAAGGACAGTCCCTGCTGTTTAGAGCTTATAATCTAGTCAAGACAGACAACACAGTAGTTGTAGACATGGGATACATCTAGGGGGAATGGTAAAGAAACACTGAGGAGATCAGTTGAGTCAAGATCCAAAAGCGGCAGTGAAGAGGTGAGTTTTCAGCCTGGATTTGAAAAGGGTCAGAGAAGGTGCCTGACGTACAGACTCAGGTAGCTTGTTCCAGGCATAAGGGGCAGCAAAATGAAAACAGCGAAGTTTGGAGTTAGCAATAGAAGAGAAGGGCACAGATAGAAGCAGTTTGCCAGAAGAGCAGATTTCCTGAGGAGGGGTAGTAAGAAGCTGCAAAATGAAAGCACTTATAGGACAGCAGGAGACGTTTGAACTGGATGCGGAAACAGATAGGGAGCCAGTGAAGGGACTTGAGAAGAGGTATAATATGAGCCAGATGAGGCTGACAGAAGATTAGCTACACAGCAGAGTGTTGAAGGGGATAGAGTTGAGTCAGAGGGAAACCAGCAAGGAGTAGGCTACAATAGTCTAGACGGGAGATGACTAAGGAGTGGACAAGTGTATTAGTAGTGTGTTCAGAAAGGAATGGGTGAATTTTATTGATGTTTTAGAGACCCCAAGATTGTGATCTGAGGACACAGGGAGTAATATTTCACAGAATGTTTTTCAAAATCTCAAGGATAATGCTGTAGAAGTTTCTAAGTCTAGCCATATAATCCAGTTTCAACAACTGCATGAAACATTGGGTGCATTTTATTATAGTACAAAAGGGGACTGCTACTTCTGGAGAGAGATCTGCAATTTTAAGTATTTACTTCTGGAAATTTTTCTAAATCTTGGGGAAAAAGGAATTCTTTAAATTAAAGCTGATTAACCTGTGAACCTAGTGTATTTGTTAAATCAGTCAGGACCTACTAGCAGCAAAGAGCTTTCAGTTTAAATTTAAAACACAGCAGAGAGCTTTCTGGTTAAATTTAGACCCCAAGACTCCCTTTATCCAAGCAAGGGCTGTGGACTCCCCCTGAAAATAGATTACCTTAGAAGCACAGGACAGGGTATGTGTAGCAGACAGCTTTTAATAAGTCTTCTTTCCCTCCCTCCCTTCCCAACACCCACCCACCCCTGGGATAATCGTAGCTTTATAGGCAGGGCCGGCCCGTCCATTGAGCAAGAATGTTTTTTGCACAGGGCCCCGCGTTTCAGGGGGCCCCGCGCAAAGAACATTCTGCTTTTTTTTTTTTAAAATTACATTTAAAAAAAAAACCTGTCTCTGGCTGCTGCCGCTGCCGCGTCCATCGCAGCAGCAGCAGAATGGAGTGTCCCGCGGGGCCCCTTCTCCTCGTTGAGCCCTCTGCAAGGGCTTTCAGATTCGCGAAGGGAGAGTGCTCCCTCGCGTCTCTTTAAAGCCCGCAGGGGCTAATGGGAAATTTCCCATCAGCCCCTCGCGTCTAAAGGGGCAGATGGGAAATTTCCCATTAGCCCCTGCCGGCTTTACAGAGACGCGAGGGAGCACTCTCCCTTCGCGAATCTGAAAGCCCTTGCAGAGGGCTCAATGAGGAGAGGGGGCCCCGCGGGACACTCCATTCTGCCGCTGCTGCGACGGACGCGGCAGCGGCAGCAGCTAGAGCCAGGTTTTTTTTTTTTTTAATTTGCGGGAAGGGAAGGGGGGGGGGGTTAAGACTGGTAATGGGCTGGGGGCTGATGGAGGCTGTCTGGAAATGGGGTGATGGGGGGTTAGGACTGGAAATGTGCTGGGGGGGGGTTAGGACTGGAAATGTGCTGGGGGAGGGGGTTAGGACTGGAAATGTGCCCTGGGGGGGGGGGGGGTTAGGACTGGAAATGTGCTGGGGGGGTTTATGACGGGAAATGTGCTGGGGGGGGTTTTGGACTGGAAATGTGCTAGGGGGGATTAGGACTGGAAATGTGCTAGGGGGGGGGGGTTAGGACTGGAAATGTGCTGGGGGGGGGGGTTAGGACAGGAAATGGGCTGGGGGGGTTAAGACTGGAAATGGGCTGGGGCTGATGGAGGCTGACTGGAAATGGGGTGGGTGGTGGGGGGGGTTAGGACTGGAAATGGGCTAGGGGGGGTTAAGACTGGTAATGGGCTGGGGGTTGATGGAGGCTGACTGGAAATGGGGTGATGGGGGGTTAGGACTGAAAATGGGCTTGGGGGGTTAAGACTGGTAATGGGCTGTGGGCTGATGGGGGCTGTCTGGAAATAGGGTGATGGGGGGTTAGGATTGCTAATGGGCTATGGGGGGGTTAGGACTGCAACTGCGTTATGGGGGCGCTAGGACAGGAACTGGGCTGCTGGGGAGGGGTTAGGACTTGAGGTGGGCTGATGTGGTTAGGACTGGTAATGGGCTGTGGGCTGATGGGGGGGTTAGGACTGGCAATGGGCTATGGGGGGCTGACTGGAAATGGGCTGATGGGGTTAAGACTGGAAGTGGGCTGATGGGGGGGTTAGGACTGGTAATGGGTTATAGGGGGGGGCTTAAACTGAAAATGGGTTGATGGGGGGCTAGGACTGGTAATGGGTTGGGGGATTGCTATGACTAGAAATGGACTGAGTGGACGGGGAGGCTTGAACTGCAAATAGCTGATGGGGAGGGAGCTTGGAATGGAAATGGGCTGTGAGGGAAGGGAGCTAGGACTGAAAATGGGCTGATGGAGCAGCTAGGATAGGACTGGAAATGGGCTGTTGGGGGGGAGCTAAGATTGGAAATGGGCTGTGGTGGGGGCTTGAATTGAAATGGACTCATGGAGGGGCTAGAACTGGAAGTAGGCTCATGGGGGGGCTTGGACTGGAATTGGGCTGAGTGGAGGGGCTAGGAAATGACTAGAAATGGGCTGATGGGGGGCTAGGATTGGAAATGAGCTGATGAAGGGACTCAGACTGAAAATGGATGGGGGAGCTAGGACTGGAAATGGGTTGATGGGGGGCTAGGACTGGAAATGGGCTGATGCAGGGACTAGAAGGGAATGGATGCTGGGTGAGACTGGAACTAGAAGGGAGCTGATGTTGGGGGAGGATTAGAATGGGATGGGGCTGGGAGAGTAAAATGGAGAGGGGAAAAATATTTTGTGTGGGAGGGATGAAAAATCTACAATTGGCCGGGTATTGGGAGAGTAAGTGGGGATTGAGGATGGAGGGGTAAAATTTGTGTGGATAAAATAAGAATGAGGAAAGAGCAAAAGGAGAAAGATTAGTATGTTAAAGCAGATGTAGAGAGAGAGGATGGAAAGAAAACTAGAAGAGAGAAGAAAGGACAAATGGACAGCAGACGATGGAGAGTTAGCAGAAAACATGAAGAAACCAGAAGAAAGTGGCTGGAGCAATTGCAACTGAAAAAAAATGCACAAAAGGTAGAAAGATATCTCTTTATTTTGAATTTATTAACTGGAATATGAAAGCTCTGGGAAATGTGCATCATTAACGTCTGCGCTTTGTTTGGTACAAGAGGAAATTGATTTATAGTTTTATTTCTACAGTGTTGTTGTACATTCCAAGTTTGGCTTTTGGGGTTCCCAGTTTAATTATTGCCTTCCTGTTTCTAAATTGCGATTCCTTGTTTGGTGATGGTCTATGTTCTGCATGTGTAACTGAGCTGAGGTATTCTGTTTATGTAATTCCTATTTGACATTGCCACTTGTTCTCTTTCCCCAGTATTCTCTGAAATGTACTGGTTTAATATTTGCAGTGTTTCCTTTTGATAGGTAGGGTCTGGTGCTTTGTGAGTCCTGGTAATGCTGTCAGGATACAGCGGGTTTGCTATGGGTTCTAAATGGGCAGCGTTTGTAGTAGTTCCTAATGTGCCTGGCGGTTGGCACTGGATTATAGTAATGTAGAAATCTTTTAGTCTTTCTTTATCCATACACTCATTAAGAGACATGTTTACTAAAAGTTAGTGAATGGTAACATTATGCAAATATTTATGCAAATAAGACCACTTATGCAAATGAGGCCCCGCACCGAGTCTCCGCACATGGCCCCGCGCCCCCCTTGGGCCGCCCCTGTTTATAGGTACTTACACCTCTTAAAGGAAAGGAGGTGCCATATTCACTCTCAGGTGCAGATGCCTATCCTCATCAGGCATATATTAAGGAACTGAGATTAATTAAGCTTCAGGTGAACAAGGTACATTAAACATATTAGGTATAGTTTTATTAGAATAAGTATCCCCAGCAAACCTTAGTAAGTAAAAAACTTAAATATCTAAACACAATCTCAAAACTAAGATGCAGACAGCAGTCCATCAGTGAGATGCGGGTTTTCCAGTCTTTTGCATTGAGTGTCGCATGTGTGATTTTCTCCCAGTTGGTGAGGGGTCTTACGTGTGCACTAGGTGCAAGAAGCTCTTTGCTCTCAGGGAACGAGTCCGATCTCTGGAGGCTAGAGTGGCAGACTTGGAGGACATAAGGAAGACAGAGAGGTACATAGACAAGATCTACAGGGATATAGTCCTGAAGTCCCACCTCCAGTCTGGCAGAATCCCTGTTGCCATTGAGGAGAGAGGTCACGTGACAGGAGAGCATCACCCTGGTGTGGCAGGAAGTGATCCTGTAGTTAGGACCTGTCCTCCAGGTGATATAAAAATCTCTCACACCAAGGAGGTTTTTCCAGGGCCATGTGCCTATTAGGAAAGGGTAAGGACAGCCATTATAGTTGGTGATTTGATCATTAGGCATATAGATAGTTTGGTGGCTGGTGAACGTGAGGATCGCCTGGTAACATGTCTGCCTGGTGCGAAGGTAGCGGACCTCACGTGTCACCTAGACAAGGTCTTAGATAGTGCTGGGGAAGAGTCTGCTGTCTTGGTACATGTCAATAACAATGACATAGGAAAATGTGCTAGGGAGGTTCTGGAGGCTAAATTTAGGTTTTTAGGTAGGAAGTTGAAATCCAGAACTTCCAGGGTAGCATTCTCCAAAATGCTTCCTGTTCCACATGCAGGATCCAAATGGCAAGCAGAGCTCCGGAGTCTCAATGTGTGGATGAGACAATGGTGCAAGGATGAGGGTTTTGGATTAGTTAGGAACTGGGGAACATTCTGGGGAAAGGTGGGGCTCTTCTGAAGGGATGGGCTTCACTTTAACTGGGATGGAACCAGGCTGCTGGCATTAACCTCTAAAAAGGAGATAGAGCAGCTTTTAAACTAGAAAATAGGGGAGAGATGACAGTCGCCCAAGAGCGCATGGTTCGGAATAATGTATCCTTGAAGGATACTACCAAAAGAATGAAGTTAGGGCATATCAGCAGAGAGGTTCCAATAAAGACAACAGTAGCCCAAATGCCCTTGAGTACAGAGCAGACAGAGCCTAAAGTTTCCAAATTACCATTGCCTACCATTAGCCAGATTAATATGAATAAAATACAATCTCTAAAATGCTTGTAGTCAAATGCTAGAAGTCTAAAAAATAAGATGGGAGAGTTAGAATATATAGCACTAAATGAGAGGTTAGATATGATTGGCATCTCAGAGACATGGTGGAAGGAGGACAACCAGTGGGACACTGTGATACCTAGGTACAAACGATATCATAATGAAATAGCTGTTCAAATTGGTAGAGGAGTTGCGTTCTATGTTAGAGAGAGAATTGAGTCACAAAGGATTAAAATTTGCAGGAAACAAAATTTGCTTTAAAATCTCTATGGATTGAAATTCCATGTAAAAAAGGGGAAGGTGATGGCAGTGGGGGTTATATTATCGACCTCCTGGCCAGAATGAAAAATGGATGGTGAAATGCCAAAAGAAATCAGGGAAGCTAACAAAAGTTACAACACAGTAATAATAATGGATGATTTCAATTACCCTGGTATTGACTGGGTCAGTGTCACAGCTAGGGAGATAAAGATTTAGATGAAATACATGACTGCTTCTTGGAGCAGCTGGTTTACGAACTGACCAGAAGGGAAGCCATTTTGGACCTAGTCCTTAGTGGAACACCAGATCTGATTCAAGAGATAAGGGTGTTAGGGCCACTTGGCAATAATGATTCATAGAATGATCATGTTTGATTTAATTAATGGAGGAGGGATGGTAAGGAAATCCACAGTATTACCTTTTAGCTTTCGAAAGGGAGACTATGATAAAATGATGAAAATAGTTAAGAAAAAACTAAAAGAAACAGTTGCAAAGGTTAAAGACTTACATCAAGCTTGGGTGTTGTTTTAAAATACTATCTTGGAAGCCCAGACCAGCTGTATTCCACACTTTAAGCAAAGTAGAAGGAAGTCTAAAAACCTGCCAATATGGTTTAAAGGTGAGGTCAAAGAGGCTGTTGTTGCCAAAAAAGCATCTTTCAGGAAATGGAAAAAGAGCCAAATGACGAAAACTGAGAACAGCACAAGCAATGGTAAGTTAGATGCAAGGCATTGATAAGGCAGGCAAAGAGAGAATTTGAGAAGAAGCTGCTATGGAAGCAAAAATACATAATAAAGGCTTTTTTAAAGTACATTTGTAGCAGAAATCCTGTGAGAGTCAGTTGGACCATTAGATGATAGAGGGGTAAAAGAGGCACTAAGAGGGGACAAGGCCATAGCAGAGAGACTTTATAAATTCTTTGCTTCGATCTTTACTGAGGAAGATGTAGAGATGTTACCCATGACTGAAATGGTATTTAAAGGTAATGCTGTGGAAGAATTGAAAGAAGTATCGATACACTGGGAAGATGTATTACAGCTATTTGATAAACTAAAGAGTAACAAATCTTCTGGACCAGATAGCATACATCCAAGGGTGTTGAAAGAACTGAACTATGAGATTGCAGACCTGCTATTAGTAATCTTTGAACCATCATTAAAATCATCTGTAATACCTGAAGATTGGAGGATGACCAATGTAACACCAATTTTTAAAAAGGGTTCCAGGGGTGATTCAGGAAACTACAGACCAGTGAGCCTGACATCAGAACCGGGAAAATGGTAGAAACCATCATAAAGAACAAAATTACTGAAAATGTAGATAGTCATGAATTAATGGGAGACAGCCAACATGGTTTTAGACAAGGAAGATCTTGTTCTACTAATCTGTTATGTTTTATTGAAGATGTGAATAAACAGATAGACAAAAGTGAGTTGGTCGATATAGTGTATCTGGACTTTCAGAAAGCCTTTGACAAGGTCCTTCTTCAGGGACTTTTGGCAAAACCAAAAAGTCATGGGATAGGAGTCAGTGTTCTATTGTGGATCAGGAACTGGTTAAAAGATAGAAAGCAGAAGGTAGGGCTAAACGGCCAATTTTCCCAATGGAGAAATGTGAATAGTGGAGTACCCCAAGGATCTGTGCTGGGTCCACTGCTTTTTGACATATTCATAAATGAACTGGAAAAGGGAATAATGAGTTAGGTTATCAAATTTGCAGATGACACAAAACTATTCAAAGTTGTTAAAACCCATGAGGATTGTGGAAAATTGCAAGAGGATCTTGATAAATTGTAAGACTGGGCATCCAAATGGCAGATGAAATTTAATGTGGACAAGTGCAAAGTTTTGCACCTATGAGATAGCAACCCAAACTATGGTTACACAATGCAAGGTTCCACATTAGGAACCACCACCCAGGAAAACAGATTTAGGCGTCATCGTGGATAACATGTTAAAACCCTCTTCCCAGTGTGCAGCGGCGGCCAAGAAAGCAAATAGAATGCTAGGTATCATAAGGAAAGGAATGGAAACTAAAACAAAGGATATTATAATGCCTCATTCCATGGTGCAACCACACTTTAAATATTGTGTGCATTTCTGGTCCCCGCATCTTAAAAAGGATATAGCGTTATTAGAAAAGGTACAGAGAAGAGCTACAAAAATGGTAAAGGGGATGGAAGGATACCCCTATAAAGAGAGGCTAAAAAGGTTAGGGCTCTTCACCCTGGAAAAGAGACGGCTGAGGGGAAATATGATAGAGGTCTATAAATTAATGAATGGAGTGGAACGGGTAAATGTAGCTCGACTGTTTACATCATCAGAATATAGATGGACTAGGAGACATGCAATGAAGCTACAGGATCACCTATTTAAGACTAATAAGAGAAAATATTTTTTCACTCAACGTGTAATCAAACTCTGGAATTTATTATCGGAGGATGTAGTAAAAGCTGTCAGTGTAGCTGGGTTTAAAAAAGGTTTGGACAAGTTTCTGGAGGAAAGGTTCATAAACCATTATTAAAAGAGACCCTGTATATCACTGCTTGACCCAATACAAGCATTGTGGAACCCATGTCCTTTGGGGAAACTGCTAGGTACTTATGACCTAGATTGGCCACTGTTGGAAACAGGATACTAGGCTTGATGGACCTTGGTCTGCCAGTACCCTAGTAAAGGGTAGAAAACTTAAACAAATGCTGGAATTTATGAAAATTGAAAATAAATGAAATATAGAATTTCAAAAAAACAATGAAAATGGTCACTAACTAAAAAAATAGTCAATACAAATAACTATGGGGTATGTTTACTAAACCGTCTTAAAGTGCGCTCTGCGATGGTATCGCTCGATAAGGTACCTTATCGCTTGATAATGTTGCATCTTGCGGCGCACAGGTACGTTATCGCGCTATAATGCGTGCCGCAGCGAAAACGAGCGATGAAGGCGGGCAGTGGCTCCCGGAGGGCGGAGGAAGGCTCCCCAGGGGCGGAGAGAAGGGGTCAATGGGTGGAGAGTGGGAGGGGAGAGGCTCCTCGCACACTAACGCTGTGAAATCCGAGGCAAAAAAATATCGCCAGTGAAACCCTCGCGTTGCAGCCGATTTAAAAGGAAAAGAAACCATTTCCGTCTGCAATGTACAGCAAAACCAGGGAAACCCACAAAAAGTGATAAGTGTGATACATGTGCACGGAACAAAAGGGCAAAGAAACAGTGAAAATGACCTAAACAAAATGGAAAAAAAACACAACCAAGCTGACCAATAGTGATATCAATGGGCAACATCAAAAAACACTCCCAAAAAACCTCCAAAAAAAAAAAAAAAATTTTGGAAGGGTCTACGCTCCGTCCCCATACAAGGTGAATGAGCCCACAGTGAAATTGTCCAGAGCAGGGTTTCCGACCCCATTGGCCAGGTTTCCTATCTCCAGGGACTGCACTGTCTCTGTGGCCACAGTGTGGTGCAGTGAGCACAGCCAGTGTGTTTAGAAGCAGAAGGTCACCAGTTTAAGTCCCAGCTGGGGCTCCTGCCAATCCAGTCCCCATATTTTAATCACTACTAAACCGTGAAAGTACAGACAAACCTTTATTGCAGAGAACATAAGCATGGTTCAAACGCCTATATTTTACCCTACAGAGCACAGACACCAGAAACATGGACATTACCTAGAGCACATTCCCCCAAATTCAGCCCTGGAGGGCCACAAATCATTCAGGTTTGATGCTCTCTCCAATATAAGGCCATGTCAGCATGGTGGCAGAGGGGTACCGGTGGTGGAGGGGGCAGTGTCTGCTGCACACCATGGCCTAGCCCTCTTCACGTGGGTGCCGTGCACTGCACTAGAGAGGCCCTGTCTGACAAACAGCCATGGACTCCTCTGGGAATGCACTGTTTCTGTGCCAAGACATGGTGCAGCACACACAGCCAGTGCCTTCAGGAGCAGAAGGTTACAGGTTCAAGTCCCAGCTGGGGCTCCTGCCATCCCAGTCCCCACTTTTTACCCACCACAAAAATGTGATAATACAGACAGAACCTTTAGTGCATATAACGTAAACATGCCCAAAACATCTACATTTTACCCTACAGAGCACAGACACCAGAAACATGCGCATTACCTAGAGCACAGTCCCCCAAATGCAGTCCTGGAGGGCAACAAATCATTTACGTATATGCTGTATCTAATAAAGATGCGTGTGCTTCATTTCCATGTGCCGCCTCCATAGTATGCAGATGTATTCATGCATATTCATTAGGGACAGCAGGAAAACATGAACAGTGTTTGGGCCACAAGGACTGGAGTTGTGGACCTCTGCCCTACAGCAGCGGCCAACAGGAGCAGAAAGAACTGCACCCACAGGCTCCTTTATGGAAAGCCCACGGAGAGGCAGGATATTGGGCCTTGCGTACATCTCACAATACTAGTATGTGCATACCTTACCAATGCCACCATAAACCTGGGAATATGGTACACATATATCAAAAGGTTGCTATGATTACTGGCAGATAACAAATCCTAAGTTAAGCACAATATGCTCATTGAGCTGTATCATACCAATATCTCTGATGTCTGTGGAGTGTGTTTCATGTCTGGTTTCTGACAGTGTTCACCACCCTGGGGAGTGACCACAACAGTATTGCATACCATAGCCATGCCTGCACTGTGTGCAGGACTGGTGAGGTGGCCTGGACTGCAAAAGCTCTCTATAGTAGCACAATGCTGGCATAGGTGTGGGAGTGTGTGTCTGTCCATCCAGTGTGTGGTGGTTGCAACACCTTGCTCAGCCCACACTGTTTGCACTGTGTCCAGTGTTAGCTTGCCAATGTGCATAATGAGGAGCAAGGTACTGTGGGTATAGCTCGGACAGGGTGGCCTGGGCAGGATGCATGAGCACAGGGCATAGGGCAATGGCTGGGACTTTGTAGTGGCCGGCCATCACCTGCACAGACAGGGTGGCCCCTGCATGTCCTGCTGGGAGGTCACTCTCATCCTGACTGAGCAGTCACTATGGCATGGCTAGGTCCCCCATAGTGCTAATAGCATCTCTTTCAAGTGATATCTATGGGCTGCCTTTTTTTGGGGCCCAATCACTAACCTATCTGCTTGGTGGGTGTGCTGACATCCCAGTTTTGGGTGCACACATTTCTTCCAGTACTATGCACTATGGACTATCCAGCAGACTCTTTGCAGTTAGTATGTGTGAGGCTGGAACACCTTGCAGGGTGCAGCGGCTGCAGATTCACTGTGCTCGCTGCTGGAGAACGTCAGATAGTGGTGGTGGGCAGCTGAACATTTCAAGGCCTCCTGTCTGTCTGCTATCACCGTATGGATGCATACAGAAATGCATGGACTGCCCTGTATATTGTCTGTCCCCCAGCTCAACTGAGGTTGATGGACCCTCTACCAGCACCATTGCAATGATGTTGAATGTGGATCTGTTGGTGGGAGATCCTGAGCTCCAGAGGGCAGTTTGGGTGGTACTACAGAATCCGCCTATGGGTCCAAAGAGCCGGCCCGGCCCCCTGAGTCACATAAATCATGTGGCCATGGCACCCACACAGGATATGCACTATTCTGGGTGCATCAAAGTGCTCAAGGGCTAAACTTGACTGAGAAATCAAAGATGAACACAGGTGTATTTGGCAGTGTAGCTGCAAGACCAACCCATCACACACTGGCACTGATGAGGACTCACACCATAGCCTATCTCAGCTAAGCCACGTGCTGTGGACATGGTGCTGGGTGGCCCACCTCACCCTCAGGGTGAGCACAGGACCCACACAATGTGATGGTCACTACCTATCTGTGCCAGTAATACACATGCTCCGTACTCCCTACCAGGCTGAGGTGGTGTGGGGGTGCATACCCCATCCTGTGGTTATCTGTAGACTGTTGATTTGCATGTGCAGTGCATCATGGTTATGTGTGGTTTAACCCTATCCTGCCAACCACAGCAGACAGTTCGTGTGGTGGGCTGCAGTCCAACTGTAGCCAGCCAGGAGTTTGTTAGTAGCTATGGAGATGTAGCCCACGGGTGACTGCATTGCCTGTGGAGCCAGAGGTCATGGGTTTGATCCCACAGTGGGGTTATGTGATAGGGCTGTCTGAGAAATTATTTGTTATAATTTAAATTGGTGCTGCCACCACCAACACCCTCGGTGCTGTAGCCTGAAGGTGTCTCCAAAGCGCCCTATAAGGTGCCAGAAAGGGAACATTATAAGGTGCCGTGTTGGACAGTGCACCTTATTATGTGTCCTCAGGAGTGCCGCATAGGGTGCATGATGTGGCACCTTAGGTTATGCCAATGGGAGGGTGTGTTTGCTGGCAGCAGAATTAAATACAAAAATCCAAATGCCTCACAAAGCACTGCTGATATAAAAGGGTAATGTCTCAGGCAGTCATATGCCAAAGCCGCAATGTTGCATTGAACCCATGACCCCTGTACCATCAGGCAATTTGTCAACCAATGTGCTACACCTACCTCCACTAGTTCTGTATGCCAGCACACATGCCTAGGATTAACACACAGTAATGTGCTACACCTACCTCCATCGTGTCATAATGTGCGGTACATAACCTATTGCGTGAGTACAACGTTTATCCCAGAAGGCCCCCTCCCCCCCCCCTCATGGCATCCTGCACATCATTGCTGGCTTCACATTAAGATAGATTAATGAACATACCCCATAGGCACACACAACCCCATATCACCAGGGTGAGTGACAGCCCACGTTGATGGGCTCTCAGGGCTCCTGGGGATAGGGAGAATGTATTCAACTGTCTAGACACACAAAACCATATCACCAGGGTGACTGATAGCCCATTTTGATGGGCTCTCAGGACCCCTGGGGATAGGGAGAATGTATTTAACTGTTTAGGCACACAGAACCATATCACCAGGGTGAGTGATAGGCCACTTTGATGGGCTCTCATGACTCCTGGGAATAGGGAGAATGTATTCAACTGTCTAGTAACACAGAACCATATCACCAGGGTGCCTGATAGCCCACTTTGATGGGCTCTCAGGACCCCTGGGGATAGGGAGAATGTATTCAACTGTTTAGGCACACAGAACCATATCACCAGGGTGAGTGATAGCCCACTTTGATGGGCTCTCAGGACTCCTGGGGATAGGGAGAATGTATAGAACTGTCTTTACACACACAACCATATCACCAGGGTGAGTGATAGCCCACTTTGATGGGCTCTCAGGACACCTGGGGATAGGGAGAATGTATAGAACTGGGGATAGGGAGAATGTATAGAACTGTCTTTGCACACACAACCATATCACCAGGGTGCCTGATAGCCCACTTTGATGGGCTTTCAGGACTCCTGGGGATAGGGTGAATGTATTCAACTGTCTAGGCACACAGAACCATATCACCAGGGTGAGTGACAGCCCACGTTGATGGGCTCTCAGGACTCCTTGGTGTAACTGTTTAGCCAGTCATTGCTATATGAAAATGCATAGCACACCAGTTCCAACAGTACCCTAGGAACTAGTGGTGGTGGGTTTGAGACCCAAGTGTGAAAACAACAAGGAAAACTTATAATTTTGTTTTTAAATGTCAGACACATCAGTGCAATGTCTGTCTGCATCATAGATCTGTATAAATATTGTTGGCGACACCATACCCTGTGCGGCAAAAAGATGCGCGGGGCGCGGGCACAACTGTGCATGGCGCAACTGCACGTGGCACGCATGCGCGTGTGTTTTGTGGTGCGCATGCGCAGGTGGGGTGCTGCGCATGCGTGCGTGTTGCGTCATGCGTGCATTCCTCATTGGTGACAAACATGGCAACCCGATCCAGGAAGCCTGCCTTCACCCACGGGAGCTACGCTGCCTGGCACAGCTGATTGCTGTGAGGCAGCACAAGCTGTTTCCTGGTTCATCCAGGCGTCAGGACCAGATCAGGGTCCGGAGGGCGTGGGATCCGCTGACCCGGCGCTATAACCGTCTAGCTGATTACCCACGTGAGGTAAGTGTATGGGGACAGGTCAGTAAATCCACATAGATATATCCAGTGTTGATTGTAGCTGTGCATGCTGATGTGTGTAGGTAGTCTATCTCAGTGATGTGTATCAGGTAAATCCACATGCCATATTGTCTTTATATCACATCTGAGTGGCTTGCCCTGTACCCAGGGGGCTGAGGACCTGTTCACAGAGTTCCTGACGCCATCCCGGTGTCATGGCAGCTGCTGCTGGTGATATGCTACAACACACCGTAACACAGGTAGCCCATAGATCAGACTAAGGAGGGTTTCTAAACATCCTGCTGGTATGATGGGGTCTGCATTTGCCGGGTAAAACATCTGCCCCACCCCCAGGGGCTGTGAAACGTGGCCCAAATGGTATGTTAGTCCCAATGCTGATATGTGTGTGTGTGGCCCAGCAGTCCAAAACATCTGCCCTACCCCCACTTGGCCAGAAAGTCAAAAAAAGTGGGTCCACAGCACCCCTGCTGGTATGGAATATGCTGCTGTTGCTGTTTTCCAATCCACCCTACCCCCAGGAGTCCTGAAAGCCCATCAAAGTGGGCTGTCAGGCACCCTGGTGATATGGTTCTGTGTGCCTAGACAGTTGAATACATTCTCCCTATCCCCAGGAGTTGTGAGAGGCCATCAAAGTGGGCTATCACTCTCCCTGGTGATATGGTTGTGTGTGCAAAGACAGTTCTATACATTCTCCCTATCCCCAGGAGTCCTGAGAACCCATCAAAGTGGGCTATCACTCACCCTGGTGATATGGTTCTGTGTGCCTAAACAGTTGAATACATTCTCCTGTCCCCAGGAGTTGTGAGAGGCCATCAAAGTGGGCTATCACTCACTCTGGTGATATGGTTCTGTGTGCCTAAACAGTTGAATACATTCTCCCTATCCCCAGGAGTTGTGAGAGGCCATCAAAGTGGGCTATCACTCACCCTGGTGATATGGGTCTGTGTGCCTAAACAGTTGAATACATTCTCCCTATCCTCAGGGGTCCTGAGAGCCCATCAAAGTGGGCTATCACTCACCCTGGTGATATGGTTCTGTGTGCCTAAACAGTTGAATACATTCTCCCTATTCCCAGGGGTCCTGAGAGCCCATCAAAGTGGGCTATCACTCACCCTGGTGATATGGTTCTGTGTGCCTAGACAGTTGAATACATTCTCCCTGTCCCCAGGAGTCCTGAGAGCACATCAAAGTGGGCTATCACTCACCCTGGTGATATGGTTCTGTGTGCCTAAACAGTTCAATACATTCTCCCTATCCCCAGGAGTCCTGAGACCTGCGTAAGGTGTACTGTCAGTCACCCTGTTGCTATGGTGTATGCAGCTGATGATGTGTGCTAGGACACCCAACCCCCAGGGGGCCAGAGACCTGATTGCAATGGTGGGTATGTCATTCAGATATTGTGTTAGGTTATGGCAGGTAGGTTGCACATCTCCTGTAGTCTGTGAGGTCAGCACCTCATCACACATGTCTTTGATGTATCCAGATGGTATGCTAGGTGCAGATGTGGATGTGTGTAACAGCACCCCACCCCCATGAGCTATGCGATCTGATTACAAAGGCCTGTAACAGAGCTATGTCCCCATAAATGTATGCTGAGTCAGGTCACACATCTGCCCACTTGCTAGGAATCCCAAACCTTGTTGCAGATGAACATTAATGATGGTGTTGGAAGGATACATGCACCTGTTATGGTTGCACAGCACAGACAGAAACCCTGACACGAGCACAGGTGGCAATAGCCTATTCTGGTGCAATGGCCCCTGCCCCTGGTGTTGGCAGCCACACCTGCCGTAAGCATACAAGGCCCAGGTCATAGGAACATAACAACCTAAGATAGCCCATACTGGGTCATTCCCTCGTCCTTCACGCCCAGTATGCTGTTTGCAACAGTGTCCAAACTAGGTTATACGTACCTAGCAGTATCCCCAAGAGAGACACATTACACAATGCTTGTAGTGGGTCAAGCATTGCTATCCTGGGCATTATAGAAACTTAAATGTCATGGTAGTGGCCACTGGCAAGGTGAATAGGGCCACCCACACAATGTTCCATGTATGGACACAGCACCCATGATTGTTAGGATATCATGTTGCCAGTAGGGTTGGGTCCGAGGATGTGCGTAGATCATGACAACACAAATGTGTTAAACAGACCACATACGGGGTTAGGGGAGTTACCATGGACACCATCATTGGCAATCAAAATGTGGCATGGTCATGCAATGTCATGCAAGGGGGCCACAGGGGACAGGACTGATGTGTTCAGGGTGCCAGGCACACTGCACATAGGTGTCACTGCACACATGTCCAGAGACACAGCTACGCATGCAGGTGGCACTGGGAACAGGTAATCGCCTGGAACAAGCAGGAAGCAGTCCTTACGTGTGGGTATCATCGGTACCGACGGAGCCTGCGTGGGAACGGTCTTCAGTGTTCAATAGGAAGGCTATTGGAAGCAACCCCACAGCGCCTGTGTGCTGCCATCTTGCCTTTCCCAAATGGCTCTCTCCAGTTCATTGTTTTCCACAGAGCCAGCAGGTCATTGTTCCTGTCATTGCTGAAAAACAGCTATTGTAGTGCCACTCCTGTGGCAGTGTCTGCCTGTTTTTCTTTACTGGTACCACTGGTCTTATAATTTTATTTTCTAAAAGCTCAGATACCCCCACACAATGAAACCTTTTTAACAAAAGAGCAACAATCCCCTTTGTAGGTCTCCCCCCGGTTTGGCATTAGGCCCTAATCCCTCCTCCATCATGGAAAAGCACTCCTCGGCTGCAGAACATATGCTGATAATGTGCCGGTACCTTCTCAGTCACTGACAACCATGATTGGTGTTGCAAATGCTAATGGCCAGATCAATGCATGTCTGAATGTTTGGCCTATGGGATGTTATCCAAGAGTGTTTGGCAGAACAGAGCAGCCAAGCTCGGTACCCTCTTTCCCTCCAGCGTGGCCTCGGTGGCAGCCATGTCGTCAAGGGCTTCCTCTTCGTCCCGTGGATCTCAGGTAACCAAACACAAGGCGGGAAATCTATTGAGCAAACTCTGTTATTCAATGAACAACGTTGGATCCATCAGTTGCGGTCAGTAGCCCCAGATGGGCTGAATACCAGAATCGAGTGGGAGGTGTGTCTGTAAGAAGGAAGCTGGTTGGCGATCAATTCTTGTCAAGTTTGCATGTGCTATAGAAAACTACTTCGCATGCGCGGCGTTTTTACAAATCACCAGAAAAAACTGTTTTGTAAGAGAAAGTGGACCTTCCGGGTTCGAGGTGAAGTACTATAATAAGCTAAGTCTTCAGTGTTGTGTTCATTAATTTCTGAAAGTCGGTAACTTATGAACTTGTGTTCTGTACATTATTCTTTCAGTGCTTTACATGATTCCCCTGACGAAGCCTACAAGAGGGTGAAACGCACTCAGCGGCGCGTCTGTCAGCGTTGGGACATTCTAAGCTCAATTCCTTTTGAAAGCTAAGCGCTTTTTCTTAAAAATTTAACAACAGTTTGTGACTTATTCTCTAAAGCTATTTTTATCTATGCTTTTGGTAGCAGTTTTTCAAAATAAATGTCGTTGATGTTAATAAGGATGTAAGTCCATTAGATGAAAACATGATAGTCTATTGGCTGCCCAAGTGAACTGAGACCTTCTGCTATCATTTCAAAGAAGAGTGTAGCTTTATCAAGTCTCTGGTCAGTTACGAATCATACTTTCAAGTTGTACTGCAGAGGTTCTTTTGATATATTGGTATATTCCTCTGCAAAAGAGACCATTAACCGAGTCGTTCCTGAAAGGGTACATCCCCCTCAAAATATCGGACTGCCACTGGCATTGCCCTTGAGGAGCACGCTCCGGGCAAACAGCCCCAGTGGGAGTCCCTGGCCTCCAAAGCCACTTTGGGACTCCATGAAGTTCTGGAGGCCTCAACCTGGTCCGACCACCTGGTGCTATGCTCTGGGGTCCTGGCTTTGGCCAGTACTCATACACAGACATCGTCAGTGTTGATTGACCAGAAGATCGTGGCCATCGAACGCAGTCTGGCAGCTCTCCTTGCGGCATCAAAGACCTTGGTTCCACCCCAGACCCTGCAAAGTGCAGCACCGGTATGTGCAGCAATTGCAGGACCGGCATTGGCAAATGCACCATTGGTGCTTTTGATTACCGGTATCCACACACTGGTACCGTGTCACTCCGATACTGAGGCCAATTGGTACCGATACCTCACTTTACCCGAGCCTCCGTAGAGAAGATACATCCAATCTCCTGAGGGGTCTGATGACTCTGACAGCTCAGAGGGTAATGATGTACCTCTCCTGGACAAGCCTGCCTCTCCCAAGAGGAGAATGTCCCCTCCTAAAGATATGTCCTTCCTGGATCTCCACACACATGTAGTCAAGGGCCTCTCCATTTCATTAGTAACTCAATGTGAGCACAGGCCACGGGAGACAGAGATTTACCAATATCACCAATCTCCATAGGTGGCAGACATCCTGCCAATACATCAGATCTTAAGGAATCCTCTTTTGAGAATGTGGAAGATTCCTCTTACCACCTCTCCACATTCTCACATGTGCCTACTATGTATCGTATGCCTCCGTCGCCTGGTTTGCACAAAGGACACCTCCCTGATCACTCCATCATGGTGGAGTGTGCTAGGAGGACAATTAAACGTTACAAACAACATGCCACCAACCCTCCTGGTAGGGAGTGTAAGACATTAGATGCCTTTGGTCGCTGTGTCGTCCATACATTCAAGCTTTCAGAGAGGACAGGTTCCTATATCATGTACATGGGAATGTTCCTGATGGAGGTCACACAAGATCTACAACTGATAAGTCCACATCTCACAGATCACAGAGGTCACTACTATGTAGCACCTGTCAAGCATGCCCAGAACATTTCAAAAGTTGTGAACAGGGCAGCTTTTGACTGTTTTTCATGCAAAGGCAGAGTCTCTGCCATTGCTATTGGGGCAAGGAAACTTGGCTGGCTGCAAGCCTCTCACCTGGAACAATGGGTACAGGATAAACTGGCCAACACCCCCTGTAGTGGTGAAAACTGGTTTTTAAAAACCGTCAGGACAATTATACCTTGACAAGGCTTTCAAATATTGTAGATCCTGCAAAGATGAGAGCCTTAGAAAAGCGATTCCTCTCCAAAAAGAAAGGATACTATCAGTCCTATGCTCAGCAAGGACAACCTGCAGTACAAGCTGCTAGAAAGGGTCAATAAGCTACTAAGCAGAGAAAGCCGAGAGCTACTCTGCCTCAGCAGACCCAGCAGCCTCAGCCCCCACAGGGCCTTTGACTCTGTGATGGAGTACCTGCCCTTCCTGGCCCTCCAGGGAAAGCAACCGTCAACAATACCAGGGAGATTAGATCACCTCATCCACAGATGGAGGCAAATAACATCAGAAACCTGGACTGTGTCCATCATAGAAGAGGGTACAGGCATCATTCACATAGCCTGCTGCCTCCTACAAAAGTAAGGACATTGAGTTTGCAAACGTCCCCCCAACTGAATCCAGAGGTAAAACATCTTCTACCTCAAGGAGCAATGGAAGAGGTACCTTATCTCCAACAGGGTTCTGGGTTCTCCCCCCCCAATTTCCTCATACCAACGGAAAAAGGAGGTCACAGACACATCTGACATTTCAGAGAACTGAACAAGTTCCTGTTCCAAAAGACATTCAAAATGATTTCTCTAGGAAACATACTTCCTGACCTACACAGGCAGAAATGCCTTTGTTTTCTAGATCACAAGGATGCGTACACCGATCTTCTCTGCCAACAAGCACAGCAAAAGTTCCTTTGGTCCCCCCATCAAGGAAACCACTATCCAAAAAATGTTTTCCCTTCAGCCGTGCCTCAGCACCCAGAGTATTCACAAAGTGCATGTCTGTGGTAGCTAGTTTGGTCCGTACCAGGGGAATATTTTTGTGCCCCTACTTGGACGACTGCCTCATCCAGGCACAGTCACAAACACATGCCCAGGCCTGTCTCTCTTACACAATGCGTGGACTACAATATCTAGACCCTGTCAGAGATTTCGTGGAATCCTTTCTGACTCCCACGTAAACGCTGGAGCTCATAGGAGCAAGGCTAGATACCAGACTGCCAAAGACCTACCTGACTCAGCCTCGCTGTCCTCGCATTGTGCAATGTGTTTGGACAGCACTACAAAAAACTCACCTCTCGCCTCGAGAGATGCATCAGCTGCTGGGTCACATGGCATCTATGGTGCATGTGGTCCCCTACGCTTGTCTCCACATGAGAACAGCCCAGTGGGCCCTCTCTTCCCAGTGGAAGCAAGCAACAGGCTGTCTCTCAGATGTGATAGTAAGCTCAAACTGCCATACCCTGTCCCTGGACTGGTGGCGGTCAGCACAAAACCTGTTGGAGGGGTCACCTTTCCTGCAAACCCCTCCTCAGATACCATTAACAACAGATGCCTCCAAAGTGGGGTGGGCTGCACATGTACTGGACACCTCCACCCAAGCCACCTGGAATTGTCTGGAGAGTCATTTCCACATCAATCTGTTTGAGCTCTGAGCAATTTGCCTGGCTCTTCATGTCTTCCATTCCCTTCTACAGGCCAATGGAATACTATTTTACGCAGACAATCAGGTAGCCATGGTCTATGTGAACAAACAAGGAGGAACAGGCTCTCTGTCCCTTTGCAACAAAGCTCTTCAACTGTGGTCATTTGCCAGACAGCAGCAGATCCATCTCCTGCCAGTCTATCTCCCTGGCAATCAGAACTGTTAGCCATACAAACTCAGTCGTGTTCTGCTTCTGCACAAATGGTCTCTACACATGGACCAACTCTGTAGAGTATTGCAACTCTGGGGAACTCAAGATTCATACCTCTTCGCAAGTCCATCATATCCCAAACCTACCCGGTTCTGTTCACGAATCCCAGCTCAGAGCTACCAAGCGAGGGATGCTGTCCTCCTCAACTGGGGGCAGGAATGCCTATATGCCTTTCCTCCCATTCCCTTGATTGCCAAGACCCTATTGCAACTCCTGAGGGACAGAGGCAACATGATCCTCATAGCCCCACGCTGGCAACAACAGGTGTGATACCCTCTGCTTCTACATCTGTCCCAGGTTCCACCCCTGTACGTAGGGTCAGCTCCAGACTTACTGTCGCAGGAGGAGGGGAATGTATGGCATACAACCCCCCCGTCTCTGCAGCTCAGAGCCTGGCTACTGACAGCTGTAACTGCTTTGGCCCTCCCCTCATTCAGGAAGTGCATGATGTCCGTTATGCTTCCAGGAAACCTTCCACAAGGCAGTCCTATGCCATCAGGTGGACATGACATTTCATTTGGTGATAACAACAGGGCTGCAACCCTCTTGTCATCCGTATATAAACATGTTTTTGACAAACTCCATTACTTATCAAACAATGGTCTCCAAATTGAGTCAGTCAGAGTCCATTTAAGTGCCATTGCTGCTCCTTCTGAATCCATCAATGGACAACCCATTTCATCCCATCCTCTCATATCTGGAATCATGAGAGGCCTGCATCTACCAAAACCTGGCCTTAGACCACCTCCAGAGGCATGGGATCCCAATCTGCTTCTAGGGCAGCGTATGCTGCCGCCTTCTGAGCCCTTAGACACTACTTCGTTAAAGTCTCTGACCTGGAAAGTAAAATACCTTCTTGCAATCACATCAAGTCGTATCAGTGAATTTCAAGCTCCAGTGGCTGATCCACCTTACACACCGTTTCAACATGATAAGGTAATCCTAAGGACACATCCACACTTCATGCCTAAGGTGGATTCCTCCTATCATTTAAAACAAGAGGTGTAGTTACCTGTAGTCTTTCAGCAGCCGCATGCTTCAAATGCAGAGAAGACTATTCATACCTTGGACTGTGAAAGAGCTGTGGCTTTTCATCTGCAGAGGACCCAGCAACACAGAAGGTCCCCTCAGCTATTCTAAGTCTCTGATCCCTCGCATTTGGGTACAGCAGTTTCAAAAAGATCTCTATCCAACTGGATTGCTCAATGTATTGCCTTTTATCTATCATAGCTAACACTATTCACTGGTGGCCCATGTTCCTGCTCACAATGTGAGAGTCATGGCAGCCTCTCCGGCTCACCTCCATTCCGTCTATATTAATGACATTTGTGGAGCAGCTACCTGGTCCTCGGTTCACGGCCCACTAATGCTAGGATAAAGGCTCCCGCAGGCATGCTATGGTTGGTCAGGCTGCTGTCCAAAACCTCTTCCATACGTAATCCACTCCTAGCCGCCTCTCTTACAGGATGCCAGAGATCCATGGGAGGAAGTGGAAGCCCTCCACAGGCCCTCACCACTCTGGGGATCCTTCCCTGGCATCTACATCTAGGGTTTCCTCACATGTTACGACCACGTCCTGCTTGTTCCTGGTGATAGCATAGTTAATCACCTGTAACAGGTGATCTCCGGGAACAGCAGGATAAGGTAATCACAACCCACCCATCTCCCCTAGCGGGTTGTGTCTGTCTCTCTCTCTCTCTCTCTCTTTCCCTATCTCTCTCTCTCTCTCTCCTTGTGTCAGCTTTCAACTCAACTGGAGAGAGGCATTTTGGAAAGGCAGGAAGGCAGCACACACGCACTGTGGGATGCTCCCAAAAGCTTTCATATAGGACGCTGGGGAGCGTTCCCACACAGGCTCAGTTGGTACCGACGCTACCCACATGTGAAGACTTATTCCTGGTGTTCCTGGAGATCACCTGTTACACGTGACTAACTATGCTGTATATGACACACACAGCAGTGGAGCAGGAGTAGCAAGATGCTGGCCACACAGATGTTTGTTTATGTTGCCCACCCACTAGAGGTAAGCAGTCACTGATGCCCCCACACATTGTTTTCACATCCACAGGTAGAGGATCTCCGGAAGAAGGGGCGTGAGTTGTGCCTCCACCACAACGACTACCTTGCCCGCCTCCAGAGGGCGGCGCAGGCAGAGCGTGATGGTGAGTATTGACAACCTTGCTGCCAAGTAACAAATGTCACATTGGCCCACCAGCCTGTGTGGTGCCTGCATATGTACATGTGTTATGTGACACACTTGATAATGTGCTGATGACTGACATCTTCCACAGAGGGTGATGACAATGATGAAGAGCCCACCACATCTGCGTATGCCCTGAGGCTCCCCCCTGCCCACCATGCCCCAGAGGTGGAGGTGGTGGTGGTGGTGGAGGAGGAACCTGAGGTGGAGGCGGAGGACGAGGATGAAGAGCCAGTGGAGAGTGCAGCAGAGGAGGGGGCTGATGGGGGCATGGAAGGGGTGGGTGGCGGGGTAGCAGGGGAGGGAGAGGGTGTGTCTGATTTGGGTGTGGGGGGAGGGGTGGAGGAGGGTGTGGAGGGTGGGTGGGAGGTGGCAGGGGGGAGGAGGGGGATGTGTGTGTCTGGGAGAGTGATGGGGAACACAGTGCAGCACAGGGCACTGTGGGCTCCCGCCAGCCATGCCATGTCGCTCCACCATCCAGGGCCACACACAGGTCACATGCACATGCCACCACCCAGACCCCTGGGACTATGTGTGTGTGTGGTGGCAGGTGTGTGGCGGACCTGTATGTGGCCCTGGATGCCTTGGAGCGGTGAGTGCACCTCCTAGTGCACTCGCACCAGTGGCTGGCGGGAGCCATTCAGCAGGTGGCCGCCGAGGTGGAGCGGCTGCCATGTCAGCGGCCATCCCCTGAAGGGCGTCACAGGAGTCATTGATGGTGCCTGTGACGTCCACACATGTGCCCTGTGTTCCATCACTGGGCATGCAGCATGCAGGGAGAGGGTGTGGCTGATGTGGGGGTGGGGGGAGGGGTGGAGGAGGGTGTATAGGGTGGGTGGGGGTGGCAGGGGGAAGGATGGGGGTGTTTAAGGGGGAGGGTGATGGGTATTGTCCCCATCCCTAACATTGTATTATATTCCCTGTTTTTTTTACAATATACACACTGTTTGTTAATTCGAAATGGTCACGTGTCTCCCTTAGCAACACACTATGGATGCAAGCATGGGATATGTGTGTAGACAGGTATGTGTTGTAAAGGTAGACATGGGTATCATGCGTGGACTGACTCCACATGCAGTCGTGGGGAATGACTATGTGTGTAGGTGTGTGAGACCAGGGTGGACCCTGAGATGCAGAAATGTAGATGACGGCCCAGTATACTGAGGCATGTGCATGCTGTGTGCAATGTGTGGGAACCCTTTCTGATGAAACATGCCTGTGTGCCAATAGTACAACTTGCAAACCAGTACATCTGTGCTGGCAGGGTAAGATGTACTGATGAGCCCAGGAGATACTCAGGGGTAAAGCTGTTGAGTGTGTCCTGGGACAATACATGTCACAGGGATGGTTGGTGAGTAACCACATACGTTTGTGGGGGGGCAGGCACGTAGGCAGTGTTGCAGGCAGGGACAAGGGTCACACATGTGCGTCCAATGTAGGGGGTATGACAGGATTTTAACTGTGACGGCTCCCAACACTGGACATGTAGCTCAAGGACATTCCCCCTGTGCAACCCGGGAGGATATGTAAACCGCCACACTGCAGCCCAGGGGCTGGGATCTGACAGTACATGGCACACATGGCATGTGATGGTGTCTGTGCAGTGATACCTGCCAGTACAGACACCCCACCATCGAGGGGCATGTGTGTGCGACACAACATGCATTTGCACAATACCTAAGGGGAGCACAGGGACACACATTGGAAAACACACATATGTACTGGTTAACAGCTGTTTATTGGTCCCGGAGTCACCTCCTGCATGGCCACCCGCGCCTTCCACGGCATACCACCCCCCGCGGAACTGCACCTTGTCCTGGTGCCTCAGGTGCCAGTGCCGGTGCTGGTGCTGGTGCTGGTACTGGTACTGGTGCTGGTGCTGGTACTGGTGATGGTGCTAGTGCTTGCTGCCACATTAGCCCCACAATATCCTCCATTGCATCCGCAATGCGTGCAAGCGCCCCCGACCGCATCTCCTCCCGGATCATCCTCAGCTCCCTGGTATTTTCTCCAATTGCCATGAACAGATGCTGGAGTGCCTGATGAGTGCCTGTGGGTGGGACAGAGGGTTATATGTGAGCTTCCTCTCCATTACCAGCTGTCACACATATACATGTCACACATATCCCCGAAGAGCAGTCTGCAGAACAGTCATGCCTGCCAAACCTACCAACGTTTACATCTGTGTCTCCCATGAGCCATCCCCATGTCTGGAAGGGGTCTGGATGTGGGGTCATGAGAAACACAGATCTCATACATGGCGCATTGCCACAGTTTAATATGACTATGCCAGGTCTGCACACTGCTTGTCTGGGATTGGTCAGATGATCTGAGGGGGCCTAAGACACACATACACATATCTGGGGTGCCCCAATTTCTATAATGCTGGCGCACACTGCAGATTATGTTGTCAAACGATACTGCGTGACAATACCCATGATGAGGTCTCTGTCACATAGGGTGTCTGGGTGACCTGCGATCATTGCTCTTCTCTTTGGGCTTATGTGGGGTATATGAGCACGCACAGTGTGCATGTGTGTGAGCCCCTCACAAATGCTGACACCTGACAAGACATGCTACAGGAGGTAGAATCACAGAGCACAGAAGACAACCCCCCAAAATCAGAACTCTATGCTATGTGGGCAATATGCAATAATTTTGGGGATGTTAGGACAACACCGTCGGGATCGTGGGGTATGCTGTTACCCACCTTCTGCATTGCGCCATGCTGCAGCAGTGTGTGTGCGCAGCTCTTCAACGATTGGGTCCAATTCTGGTGGAGGGTTCTCATCTGGCGCTGGTGCATGACTTGGGTTTTGTCTTCTGATGTCCTCCAAGCCCTCTGTGGCAGTGACGTCTGGGGTGTGGTCCTCTGGCTCAGGCTGCACGTGTGTGCTTGGGGTTCCATCACCATTGCTGGTGCTGCCCCCAGACATTGTGGACTGGGGCTCTGCCACATCCTCGGCCAATTGCACCTTCTCCTCCTCAGCTGGGGCCATGGTTGTGTAGTCACCTGGGTTGTGGAAACCATACACAGCACAGATTGGTTTGCATGGTTCAACTACATACAACTGTTTAACCCATCCACTCCACAATCAATGTGTGTTTGGCCGTGGCCTGTACATGTGCTAAATAGCTACCACTACAGCTCCTGCTACCACTATTAGGCATATATATGCCAGTACCTAGCAGACACATTGATGTGTACATCAGGGGTCCTCAAACTACGGGACAAGGGCCACATGTGGGCCGCCAAGGAGATGTATGCAGCCCGATGGGTGTTTTTGCCGCCGCTGCCAGTCCTCAGGGGCAGATCTACACAGGACCGCAGCATTCATTTAGCAGCAGCCCAGCTAAGTTAACACCTCACAAACCTGCTGCTGCCGCTGCCGCCCGCCGTGCCAGCGGAATAATCCAGCATCCCGCGGGCCTCCCCCTGCTCTGCAGTGTCCTCCATGCAGCCTCAGTGTTGGCTGTCAGAGCCACGCAAACAGAAAGAGCTTCTCCTCTCGTGGCTCTGTTAATCCCGCCATGGGCCTGATGGTATTTTCCATAGGGTCCATGGCGGCATTGACATGGCCGTGAGAAAGGGATACTCTCCCTTCACGCGGCTCTGATAAGCCCACACTGAAGCCGCATGGAGGATGCTGCAGAGCAGGGGGGGGGCCCCACGGGATGCTTGAATCTCCTGCTGCCATGGTGGAAGCAGCAGCAGAAGGTGTGGTTGGGTTATTTCGTACCCTATCTTGCCTGATGGGGGTGGAGGAGGTTTGGAGTGGTAAATGGCTATGGGGGGAGAGGTAAGACTGGTAGTGTGCTGATGTGGGGGAGGGGTTTAGGACAGGTCATGGCCTATGGGTGGTGGTAAGATTGGCAGTAGGATGATGGGGGGCCTAGGATAGGGGTCGAAATGTGCTGTTGGGGGTGCTAAGATTGCAAATGGGCTGATGGTGGGGCTAGGAGAGGGCTATCAATAAGCTTTTGGGGGGGCTGGGGTTTGGAAATGCACTTCTGGAGGAACTTGGATAGGACTCGACCTGGGTATGGAGCTAGGACTGGTACTGGGCTGATGTTGGGCCAGGGATAGGATTAGAAATGGGCTGATGGGGGGCTAGGACTGCAAATGGGCTGATGCACGGACTATAGGGGAGCGGATGCTGGGTGTGGCTGTAAATAGATGGGAGATGAGGTTGTGCGAGGATCAGAATGGGATGGAGCTGGACAAATGAAATGGTGAGGGAAAAAAACATTTTGAGGGAGGTAAAAGGTATGTACAATTGGACAGATAGTGGGGATTGAGGATGGGGGTCTAACATTTGAGTGGATGACCTAAGAATGCGGAAAGAGCACAAGGAGAAAGATTACTATGTTAAAGCAGATGTAGACAAAGAATGGAAACAATACTAGACATGTGATGAAAGGACACATGGAAAGCAGATGATGGGGAGTTAGCAGAAGACCCAAAGAAACCAGACTAATGTGGCTAGAGCAATTGACACTGGAAAAACAAAACCAAAATGTTTTGAAACATTCTCTGTTTTTTGTACTTCTGCAGTGTTCTTTGGGGTTTGTTCATATTTTTTTTTAACACTATATTCCGGGCCTCCAATGGTCTGAGGGACAGTGAACTGGCCCCCTGTTTAGAATGTTTGAGGACCCCTGGTGTGCATTATCCCACAGAAGGACCATCCCTCCTCAGCAGTGCTTAGATTAGACACAGACATAACACGTACAGGTCTGAAAGGGGGCTTGTAGCAGACATGTAGCCACATGTGCAGGGCAGATATAAAAAGGGATGATGCAAATGAAACATATGTTTTGAGGGAAGCAAAACACAGAGTAAAAGGGGTGGAATGGGGGACAGCACACTAATGAGCCAAAGGCAGAGGGTGGGAGATGATCCAGGGGAGCAGGTATGAGGAGGTGTTAATAAGAAGCCTGATGCATATCCAAAGGGCAGATACTCAATGGGTTGAGAGCAGCAAGGTGTGATTTGGGTACCTACCTGCCTGGGGATGGGCAGTGTCCAGTGCCTCTGGCAGTCCATAGAGGTATATTGGCCCTAGCCGCTCTGCCAACTCCTGCTCCAGGGGTGTTAGGGAGGGTGTAAAGGGGCCTCCCCCTCCAGTGCCCACGGCATGCCGCCGCTCTGCCATCATGTGTGCACGCACACCCCTCTTTATGTCGTTAAACCTCTTCCTGAGGCTGTCGAGGTCTCTGCTTGGGCCCCCTGCTTGTGCCACCGCCTCCTGCACCTCCTCCCACACCTGGGTGCGTGTTGCAACAGTGGTGGTGTTGCTTAGTCGTCCGTATAGGACATCATAATTTTCTAGAACAGAAGCCAGCAGGATGTGATTTTCCTGTGGTGAGAATTTCTGGGCCCTCTTCCTTTGCAGAGCTGGCACCGGTATGCGTTTACGTTTTGTAGTGAGAGGACCCTGTGTGGGCTGGGCAGATGGCCCTGCAGCCTCCACCACACTCCCTGCCATATCTGTCTCCTCACCAACAGGTGGCCCCACCTCCCTCTCCCTGTCCCTGTCCCTCTCCCTTTCCACTCCTGCCCTGTCCTGTGGCTCCATCTCCCTGTCCTCTCCCTCCCTGTCAGACATTCCTTCTCTTGCCCTTCTCAGCTCCACCTCACACCTCCCTCCTCTCTCTGCTATCTGCTCTTTACCTCACCTCCTTCCTCACTCACCTGCTCCTTGACTCCCCTCCTCTCTGTATCCCCTGCTGTACCTCACACCTATCCTCCACAACCAAGCCTCTAACACTCTGACCCGCACCACAAAACCTTAGCTCTCCTAGACACCTGCTTCTCTCTCTCTCTCTCTCTCTCACTGACACCTTCTCTCTCCCTCGCCTACCAACAACCCCTCAACGTGCAGCACGTGTAGAGGTTTATTTATAGGGTTTTTTAAGTTGTGCATGCGCAGTTGCGTGAGCACGTTGGCTGCGTAGTTGTGCATGCACAGTTGGCTGTGCGCATTGCGCATGCGCTGGCCAGAGGGGGGAAATGGGTGCTTGCACATTGCGCAGTCAACTACGCAGAGCGTGCGTGCACACGTGCCGCCATGCACACTGCGCATGCGCAGTTGGCTGTGTGCATTACGCATGCGCCACGCAGATGCAGAACGTGGGTGCATGCGTTCGTGCGTGAGCCGTGGTGCATGTGCAGTTTTGCGTGTGCATGGTGCATGCGCCATGTGCGCAGCCAACTGCCAGTGGTCACACTCGCGCAAATGCACACACGCAACACGCGCTACGTAAAAAACTCTATAAATTGTCCTGAGCACATGTTGCACATTGAGGGGTTTTTTGTAGGCGAGGGAGAAAGAAGGTGTGCGTTGGCAGTGACGGAAGGAGCGAGTCTGAATCAGGTGTATTGTGGAGCGTGACTGGGTTTGTGATTGGTTGTTGGTTTGTATTGTGTGGCTGTGTTTCTGTGTGGTGTGTAAGGTGTGTGTCTTGGTTAGGGAAGTGTGGTCTGTGTTTGACTGATTTAGAGGAGCAGGGCGGGTGGAGGTTATGGCAGCCTTTGTGTTTGCTGCAGCTGCAGCGCGAGGTGGGCAGGTGGTGCGGTTGCGTGACAGGGGAGATGGTGTTTATGGGGCTGAGGCACAGGGCATGGGTGTAGTCCTGCAGCAAATCAGACCTGCAGCTGTGGGGGCAGGGCAGGCAAGGGCTGTGCACGCACGGTGCAGGAGGCGTGCTGAGGTGCAGGCTCGCCAGCCACGCCTCTACAGGCCCAGGGCCCAGCTCCAGGGCATGCGAGAGGACCAGGTCATCTCCCTGTACAGACTGAGCACAGGGGCTATTAGGGAGCTCTATGAGGATCTAAGACCTGACCTCGAGCCCCTTACTGATCGGTCACATGCCGTACCAGGTTTGGTCAAGCTCCTTGCTGCCCTACATTTCTTTGCCTCTGGCTGTTTCCAGTCATCTGTGGCCGCAGTGGATGGCATGAGCCGCCCCACCTTCTCACGCTGTCTCCACCAAGTACTGCGTGCCATGGTCAGCCGGGTGCAGAATTATATTGCCATTCCACACACTAGGCAACAGTGGTGGACCCTGAACCAGGTCTTTGAGGCGTTAGCCGGGATACCACACGTGATGGGAGCTATTGATTGCACACATGTTGCCCTGGTCCCGCCTAGAGACAGAGAGGTAGTGTTCCGCAACCGCAAACACTATCATTCCCTGAATGTTCAGGTTGCATGTGATGCAAATATGCATATTCTGAATGTGGTCCCCAGGTTTGCAGGGTCCACCCATGACGCCTATATCCTGCATCACTCGGCACTATTCCAACAATTTGAGGCAGGACAGTATGAGGACTGCATATTGCTGGGTGGGTGTTTCCCATTTCTGACATGCACATGGTGCTCATGTGACTAGGCGTATGTGCAAATGTGTGTCTTGCAGTAGATCACTCATTGTGTGTGTGTCTCATCTGCCTGTGTGGGATATAGGGGGAGGGGGGGGGGTTGCCCTCCAAATGCGCCCTGCTATGGTGCTGTGTGATGCTGGTTGATTGGATGCAAGCATTTGTGTGATTGTTACATATTATGTTGTTGCCACTCCATACACCTACCCCTTGTCTGGTGTTTCTTAGGTTCACCCACTCAATCTGTAATAGGGTAGACACCCAGGAAGCTCTAAAAAACATGAGGAGTGATCTAGCTAAGCTTGATGAATGGCCTTAAATTGGCCAGTTGGGATGTGATGGTAGGAAATGTGAGGTCAGGCTGTTGGCCTGAAGCAATCCAAGGGAGCACTATTGTATAGGGGGTGAAGTACTCTTGTGCACTACAGAAGAGCGGGACCTAGGTGTGGTTGTTTCTGCTGATGTCAAAGTAGCTAACCAGGTTGATAAGGCGAGGGAAAAAGCTAGAAGGCTGGCTGGGTGCATACAGAGATGAATGGCTAGCATAAAACAGGAAGGGAGAATGCCTCTGTATTGTTCTTTTGTGAGACCTCATTTGGAGTAGAGTGTGCAATTCTGGAGACTGCACCTTCAAAAGGATGTGCACAGGATGGGGTCGGAGCAGAGGGTGACTACTAAAATGATTAGTGGTCTTCATTATACAGCATATGAAGACAGACCGAAGGATCTTAGGATGTACGCCTTGGGGAAAGGAGGGATAGAGGTGATATGATGGAGATGTAGAAATACCTCCGTGGCATATATGTTGAGGGAGAGAGCCTCTGCAAATTGTACGCAAGTTCAGCTACGAGGGAACATGGGATGAGGGTGGAGGGAGATAGATTCAGGGGTGATATGCCACCATATTTCTTTACTGAATAGGTGGTGGATCCATGGAATACTCTCACAGTGTAGGTGGTAGAGACGAGGACAGTAACTGCATTCCAAACAGCATAGGACAAACACAGAGGATCTATAAAGGATAAAAAGGGGACTGTTGTACCTGTTGATATGGACGGACAGACTAGATAGGCCATGTGGTCCTTTTGTGCATCATATTTCAATGTTGCAATGCTGCATAGTTGTGATGTCATATGTTTCTTACAGAATGTGTAATGCATTTGTTTTGCACATATATACCTGTGTCCATTTGAGGGGACATGAGCTCATGCTTTAACTTACCTCATGTCTTTCTACAAGTGATGCAGGATATGGGTGTCGCCCCTGGTTGCTGACCCCTGTGCGTCAACCACGGACACGTGCAGAGCGGAGGTACAATGAGGCCCATGCCACCAGCCGCTCTGTCATAGAGCGCACCTTTGGCGTTTTGAAGAGTCGCTTCAGGTATCTGGATAGGACAGGCGGCACCTTACAATATACTCCACAAACTGTGGCAGAGATCATCATAGCCTGTTGCATCTTGCACAACATTGCTCTCAGGCACAATATCCCTGCAGAGATTAATGAGGGTCTGGAGGATGATCCGACGTGCCCCCCTGTACGTGCCCGTGAGGACACACATGAGGGCACAGCAATCAGGCGGCAGGTGATTGCACAGCTCTTCTCATGTACGTACTGGATATGTTCCCACATTTTTGCTATATATGTGTGGTGCTAATACAGATTAACATTTGTAGACCAATATCAGTAGGATGCAACACTGCACTGACATGTGACAGACACTGGCTGGCCATCCCAACGTCAAATATCAGCATGACTGGGAACCAAACCATGTGGGCAGGGCAGAACAGAGGGCTGAGGTGGATGATGTGGGTGGGTGCTTTTAGGGTTGTGGGAGGTTTTGGGGTGACATTCGTGGTTTGTGGATGATTGGGATAGTGGATGCTGTGCAACCACTGTTAGTTTGTGTTATGCTTTGGGTGCAGCAAGGTGAGAGGCATTTGGTGTGGATTTCACACTGGGAGAGAGGACCATGTTTGGGGCCACTTGTGCAGCTGTGTGTGTTTTTCATTTGGGATTTTGAGCTGATTGTGTGTGTGGTATGCTCTTGTAAGCTGGATGTGTTGGTCTGTAATTTTTGTATAGCGCTACATGTGCTATGTACTACTATATACATGCTCAGTACTATCTGTCATAATGGTAACTGAAACCCTTACGGGGAGTTAGTGGCACAACACAGTGTGGCAGACTGTATAAGTCATCGCGTAGCCCTAACATGGATGCGGAGAAGGATAGGGAAAGTGTGCATTGTCCAGCCAGGGGTTTTTTGTTTTTATTTTTCCATTGCCGAATAGACATGCAGTGCAGTGTTGCATATGTACACACAAACAGAAGTGATTCAGGCAAGATCAACAAGGTATAGGTTACAGTAGGCAAGCTGAGAGATCAATGTGGGGGTGGACTGGGTTTTAGGGTTGCTTTCAGGGAAATTAAATAATTTTTTTCAACAAATTTTTTAAGCAAATCTAGCTGATGACATATCAACATAAACCCATGACTCAACTAAAGGCTGTATAAGTGCATAGAGGAGAGTGCATGCCAAGACACCAACTACATTGCATACCCTAGAGAAGGAACGTAATGGCCACATACACAAAGAGGCTCTGATGGGAGGGGGGTTATTAGGTGCACATATAGGCTATCCATGCTTTGCCATTATCACTTTCTCACAGTGGGCTGACATGCAGCCATCAGGGTCACGTCAAAAGCAGACATCGGGGTGCGGTTTAGCGGACATAACGCAGACATTGAGATATATGTTTAGCAACTCAGTAGCACACAGCTGTTAATGTTAGTCAAGGTATGAGATATACACACCAGGAAATGTGTTTGGACAGAGGATCCCGGAGGTGCCCCTGCATATTTCCATGTGTTACAGCAATTGACAGCGGGGTAGCAAATGACATTGGGACACCAGTACACACAGTGAAGGGCCATTGGTAGCAACATGGGGGACCCAGGATAATACTGCAGCCTTGGAGTGAGTTGGGAACACGGTAGGGAAAAAACACTCATGTTCACCAGTGTGTGCGACAACAGGGAGGTGAGGGAGGGGACAGACAGAGTACGGACCCCTGTAGTTTGGCAAAGACATGTCCTTGATGCCTCTCACATGGGAGAGATGTGTACAGTGTGATGGTGAACAGTGAGTCTGTAAAGGATGTTGGGGGGTGTGGAAGCTGGGGACAGGAATGTGCATTGTGTGTTGCACAGCTAGAACATGACATATGTATGTTTCCCTTGTGTTTCTCAATGCACAGGAGATAGTTGTTGAAACTCCTGGTGCTGTGGTGCATTGGCAGGGAACTCTACGTCAGCCAACATGCTGTGGGCTGGGGTAGGTGGAACTACAGCTATATTGTCTGTGCCAGCAGTCAGGGGGAACACATGTTCTCGGTGATCTTTCCTATTGTCCAGATGTTGTGGTTCACCTCTTTTCCCTGCACCTGCCTAAACCATATTTTGCTGTTGACACACATATCCCCATGTGTTCCTATTCCAGTATGTCTTCAGCAACACTGTCTCTGGGACATGTCCAACAGAGCTGCATGTGTGTGGAGGTTGTAGATTTATGGGTGGTGGCCTACACGTGCACCCTTCCCCGACATTGTACCATGAGCCAACACCAGGGTATCATTGCATTTCACAGGGCCTTTATGTGTACAAATCTCCACTTGTGGACATACAAGCCATATGCTACTGCTGGCACGCTGCCCTTTGCATACTGTGCGTGTGTGTTCTTGTGTTGGCTGTGTGATGATACAGTGTTCAGGCTTTTTACATTATCATGTGTTGTGAGGGGTCTGTACACCTGGGGGGCGGTGGTGACTGTGCTATCTCTACCTTACAGGTATTTACCGTGTAACCATTGTGGACATGTGTTGTGTGTTGGGAACAGAACTGTGTCTTGTGTTCTGACATACCACTGTTGACCTGCTTTTTGTATCACAGATATCGGCGTGACATGGTGACATGGAGATTCTACATATTTCGCTGACATTGTGTCCCTTCACTGTGACCTGTTATGGCCTTTGAGTGGCTCAGAGGATCCAAGACATACACCTGATGCAAGCACAAGGTAGTTTGCACCTTTGTTCTTTTGGTAATGACATCAGCCTTTACATGTTAATGATTTACTGTTTGTGTCATATACATTTCATGTTGGCTCTGTGTTCACGAACGCTGATGCACATAGGATGGAGCTCTGAAATGCCTGTGTCACATGGGCATGGACAGAAACATATCCATGTGACACCCGTGTGTATGCTTCCAATTCTAAATGTCCCCAACATGCAATGTTTATTGTGTTGTGATCGTCATGTTTGCCTGTGTGTCCCTTCATTATGTGCTTCTTAATGATTGACTCTCTGCAATTTGTGCTGATGTTGCAAGGCGCATACCAATACAATATTTCTCCTCTTCTGACACAGGGCAGAGAACAAACCAGACACATCTATTACAGTGCATATGGCATTGCCATCACCCACCTGTTGGGGGACAGAACACCATGGAACTTTCCCTGGAAAATGGTGCCATAGGATGTTTGACCTGTGCGAGTGCGACACATGCCTAGGATGGACAGTATTATTTTTGGATTGCTACTTTGCCCATGACAGACCTGTCCAACACACTGTTGCTGCCATGCTCTGGTTGGGAGTCGTGCTCATCGCAGGAGACACACAGGACCTTTCATGTACTGTGGCATATTGGGATGTGACACTTGACTATGCACGCCCAGGGTTGCAAGGATAGTCTTAACCTGATGTGTTGGATTGCAGATACGCTTTGGAATTTGCACACTGTGTACTGGTCTCCACGTGTGAATCAGGGACTGCCATTGTCACTGTATGTTGCACATTCCTCCACAGTTGTTTCTTTTGGCCATGTGTGTGACATGGAACATAGGATATGCTCATCTGTTTGTTTCAACACAAGCATACAGCCAAACGTGTGGCATAGGGGTAGCGATGGAGAGGTCCTGTTGTCTATGTCCACCTAATCTCCACCTGGAGCTGATACAGGTTTTGCAACAACACCGCTTTAATGCACGCCATCATCCTGGATTGATGTTTTCAATCAACAAGGGTCTTTGCGTGCATGTGTGGCATCACTGAATCATGTTGAAATATCAATGGTGCATGTGCATATGACTGACTATGTTGGGAAAACACAGCACGTGGCAATATGGCTTCTGTGTGGTTTACTGTAACATGTTTGCCATTAATTTCCCTCTCTATATACTGTTTCTTGTGTTTGTTTACTGTACAGACGTGCCGCTCTGCATTGATTTACAAACCTTGCATTGCATGTCTGCACAGTCCTATTTATCCCCTGAGGTGACGACACTCACATTGCCACGTTATATTTGGAGTGTCGCAGTATGAGTGTCCGTTGTCTTCCTTCAATTGTGCATTCCATGTATGGTGATATATGTGTACAGACACTGTCTACACACCAACCGGTGCAGGGGGACCTCCTGCATGGTGTTATCTCTGCATGTTTCTGCAGGTAGTTTTAATTTGAATTCTGTCTGTGTTCATGTGCCTCTGCTACCTGTTAGCATATCCTCATTGTGCATTTGATGATTGTTTAGGGTTACATTGTTGCACCTTGGATTCCTATATCAGGCATTATGTGATAGCTGTAACATTATTTTCAATCTGTGGTTCTAAAGTTACAATGTTTCAACAACATATGCTGTTTTCATTTGTGTGCCTCCTGTGTTGCCAGATAGATATATTTTAGGGAACAGATCAGGATTGATGTGTGTTGGTCCCTCACCATGCACCGCCTACTGTCTACATGCACTCATATGTGAGTAACCCTTTTGAGGCATGCGTCAGCATGTGGGGGGTGAGGGCCTAATGCATAGTGCTGCACATTATGTCTCCTGCCCCTCATTTGTAGATGGTCCAGTGACCTTTCTGTCTTTCACCTTGGATCCACTCACCTTGATATTATGATTGCGTGATCTACACTATCTGTGAAGATGAACCCAAATAAACATATGTGTTTGATATACATTTGTCTCTGCTGCTGCTTGATCATGGTGACAAACTTGCAATACAATGTGTGCCTTTGAGTCAGTCCTGACTCCTTGTGACCCAGAGACTCCAGGGTTTCTTGTCAGTGTCACTGGAAGTAGATTGTCAGGTCTTTCTTCCAAACTAATGGAGGGTTACGTGACTTGCCCAAGGCCACATGGAGTGCTAGTGTGAATTGAGCCCTGGTTGCTTGGTGACCAAGCCAGTTTTCTAAACACTAGGCTACTCCTCCACTCTTTGATCACATTAACACTTGTATCTACTGATTTGCTGGTAATGTACATGGCCCACCTGTGCTCACATCCTTGTACGGTGGCAGCTGTGTATCTGCCAGCCATTTGCCACATCACTGGGTATTACAGGTTCCCATACACACCCTCCCTTTGGGGTATTTGTTTTGCATCATGCTCAGTGTGCTGTTTGGGGTAGTGGTTAGAGGCATGTGTTATAACTCCCTAGTTTGCAGGTTTGATCCCCACATGTGGTTTATCTTTTTCTTTTCTGTTGTGCTAACTGGACCATTAGGTACCAGCAGATTCATCACCTCTACACACACCCTTCCCTCTCTTCACTGTACACCAAGGTGTGCCCTCTGTGCTGCCTAGCCATCGGATATTATCTGTTACATAGGTCTCTTTCTTTATGGTGTTTACATGGCAGTGCACTTGGGGGTTTTGTATTGCTGTGGTTCAGCTGGTGTGTGGTACACCTGTTTGCATGTTGAATTCTCTCCTGTTCTGTTCCAGATTTTTCACCAGCTCCACAGAGCATCCTCTGCTGCCCTTGGGGTTTAGTTTCTTTCCTCTTTTGCATGCTGTATCCACTGCATAACATTTTATTGTGTGTGTGCATGTGTCTCTGGTCCCAATTACAGACTGTGATCTGATCTGTACACAGCAGATCTGCATGTGCATTTGGTCATGGTTACTGTTGGGGGTTTGCCTGTCCTGACAGCCAGCAGGCATCTTGTGTGATGCCCTGCACTATTTTTGTATGCAGCCTTTGCTAATGAGCTCACGTTGGTGGTGTGGCCTACCGGTTTGTGCATTGCCATTTGTGGTAGTGGTCATAGGTGTGATTCCTCTCTGTTCTCTTTCATTTGTATGCTTGTCCTGCAGAACTAGTTTTCATTCGTGTGACAGTCATATCTGTGCAGATCTGTGCTGTGAGCACATTGTACCCTCATCAGAGTTGTGAACCATCCTTCTGTCCATCTTCTGTCTGCCAGCTGTGTGCCATCCTACCCTGATGTGCATGCTGCTACCCCACATCCTGCACTCCTACACATTCCTGCATTGCAGCTCTCCCTGGTTGCCTCTCCTGTGTGTGCTCTGCATAGCACTGCTACTCCACTGTCATCCTGATATTTCACCTATCCTGCCATTTCTGGCTCCTCTGCTGCACACATCTTCCCATCCTCTGTCACACACTGTCATTATAGCATGGTATATTACCATCACTCTGTGCATAGCTACAGCTGCCCCCGATATGTTTGTCCATTTTTCTAGCTGCCACATGGGCTGCAGCTGATTTGTGTGGTCCATCAGCTCTGATCTACGTCCTTCTTTTACTTATGCATTGTCTTTCCTTTCTGCTCTGTGCAGTGTTTGGGTTATGTGTGTGTTTGCCACATACCTCTCTTGCCCTTCAAATTGGGGGACCTGACTGCTCTTGGCCAACGTTTTTGGGTTCACCTATACATCCTTGGGGCATCTTATGCCACACCTTCTATTCAGGGAGCTTATGGGGTGCCTACTATGGTGCCTTGGGAGTTGGCAACCTTTCAACATGGGCTCTGGGGAACATTATAACTCGCCTTTGCTGATGTGGTTGTTTAGGATGTGCCTTCTCGTGCACCCTAAAGGGTGCATTAATTTATGGCACTGGGGTGTGGTTCTTTTTAGATGGCAGCACAGATTGTTGTACAGTTGCAAGCAGAAAAAGGAATTACCTCAGCCAACCTTATTCATTAGGTACACTGGGGATTTCAACTCATGGCCCCTGCACCATCAGTCAGTGTCTTAACCATTGTGCTACATTTCTGTTTCTCCTTACATGTCAGCGCACCTACTTAAGATTTCCATGCATTAAAATGCACAGTGCTGCCATCAAAAACAGTGCTATGACCTTGCGGGGCCTCATACGGCACCCTATAAAGCGCACTATAAGGAACATTCTAGGGTGCCTGGGCGGACAGTGCACTTTATAGTATGCCCTCTGGAGTGCCTTCTAGGGCGGCTGATGCGGCACCTTATGTTACAGCACTTTGAGAGTGTGTTTGCTAGCAGCACTAATTAAAACAATATTTAATTGCCTCATAATGCAATATTACACATAACAGGTTGTGCCTCAGGCAGCCTTATTCATTGGGCACAGTGGGGGATTGAACCCATGACCCCTGCACCATCAGTTAGTATCTTAACCATTGTTCTACACTGCTGCTTCTCTTTGCATGTCAGCGCACCTACTTAACATTTCCATGCTTTAAAATGCACAGTGCTGCCATCAAAAACAGTGCTATGACCTTGCCGTGCCTCATAGGGCACCCTATATGGCGCCCTATCGGCCACCCTTTGAGCAACATTGTAGGGTGCCGTGGCGGACAGTGCACTTTAAAATTTGCCCTCTGGGGTACCTTATGGGGTGCCTTATGCAGCACCTTATGTTACAGCGCTTTGAGAGTGCGTTTGCTAGCAGCAGTAATTAAAATAAAATTAAAAAGCCTCATAATGCAATATTACACATAACAGGTAGCACCTCAGCCAGCCTTATTCATTGGGCACAGTGGGGGATTGAACCCATGACCCCTGCACCATCAGTCAGTGTCTTAACCATTGTGCTACACTGCTGTTTCTCCTTGCATGTCAGCGCACCTACTTAACATTTCCATGCGTTAAAATGCACAGTGCTGCCATCAAAAACAGTGCTATGACCTTGCCATGCCTCATAGGACACCCTATATGGCGCCCTATCGGCCACCCTTTGAGCAACATTGTAGGGTGCCGTGGTGGACAGTGAACGTTAATATTTATTTATTATTTACATCTCTTATATACCGCACTATTTGCGATCAGCGCGGTTTACATAGAACAAACAATATCCGACAATAAACAATATGTGCCCTCTGGGGTACCTTATGGGGTGCCTTATGTTACAGTGCTTTGAGAGTGCGTTTGCTAGTAGCAGTAATTAAAATAAAATTAATATGCCTCAGAATGCAATATTACACATAACATGTAGTGCCTCAGCCAGCCTTATTCATTGGGCACAGTGGGGGATTGAACCCATGACCCCTGCACCATTTGTCAGTGTCTTCACCATTGTACTGCAGCCCCGTTCCTCTGGTTGCACATCAGCGCGCCTGCTTATGCTTCCCGCACGCGTTTCTCGTGCGCTAATGTGCGTGGCGCACAAGAGCGTGCGATAATCCCGGTTTGCTAGGTTAAGACTGAAATGCCCACTCCTTATATGGCATCCTGCACACTAGCGCCGGGCGCACATTAGGACGGTTTAGTAAACATACCCCTTTAGAACCAAATGAGAAAATGGTGTGGAGAAGCATGTGACCAGCTGCTCAGAAGAGGGGCTCAGAGTAGGATGATAAGTATCTAGCTTAGAGGCTCTGAAGTGTACAAGACACACAGTTTCTAGTATCAGACATGCCTTGCTGTGCTGTGCTGCTGAATGCCGAGCAATCTTTTTTTTGCCATCACAAAAACTATTTTAATTTCATTTTTGATTGAAAAATTTATTGAACTGTAGTAAAATTCTGTGTCGCTGATCTTAATCATACTGTTCAAATTCTTTTCACATGAGTTTACAAAGCCAGTTATTTTCATAGCCCTATGGTGCCTTTCTGAAGCCTGGCAGTTTATTCAGCTTTCCCTAGTAAAGCAGGGACTGTTCATTGAACATTATAGTCCATTGATAGAAACCACTGTTTAATAAAGCACCTTTCTGACCCATGGTTTGTTTTGCCCCTTGGTGTCTTAAAGGGGTATTTACCCTCTGTATTTAAATCTTTGATTGCATGCTTATCTGGAGAATAAAACTGCAAAGAATTGCAGCTATGGACATAAAGCCAATACTGCTCTTTGTTGTTATGGTAACGTGTCCTGTTATTTTCTGCAGTGACTCCTTCACTCTTTAGTACAGTAGGGACTAAGAGCAGAGAAGATAAAACATAAATGATTTTTAAAACTTTCACCTAAATAAAGTTTGACCAAAGTTTTGCAATTAGAAATTGAAGACACTGGAATCCTAGCCTTTATTTCCCAGTTGACCTTTCATTATAAATTCTCCCAATGTACTCAACAAGGGAGGAGCTGAAGAGTAAAGCCAGCATTTATAAAGTGGTTGGATCAAAGCCCTTGGGACGTCTGACTGCTGATGTAGCTGCGCATGAAACGAGAGCCAGAAGCTGCAAAGATGTCTTACATATTGGGACATGGAACATACAAAGTATGAACCAAGGGAAGTTGTAGGTGGTCAAGAATGAAATGGAATGTGTACAACTGGACCTGTTGAGTGTCAGCGAACTAAAATGGATTGGCATCAGGCACTGTGCATCTGATGATCACATGGTCTACTATGCTGAAAATAGACAAAGAAGAAATGGTGTTGCATTTATAATTAAGAAGAAACTTGCAAGAACTGTAAAGAAATGCATTGCAATCAGTGAATGCTTAATTTCTATTCATCTACGAGGAATGCCCATGAATACAACTATAATTCAATTATATGCCTCAACAACAGCTGCAGAAGAGGATGACGTTGATGAGTCTATGAACAGGTACAAGCTGAAATTGACAGAACATGTAAACAGGATATCCTGATAGTCATGGGTGACTGGAACACAAACGGCAACAAAGAAGAAGGCAAAGTGATTGGAAAATGGACTTGGCAACAGAAATGAAGCTGGAGAAAAACTGATAGAATTCTGCAAGACCAACGATCTATTCATCTCAAACACCTTCTTAAAGCAACACAAGTGGCGACTCTACACATGGACTTCACTCAATGGATTGTACAAATATCAAATTGACTACATCTGTGGAAGTCAATGATGGAAAAGCTCTATAACATCAACAAAGACAAAACCTGGAGCTGACTGTGGTACAGATCACCAACTACTAGTATGCAAACTCAAGCTAAAGTTGAAAAACAGCAAGCCACTCATGAATGTAGAAAAATATAACCTTGAGAATATGCCACTGGAATTTAAAAACTGCCTGCAAAATTGATTTGCTGCTTTAGATAAAAATGATAGAGCTCCAGAAGTGTTATGGGATGCCATCAGAAACTTGTGTTGGAAGAAAGTGAGAAATGCTAGAAGATTCTCAAGGATCCATGTTGAATAATGCCGAGAAGATCAAGAAAAGGTGGAAAGATTATATGATAAAGATCAAGTGGACCAAAGCCATTTCAACCCAGGACCAGCCCGTCCATTGAGCAAGAACGGTTTTTGCACAGGGCCCCGCGTTTCAGGGGGTCCCGTGCAAAAAACATCTTGCATCAGCCCAACTAGGTTAAAAAAAACACAAACCAGCTGCTGCTGCCGCTGCCGCCGTGGCAGCGGCAGAATCGAGCATCCCACGGGGCCCCCCTGCCCTGCAGAGTCCTCCATGCGGCTTCAGCATCGGCTGTCAGAGCCACGCAAAGAGAGAGAGCTTCTCCTCTCGCGGCTCTGTTAATCCCGCCACGGGATTAACAGAGCCGCGAGAAAGGGAAACTCTCCCTTTGCGCGGCTCTGAAAAGCCCGCACTGAGGCCACATGGAAGACTCTGAAGGGCAGGGGGGCCCTGCGGGATGCTCGATTCTGCTGCTGCCACGGCGGCAGTGGCAGCAGCAGCAGCAGCCGGTTTGTGTTTTTTTAAGCTAGCTGGGCTGATGGGGGGAGGAGGGGGTTAGGACCGGTAATGGGCTATGAGGAGGTTAGGACAGGTAATAGGCTATGGGGGGCTAAGACTGGAAATGGGCTGATGGGGGGGTTAGGACTGGTAATGGGCTGATGGGCTGTGGGGGGCTAAGACTACAAGTGGGCTGATAGGGGGCTTAGGACTGGTAATGGGCTATGGGGGGGCTAGGACTGGAAATGGGCTGATGGGGGGGTTAGGACTGGAAGTGGGCTGATGGGGGGTTAGGACTGGTAATGGGCTGTGGGGGGCTAAGACTACAAGTGGGCTGATAGGGGGCTTAGGACTGGTAATGGGCTATGTGGGGCTAGGACTGGAAATGGGCTGATGGGGGGGTTAGGACTGGTAATGGGCTATGGGGGGGCTCAGACTGGAAGTGGGCTGACGGGGGGTTACGACAGGTAATGGGCTATGGGGGGGGGCTAAGACTACAAGTGGGCTGATGGGGTCTTCGGACTGGTAATGAGCTATGGGGGGTCTAGGACTGGTAATGGACTGATGGGGGGGTTAGGACTGGAAGTGGGCTGATGAGGGGTTAGGACTGGAAATGGGCTATGGGGGCGGGGGGCTGACTGGAAAGAGGCTGATGGGGCGTTAAGACTGGTAATGGGCTGATGGGGGGGTTAGGACTGGTAATGGACTGTGGGGGGAGGGGGTAAGACTGAAAATGGGGTGATGGGGAGTTAGGACTGGTAAGACTGAAAATGGGGTGATGGGGGGTTAAGACTGGTAATGGGCTGTGGGGGGGATAAGACTGAAAATGGGCTGATGGGGGGGTTAGGACTGGTAATGGGCTATGGGGGGCTAGGACTGGTAATGGGATGGGGGTTGCTAGGACTGGAAATGGGCTGAGTGGAAGGGGGGCTTGAATTGCAAATAGCTGATGGGGAGGGGGGCTTGGAATGGAAATGGGCTGTGAGGGGAGGGAGCAAGGACTAGAAATGGGCTGAGTGGGGGGGCTAGGACAGGAAATGGGCTGATGGAGGGGCTAGGATAGGACTGAAAATGGGCTGTTGTGGGGTGCTAAGGTTGGAAATGGGCTGTGGTGGGGGCTTGAATTGAAATGGACTCATGGAGGGGCTAGAACTGGAAGTAGGCTCATGGGGGGTTTGGATTGGAAATGGGGTGAGTGGAGGGGAGCTAGGATTTGACATGGGCTGATGGTGGGGCTAGGAAAGGACTAGAAATGAGCTGATGGAGGGACTCGGATAGGACTGGAAATGGATGGGGGAGCTAGGACTGGAAATGGGCTGATGGTGGGGCTAGGATAGGACTGGAAATGGGCTGATGGGGGGCTAGGACTGGAAATGGGCTGATGCAGGGACTAGAAGGGAGCAGATGCTGGGTGGGGCTGGAACTAGAAGGGAGCTGATGGTGGGGGAGGATTAGAATGGGATGGAGCTGGGAGAGTGAAATGGAGAGGGAAAAATATTTTGTGTGGGAGGGAAGACAAATCTACAATTGGCCGGATATTGGGAGAGTAAGTGGGGATTGAGGATGGAGGGGTAAAATTTGAGTGGATGAAATAGGAATGAAGAAAGAGCAAAAGGAGAAAGATTAGTATGTTAAAGCAGATGTAGAGAGAGAATGGAAAAAAACTAGAAGAGACAAGAAAGGACAAATGGACAGCAGATGGAGAGTTAGCAGAAGACACGAAGAAACTAGAAGAAAGTGGCTGGAGCAATTGTAACTGAAAAAAATGCACATAAGGTAGAAAAATATCTCTTTATTTTGAATTTATTAACTGGAATATGTCAGCTCTGGGAAATGTGCATCATTAACTTCTGCGCTTTGTTTAGTACAAGAGGAAATTAATTTATAGTTTTATTTCTACAGTGTTGTACATTCCAAGTTTGGCTTTTGGGGTTCCCAGTTTAATTATTGTCTTCCTGTTTCTAAATTGTGATTCCTTGTTTGGTGATGGTCTATGTTCTGCATGTTTAACTGAGCTGAGGTGTTCTGTTTATATAATTCCTATTTGACATTGCCACTTGTTCTCTTTCCCCAGTAGTACATCATGTATTGTTATTCTATGAAATGTATTGGTTTAATATTTGCAGTGTTGCCTTTTGATAGGTAGAGTATGGTGCTTTGTGAGTCCTGCTAGTGCTGTTAGGATACGGCGGGTTTGCTATGGGTTCTAAATGGGCAGTGTTTGTAGTAGTTCCTAATGTGCCTGGCAGTTGGTACTGGATTATAGTAATGTAGAAATCTTTTAGTCTTTCTTTATCCATATACTCATTAAGAGGCATGTTTACTAAAAGTTAGTGTATGGTAACATTATGCAAATATTTATGCAAATGAGGCATCTTATGCAAATGAGGCCCCGCACCAAGTCTCCGCACATGGCCCCTCACCCCCCTTGGGCCGTCCCTGTTTCAACCTTTACCTTATGACCAGGAACACTTGGTGATGAAAGAAGAAGTTGAAGCAGCATTGAAAGCCTTATCAAAAAACAAAGCACCAGGCATTGATGTCATTCCCATTGAAGTATTACAGCAATCTAATGCAGCTGTTAACACACTTACACACTTACAAGGCTCTGCCAGGAAATTTGTAAGACAACATCATGGTCAACTGACTGGAAAAGAGCTGTGTTTATACCAATACTAAAGAAAAGTGATACAACTGACTGTGGAAATTATCGTACAATTTCTCTGATTCCACACACCAGCAAGATTTTACTGAAGATTATTCAGCAGAGACTACAACCATACCTGGAACAAGAACTGCCTGAAGTGCAAGCAGGGTTCGGGAAAGGGCAAGGAATGAGAGACATCATCGTGGATGTGAGATGGTTCCTTGAAAAGACTAAAGAATACCAAAAGGATATCTATATGTGTTTTATTGACTAGAGCAAGGCTTTTGACTGTGTAAACCATGAAAAACTCTGGGCCACATTAAGAAATATGGGTATACCAGAACACCTGATCGTTCTCTTGCACAACCCTTACATTGATCAAGAAGCAACAGTTTGAACAGAACAAGGAGAAAACGAATGGTTTAAAATAAGCAAAGGTGTATGACAAGGCTGCATACTTTCCCCCTAACTACATAGTAACGGCAGATAAAGACCAGTATGATCCATCTAGTCTGCCCAGCAAGGCGGCATGAGCAGGTGCACCTGATGCTCCATGCAGGTCACCCCTCCGCATGCCTTTGCTTAGGGGTGTACCAACCACTCCGAGTAGGTCACCCCTATTTGTTGAAATAGTTAGTTATGTTTATTTTGATTTTATCCTGTTGCTATAAAGGGATCCACAGTGTCTGTCCTATGCCATTTTGAATTCCGTCACTGTCTTTGCCCCCACCACTTCCATCGGGAGGGCATTCCAATCATCCACCACCCTTTCAGTGAAAAAGTATTTTCTGACATTGCCTCTCAGTTTACCCCATGCAGCTTCATGTTATGCCTTCTAGTTTTACAGCTTCCCCGTCTTTTGAAGAGGTTTGTTTGTTCATTAATACTCTTTAAGTATTTAAAGGTCTGAATCATATCTCCCCTGAGCCTCCTCTCCTCCAGAGTGTACATATTTAGGTCTTCAAGTCTCTTCTCATACGTCTCCTGATGCAGAACAAATCATCAGAGAAGCAGGACAGTATGAAGACAACAGAGGTAGACGACCTGATTCTGGGTCAGGGTTTCGTACGTAGCAGAGCAGCTACCTCGCTGTGATCTATTGAAAGTCATCCCTTGAGTTTTATTGATCCTGTAACTAAGACCTGTCCTCCAGGTGATGTAAAACCCTCTCGCACTGAGGACTTTTCTCCAGGGCCATGTGCCCATGAGGGGAGGGTTAGGACAGCTGTTATAGTTGGTGATTCAATCATTAGGCATATAGATAGCTGGGTGGCTGGTGGACATGAGGATCGCCTGGTAACATGCCTGCCTGGTGCGAAGGTAGCAGACCTCACGCACTGCCTAGATAAGATCTTAGATAGTGCTGGGGAGGAGTCTGCTGTCTTGGTACATGTCGGTACCAATGACACAGGAAAATGTGGTAGGGAAGTTCTGGAGGCTAAATTTAAGCTTTTAGGTAGGAAGTTGAAATCCAGAACTTCCAGGGTAGCTTTCTCCAAAATGCTTCCCGTTCCACGTGCAGGACCCAAAAGGCAGGCAGAGCTCCGGAGTCTCGATGCGTGGATGAGACAATGGTTCAAGGATGAGGGTTTTGGATTTGTTAGGAAGTGGGGAACATTCTGGGGAAAGGAGGGGCTCTTCCGAAGGGATGGGCTTTACCTTAACCAGGTTGGAACCAGACTGCTGGCATTAACCTTTAAAAAGGAAATAGAGAAGCTTTTAAACTAGAAAATAGGGGAAAGCCGACAGTCGCCCAAGAGCGCATGGTTCGGAAGAAGGTATCCTTGAAGGATACTACCAAAAGCAGTGAGGTTCCAAAAAAGAGTAAAGTAGCCCAAATGCCCTTGAGTATGGTGCAGACAGAGCGTAAAGATTCCAAATTACCCATGCCTACCAATAACCAGATTAATATTAATAAAATACAGTCTCTAAAATGCTTGTATGCAAATGCTAGAAGTCTAAACAATAAGATGGGAGAGTTAGAATATATAGCACTAAATGAGAGGTTAGATATGATTGCAATCTCAGAGACATAGTGGAAGGAGGATAACCAGTGGGACACTGTGATACCTGGATACAAACTATATCGTAATGATAGAACTGATCAAATTGGTGGAGGGGTTGCGCTCTATGTTAGAGAGGGCATTGAGTCAGAAAGGATTAAAGTTTTGCAGGAAACAAAATTTGCTGTAGAATCTCTACGGATTGAAATTCCATGTATGAAGGGGAAGGTGATGGCAGTGGGGGTGTACTATCGACCGCCTGGCCAGAATGAACAAATGGATGATGAAATGCTCAAAGAAATCAAGGAAGCTAACAAAAGTCACAGCAGAGTAATAATAATGGGTGATTTAAATTACTCCGGTATCGACTGGGTCAGTGTCACGGCAGGACATGCTAGGGAGATAAAGTTTCTAGATGAAATAAATGACTGCTTCTTGGAGCAGCTGGTTCATGAACCGACCAGAGGGGAAGCCAAACTGGACCTAGTCCTTAGTGGAACACCAGATCTGGTTCAAGAAATAAGCGTGTTCGATTTAATTAGTGGAGGAGGGATAGTAAAGAAATCCACAGTACTACCTTTTAACTTTCGAAAGGCAGACTATGATAAAATGAGGAATATAGTTAAGAAAAAACTAAAAGGAGCGGTTGCAAAGGTTAAAGACTTACATCATGCTTGGGTGTTGTTTAAAAATACTATCCTGGAAGCCCAGACTAGCTGTATTCCATGCATTAAGAAAAGTGCAAGAAAGTCCAAAAAACTGCCAGCATGGTTTAAAGGTGAGGTCAGAGAGGCTGTTGCTGTGAAAAAAGCATCTTTCAGGAAATGGAAAAAAGAGCCAAATGACGAAAACTGGAAACAGCACAAGCACTGGCAAGTTAAATGCAAAGCATTGATAAGGCAGGCAAAATGAGAATTTGAGAAGGAACTTGCTACGGAAGCAAAAACACGAAATAAAGACTTTTTCAAGTACATTCGTAGCAAAAGGCCTGTGAGAGAGTCAATTGGACCATTAGATGATAGACGGGTAAAAGGGGCAGTAAGAGGAGACAAGGCTATAGCGGAGAGACTGAATGAATTCTTTGCATCGGTCTTTACTGAGGAAGATGTAGGGATGTTACTCAAGACTGAACTGGTATTTAAAGGTGATACTGCAGAGGAATTGAGAGAAATATCGCTACACTGGGAAGATGTATTACAACTATTTGATAAACTGAATAGTAGCAAATCACCTAGACTGGATGTATACATCCAAGAGTGTTGAAAGAACTGAAATATGAGATTGCAGACCTGCTATTAGTAATCTGTGAACTTTCATTAAAATCATCTGTAATACCTGAAGATTGGAGGGTCGCCACTGTAACGCCAATTTTTATAAAGGGTTCCAGGGGTGATCCGGGAAATTACAGACCGATGAGCCTGACGTCAGTACTGGGGAAAATGGTAGAAACCATCATAATGAAGAAAATTACATAGCATGTAGATAGTCATGGCCTAATGGGAGACAGCCAACATGGCTTTAGACAAGGAAGATCTTGTCTTACTAATCTGATATATTTTTTTGAAGGTGTAAATAAACAGGTAGACAAAGGTGAGTCAGTTGATATAGTGTATCTGGACTTTCAGAAAGCCTTTGACAAGGTCTCTCATCAGAGACTTTTGGCAAAACTAAAAAGTCATGGGATAGGAGGCAGTGTACTATTGTGGATCGGGAACTGCTTAAAGGATAGAAAGCAGAGGATAGGGCTAAATGGCCAATTTTCCCAATGGAAAAAGGTGAATAGTAGAGTACCCCAGGGATCTGTACTGGGTCCGCTACTTTTTGACACATTCATAAATGACCTGGAAAAGGGAATAACTAGTGAGGTTATCAAATTTGCAGACGACAAAGCTGTTTAAAGTTGTTAAAACCCAAGAGGACTGTGGAAAACTGCAGGAGAATCTGGATAAATTGGAAAACTGGGCATCCAAATGGCAGATGAGATTTAATGTGGACAAGTGCAAAGTTATGCACCTAGGAAAGAACAACCCACACTATGGTTACACAATGCAAGGTTCCACATTGGGTTCCTGGGTGGTGGTTCCCATGGGTTTTAAAAATTGGCGGACCCAGTGTGCAGCGGCGGCCAAGAAAGCAAACAGAATGCTAGGTATCAAAAGGAAAGGAATGGAAAATAAAACAAAGGATATTATAATGCCTCTGTATCGTTCCATGGTACGACTTCACCTTGAATATTGTGTGCAATTCTGGTTGCCGTATCTTAAAAAGGAAATAGCGTTATTAGAAAAGGTACAGAGAAGAGCCACCAAAATGGTAAAGGGGATGGAAGGCTATTCCTATGAAGAGAGGCTACAAAGGTTAGGGCTCTTCAACCTGGAAAAGAGACGGCTGAGGGGAGATATGATAGAGGTCTATAAATTAATGAATGGAGTGGAACGGGTAAACGTAGATCGATTGTTTACGCTATCAGAATATAGAAAGACTAGGGGACATACAATGAAGCTACAGGGTAAACTAAGACAAATAAGAGAAAATATTTTTTCACTCAACGTGTAATCAAACTCTGGAATTTGTTACCGGAGGATGTAGTAAGAGCTGTTAGTATAGCTGGGTTTAAAAAAGGTTTGGACAAGATCCTGGAGGAAAGGTCCATAAACCATTATTAAAAAGGGACCCAGGATATCAATGCTTTACCCAAATACAAGCATTGTGGAACCTGTGTCTTTTGGGGATACTGCTAGGTACGTATGACCTAGATTGGCCACTGTTGGAAACAGGATACTGGGCTTGATGGACCTTGGTCTGACCCAGTATGGCATATCTTATGTTCTTATGAGATGTGAAGACTGGTGGTAGACATATCAACAACCTTCGCTATTTATTTTATTTATTTATTTATAGATTGCTTATATACCGCACTTTCCCATAGGTTCAAACGCGGTTTACATTTAACAATTTATATACTGATGATACCACATTACTGGCTGAAAGTAAAGACGATCTGAAACATTTGCTTCTCAAGATCAAGGAACATAGTCTTAAAACGGATCTGCACCTTAATTTAAAGAAGACAAAGATCCTGACAACTGGCAAAATCAATAAGTTCATCGTTGATAGAGAAGAAATTGAAATAGTGGATAACTTTAACCTACTTTGAACAACTATCAATAAAGAAACAACAAGCAGTCAAGAAATCAGACGATGCATGGTTCTTGGCAGAATGGCTATGAAGGACCTATACAAGATTATCAAAACAGAGACATCTCTCTCCATACAAAGATTCGACTCGTTCAAGCCATTGTATTTTCAATAATGTCATATGGATGCGAAACATGGACAGTGAAAAAGATAGACAGGAAGAAAATTGATGTCTTTGAATTATGGTGCTGCTGATGAATACTGTGTATACTATGGACTGCCCAAAGAACAAACCAATCAGTACTAGAGGAAATCAAACATAAGCTTTATTTAGAAGCTCAAATGACAAGACTTCAACTTTCATACTTTGGACACATCATGTGAAGAGAGAGATCATTAGAGAAAGACATCATGCTCTGCAAGGGAGAAGGTCAACGCAAAAGAGGAAGGCCAGCAATGAGATGAATTGATACAATAACAGCAGCTATGGGTGCCACTCTGTCAAGAATGAGAGCCTGACTGAAAATCGAACACAGTTTAGGACAACTATCCAGAGGGTCGCCATAAGTTGACACTGACCTGAGGGCACTTAACAATAACACTCAACATGGCCAACTTTCCATATTTAAAAGGAATAAATTCATTTATGGCACTTTCTTCTATCATTTTTAGATTTTATCCATTTAAAATGTTAAAGAAAACCATATGATTTTCAATCATCAATATGGCCTTGCTGTTGTTACTCCCACCCGATACATACCTGCCAAACAGCCTTCAAATGCTGACACATACACACACATGTGATGGGCTTGATAGCCTGAGGTATTTGGCTCACATAAATCAGCTGTCTGAAAATTGCCCTCGCTCCATGCACTTGACGTTTAGCTCCACTGAGAGGAGACATTTCCGGGGCATGTTTAGCTCAGGGGGGGAAAAACATGTACTTAGGGGTATGTTTACTAAACCATCTTAATGTTACCAGCGCTAGTTGCAGCAATAATGTAAAAATGCCATATAAGGAGTGGGCGTTCCGGCGGCAAGGTAGCAAGAATCTATACCGTGTGATAGTGGACGCCGTGGCATGTTAACACTCGTTAACCCTAAGTTCATGCCAGCGCAGTGCTAGAAGCAGTAAAGATGTAGCCCACTGGTTACTGCAATGACTGTAGAGGTAGAGGTCATGGGTTTGATTCCACAGTGGTGTTATGCAAGAAGGCTGTCTGAGGCATTTCCTTTTATTTTAAATCAGTGCTGTCTGAGGCATTTCCTTGTTTTAATTTAAATCAGTGCTGCCAGCAAAAACACCCTCACAGTGCCGTAACCTAAGGTGCCGCATAAGGCGCCCTATAAGGCACTCCATAGGGCACATTATAAAGTGCACTGTCCGCCAAGGCACCTTATAATGTGCCCTTTAGAGCGCTTTATAGGGCACCTTATGAGGCACCATTGGCTACGGCAGGGTGTTTTTGCTGGAAGCACTGATCTAAATTAAAAGGAAAAGCCTCAGACAGACTTATTAAATAACACCACTGTGGGATCAAACCCATGACCTCTGTCTTTGCAGTCACTGAAGTGACCAGTGGGCTACATCTCTATAACATCTAACACACCGCTGGCTGGCTACAGAAAGACTGCAGGTCACCACACAAACTGTCTGCTGTGGTTACCAGGATAGGGTAAACCCACTCGTACCCATGATGCACTGCACATGCAGATCAGCAGCCTACAGCTGCTCAAAAGATGGGGTATACGCCTCTATAGCACTCCGGCCTGGTAGGGGGAAATGACCATGTGTGTTACAGGCACACAGTAGCTACAGACCGTGACATTGTGCAGTTCCTGTGCTCACCCTGAGGGTGAGGTGGGGCGCCCAGCACCAGGTCTGCAGCACCTGGCTTGGCTGAGATAGGCTGTGCTGCGGGTCCCCATCAGTGCCAGTGTGTGCTAGGTAGTTCTTGCAGATGCACCTAGGAATACACCTGTGTCCATCTGTATTTCCCAGTCCCGTCTAGCCCTTGTGGACTATGATGCACCCAGAATAGTGCATATCCTGTGTGGTTGCCATGGTCACATGTTACAAGAGAAGGGAGGTGGTTGGCCCCCAAAAGCAGATTATGTAGCACCACCCAACCCGCCCTCTGTGGGTCAGGGTGGGGGACAGGATCTCCCACCAACAGATCTACATTCTACATCTCTGCAATGGTGGCAGTAGAGGGGACCATCAACCCCAGTCCTGCTGGGGAAGAGGCACCCCACAGGGCAGGCAGTAGGCCTGGAAAAGCTCAGCTGCCCCCCACCACTATCTGACATTCAGCAGAGGGCACAGTCAGTCTCCACCCACTGCACAGTGTTGCAGCCATACACATACTAACCCTAAACAAAAATAGAGTGAAAATCATGTGAGCAAACGTGAAGTGTAATTTTTTTGTCGGAAGATCAGCCCTGAGGATCACATTAGCCTCTCGAAGTTGTAACTTCCATTTTTATATATGGCTGATTTTGAAGAGTCTCAGATTTATTCATCATCATGGTTTGGGAATATCCCTTTATGGGTTCGGTTCCTGGATGATATTTTTTTTCTATGGAACGACACTGAGGAATCTTTACAGTTGTTTTTACAATGGTCAAATTCTCTACGATCAAATTTATCATTTACCATGCACCACCATTTACGTCAATTGCAATTTCTTGATATTTTGGTGTTTAAGGGTCAAGATTCATTCCATACTACGTTATTCAGGAAACCAGTGCAACGGAATACATTACTTAATTTTACTAGTTTCTATCCCCTGCCCTTGAAGAAAGGTCTTCCTTTTGGCCAATTTCTTAGGATCCGGCGGATTTGTTCTGATTTTGATGAGTTTCTTAGACATGCTCATGATCTTTCGGTTAGACTGGCTCAACGTGGTTACCCTAAGAAGGTCACCAAACAAGCATTTTTGAGAGCCAAATATATCCATAGAGATTGGTTGTTTCCCCCGTTCACTCTGGAGCATTCAGGTGATCAACATACTGCTACTTATTTTGAAGGGGTGGTAGCAATCCTTCCATACATGTCGCATACTGATTCCATAAGAAAGATTTTGTTCAAGCATTGGCATGTGTTACAATTGCACCCGTGTTTTCAGGGGCGATTACGGATTGCACACTCTAGGGGCTCTAATCTCCGTGATCTTGTGGGACTTACATCTTCCCCTTTGGACAGACATATACCAGTAACCTCTTTGGAGGTGGGTCATTTTGTGTGTGCTTCCTGTAAATTTTGCCCTCAAGCTATAACGGGCAAAGACTGGCTGGTGCCTCATTCCACTCTAGTTCATACAGCTCGTTGGCACACCACTTGTTCAACATCGTTTGTGGTGTATGTGCTAGTTTGCCCTTGTGGTCTTTTATACATTGGACGGACAATTCGTCCAGTGCGTGTCCGGTTGAGTGAACATGCCTCTCGACTTAAAAATTCCGTACTCACAGCTCCGCTGGTGCAGCATTGTTTGGAATTTGGCCATACATTTACGGATTTTACTTGAAGAGTATTGGACATGGTTCCTGTGCATCCTCGGGGAGGTGATCGTGAACAATCACTCCAAAGGCTCGAGCAAAAATGGATTTTCATTTGGGACACTGTTGAACCAGCGGGTCTCAACAAAGAACTGGACTGAAGTAGCATCCTTTGACCCTCCTTTGTTTTCTTCACAGCTATTGGCCTATGCTGCTATTTAATCTTCGGGACTTGCTATCTGGCTTGGATCACTAATGGGCATGCGTCAGCGTCTCGGAAAGGTGGAGAGGCTGTACTACACGTTTCTTGGCAGTTCATTTAAGCATTGATACAGGGCGTGGAAATTGAATATTCGTCCGAAACGCAGTGCTGTGTACTTTTTCGCAACTGCTGCTGTGGATTATTTCATGAGAAGTGGAAATGGATGTTTCATCATTGTGGTCACCGGCTGTTCTCCCATGAAGATGTATTAAAGACGGGGAGTTAGCGGTGTAGATAAGTACCACTTTTTGCTTGTATACATCAAAAAACTTTTTTTTTAAATTTACTCTTTTGTTTTTGGTGTAGGTGACATCTAATTGTGGTGTTTTTACCTTAACATTAGCCCCTTGTTGGGTTTATTCAGTGGTTTAAATAAAACCGATTAAAATGGAAGTTACAGCTTCGAGAGGCTAATGTGATCCTCAGGGCTGATCTTCTGACAAAAAAATTACACTTCACGTTTGCTCACATAATTTTCACTCTAGTTTTGTTTAGGGTTTATTTGGATAGAGTAGGGTTATTTTGTCATTGTTTGGTATACACATACTAACAGCAGACAGCCTGCTAACTAGTACATAGAGAGGAAGGTGATTAGCGGGGTGCCCCAGGGTTTGGTCCTGGGCCCGGCACTGTTCAATGTATTTGTGAGTGATATTGCTGAAGGACTGAATGGAAAAGTCTGTCTTTTTGCAGACGACACAAAAATTTGCAACAGAGTGGACTCCCCCGAGGGAGTGGTTAACATGAAGAAAGATCTACAAAAGCTGGAAGACTGGTCTAAAGCTTGGCAACTACGATTTAATGCAAAAAAGTGCAGTGTCATGCACTTGGGTAGCAGAAATCCAAGAGAAATGTACACGATAGGGGGAGAAAGGTTGGTATGCACAGTTCAGGAAAAAGACCTTGGTGTGATTATCTCTGCTGATCTCAAGGTGGCAAAACAGTGCGACAAGGCAGTGGCAAAAGCCAGGAGGATGTTGGACTGCATACAAAGAGGGATTACCAGCAGAAAAGAAGAGGTACTTATGCCACTGTATAGATCACTGGTGAGGCCTCACTTGGAATACTGTGTTCAGTTTTGGAGACCATATCTTGCAAAGGATGTAAAAAGACTGGAGACTGTTCAGAGGAAGGCGACCAAAATGATTTGGAGCCTGCATCAGAAGCCTTATGAGAAGAGACTTGAAGACCTAAATATGTATACTTTGGAGGAAAGGAGGGACAGGGGAGATATGATTCAGACCTTTAAATACTTAAAGAGAAATGATGAACAAACAAACCTCTTCCAAAGACGGGGAACCTGTAAAACTAGAGGGCATAACATGAAACTGCAAGGGGGTAAATTGAAAGGCAATGTCAGGAAATATTATTTCACTGAAAGGGTGGTGGATGCTTGGAATACCCTCCCGATGGAAGTGGTAGGGGCGAACACGGTGACGGAATTCAAAAAGGCATGGGACAAACACAGAGGATCCCTTTACAGCAGAGCTACTCAATTCCAGTCCTGGTGACCCGCAACCCTGCAGGTTTTTGGGATATCCCTAATGATATGCATGAGATATATATGCATTAGAGATAGCCTGCCAACCTGACTGGTTTGTGGCCCTCCAGGGCTGGATTTGGAGACTCCTACCTTACACCTCTGTCATTTAAGATTGTGAGTGGGCAAGGTACAGATGTTCTAGACATCAAAAGGGTAGATAGAATGTGTCACATTCCTCCTAGATTCTCACCACCACCAAAAAGTTGTCTAATAGACAATATTTTGGTGGTGGTGAGAAGCAAGGAGGAATGTGACAAATTCTAACCTTTTTGATGTCTTGGACATCTGCACCTTGCCCACTTACAATCTTAAATGACAGAGGTGTAAGGCAGGGGTCTCCAAATCCAGCCCTGGAGGGCAAAACACCAGTCAGGTTGGCAGGCTATCTCTAATGCATATATATCTCATGCATATCATTAGGGATATCCCAAAAACCTGCAGGGTTGCGGGCCACCAGGACTGGAATTGAGTAGCTCTGCTTTACAGAAATAGGAAAAAAACAAAATAAACGGTACCATCTAACTTCTGAACCATATAACGTCTCAACAAATAGGGGTGTCCTACATGGAGTGGTGGGTTTACCCCTGAACAAGGATATGGGGAGGGGTGGCCTGCACGGAGCGACAGGTGCACCTACTCTTGCCATCTTGCTGGGCAGACTGGATGGACCATGCTGGTCTTTATCTGCCGTCAACTACTATGTTACTATGTTCCTGGAGGAACTGTGTGCACCCACAAATGGGATGGAAGCACACACACCAAGCCAATATGTCAGTGATTGGGCCCCAAAAAAGGGAACCCATAGACATCACTTAAGAGAAACACTGTATAGCACTGTGGGGGAACCTAGCCATGCCATGGTCACTGCTCAGTCAGGGTGAGAGTGACCCCCCAGCATGACATGCTATGGCCACCCTGTCTGTGCAGGTGGTGGTCAGGCACTACAATGTCCCAGCTATTGCCCTATGCCCTGTGCAGATGCAACCTGCCCAGGCCACCCTGTCCGGGCCATACCCACAGTACCTTGCTCCTCATTATGCACATTGGCAGGCTAACACTGGAAACAGTGCAAGAAGTGTAGGCATCATGATTCACGCGATAACATCGCAGCTGCACCATTAGCGCCGTTTAGTAAACATACCCCATAGATTACTTTTCAAAATGTGTGTGTGTTCTCTGTAGGCAAAACTGCACCTACACAGCAAATACAAGGGTTCTACCCATGACAATTTTCAAAAATAGATGCAGTCTTTGAATCAATGCAGGCACTATCTTTATATAAATCCCCTTCAGTTGCTGTTTATGGGCAAAATGAGACATCCTCATATTTATATAATTTAATTTAAGAATCTATAGTCCACACTTTCACTTGATGGCGCATATGAAGCAGTTACAGGCAATAGGAAAGCCAGAGTAAACACAATTAAACATGCAAAGTCAAGATGGTACTAACTAGATAAAAACCTTCTATCATGAAAGCTTTGCAGGCTGTTGTGTCTCGGATAACAGTGAAACCAAGCTGAGCGGTTTTGAATCACATACCTATGCAACCTGACAGGCAAGAGACCACCCCCTCTCTTAGAAAAGCAAAGTACTAATTAGACTTGATTAAATATGAAATGCTTCAGCATTTAACTCTCACCTTTTTTTTCTCAGGAGTTCAAGGCAAGTTATTTTTGGGTACAGTAAGTATTTTTCTGATCTCCTAAAACTGACAATCTAAGTTGTACCTGAGGTAATGGAAGGTTAAGTGACTTGCTCAAGGAGCCAGAGTGGGATTCAAGCCCTGGTTCTAACCACTTATCTAACCATTAGGCTAGTCCTTCACTCCTCTTGTTTTACTACAGGAAATATTTTAGAAAAACAGCTATTTTAAAAGTATTTTCCTTTTGTTTGCCTACATTATGCATGATGTTTTTCATGTAAGGAAATCAAAGCTTTTTAGGTGCTGATACCCCATCCTTATTTATGAACTAGGTTGTAACCAAGATATATGAATTGCAGTTGGGTTAACAAAGTCAATTGCTTGAATTTTTACAAATGGATTTTCCCCAAAGTATTGATGAGCTTTAGTCCAAAATGTAAAGACACGGAGACATTTATGGAGTTTTTGCTTCTATGTGTGTCTTTTTTTCTAGCTTCTGCCATTTTTTAACCCAACTCAACAGATTTACTAAAGCAATACAAACCCATGAGACCCCCTTATGACTATCACCAAATTATTCTTGTGGTCTAATTTCCATAAGTGAACACAAAAACTCTCTGATATGTGAATTAAGATTTTCACAGTCATTTCAAAAGTCATCACTTCCTAGTCTTATACTGCAGGCAACAGACAGATCTAATCAGTTTTAGTCCCAGTCTAGGCAAGGTCAACAGGTACTTCTAGCAGATTTCATAAAAGGACAGCACTTTGAAATAGCAAGATTAGAGGCAGGGTCAGCCTAACCATCAGACAAGACTAGACAGTCACCTAGGACAGCAGCAGTTGGAGGGCAATATAGAGAAGCAGCATTGAAAGTAAAACAATAGATTCTGACAGTCACATAAAGGCAAAGAACCATGGCACAGGAAGGGCACACACACACATATAAAGCAAAGTTTAATATTTAAAAGTATGATGTCCAATTGCTCATTTTGCAGGATTGCTGTTGGAAGAGTAGGATAGTGTCCAGATGATCATGATTGTTGAGTTTAACTATCAAAATCTCAGGGGAGGGTTCTAAGACCGAAGGATTCCCTAAGGCCCCCAATACCTTGCACAAGTGCTGGCCCTGATTCCAGGTGAACAGTGAGTCCTGCATTTCCATATTTCACCTTATTCAGTGACCTCTGGTATCTGCCACTATTAACTGAAGCAGTCATTCCATTTTGATGACTACACGCACCTCTTACACCCCATAACTGAGGGAGACATGGCAGTATAACAAGAACTTAGAAGGCATAACTAGATTGTTAAGTTAACCAGAACTAAACTGTAAGGGGGGATCCACTGAACTCCCTTTATAGAGCTGCGTCAAAGCTTAATGAAAAAACTGAGATCGTACTCCACATGTCTGGCTTAAGACAGAGAGAGAGGTCATGATATGCCTAAAACACTATCCCCGAAAAAAACACTGAATACCAGCATGTCATTTGCATCTTGTGCTTATAAATATCTTTTTTTAGAAAATTTGGCAGTGAACGGTTTAAAACGAAGTAGGACATAAACAACGGACACAGTGTGCGGAACTAGGGGAAGTGCTGATAGATCTGCCACAGGGGGGAATACAGCAGCCTCTGTGGTGTCCTAGGCAGCCCTAAGCCCATATCAATCACCGTCCATGCAAAGGAGGGGGAAAGGACCCATTCTAGCCCCCCTCCCCCCACTCCAAAAAATCAGACCCAAGGAGTGATACGAGCAGTTCCCCTGGGGCATCTAATCCGAAAAGCATAGAAAGAAGTACGCTTGTTTCTGCAAAGAGATTGCCTTTCCGTCCAGGGCTGCTGTAGCGTGCTGTCAGACTGGTGCCACTCTTCCCAACGCCAGGGACATTTCATACATAGGATGCCAGAAATATCCCGAAGCAGCGTTGAGGAGAGAAGCGCAAAACAAACTGCACGTAAGCCTGACATAAACGCACAAACGAAATGAAAACCCTTCTCCTTCGAAAATAGCTGCAGCGTCCAGGACCCTGGCAGCAAGTGGGGTTCGGGGAGCTGCGATCCAAACGGTAACCACGAAAGAACTAGCCTGGCATTTAGCATGCTAGCTGCTGCTACTCTTCTGGAGCAGGTGAGATGGGACGTGACTCACCGGGAAGGTGGGGACCCTTTTTCTCCCGGGGGTTGACCGCAGGGTTGCTCTCCTCTTGGCCCAGCCCTGGCAGCTGGGTCTCCGCGTCCGTGCTGGTCAGCCAAGTGGATTCCGTCTCCCGGGTCCAGCTCTCGTAATACCGCGGCTCAATGGCATCGGCCCTGCTCCCTCCACAGCCCATCCTCTCGCACACATACACCAGCCTGCTCCTGGGCACCCAGATTGGAAAGAAGAAGAATAACACGATCGCAGGCTCCCCTCCCCTGCAGGAGGAGGCAGCAAAGTCCCCACGTTAGGCGCTGCGGGCAAGGACGGCTGTATCCTCTTACTAAGCTTCTGCGGACCTTGGGATGAGCGGGGGAGGGAGGTCTTCTGTCCACCCCCTCCCTCTCCGTCCCACCTCCTGCCTAACGCCCTCCTCTGCCTTGGGGGTTCGAGCCCCGGCTCTGGCTGCGGCTGCCAATCCGTGAGTGAAGGCGGGGCTACAGGAAACTGCCCCGCCCCTTCCCCCAGTTGATTTTCTTACCGAGATGAAGTTGCATTGAAGCATGCAGAGATCTAGATCTGGAACGTGCACAGGCTGCCGGTCCCAAATGCGTAGAGGAGCCTTCGTTTCTATGGTAGGGGAAGGGAGGGGGTTCATGGGGCAGTGACGAGTTGAGACTGCATCCCCCTATATGTCCCTGGAGGTCCAGAGCGGTATTCGGGACCCTATTTTGATGTTATGAATCAAATACCGGGATAAATAATTGGAACTGAGCCCCAAAGTAAAAAAAAACAAAAACCGCTGCTTTTCCAAAACAGAATTCAAAGCAAGAGCCCTTAACTTTTTTTTTGCGTTTTCAAATATCCCTTTGGCTGAGCTCCCTCTGACCGTTCCCACCACACAGAGGCCCTTCAAAGCGACTGTTCAGCACAAAGGTTCTTGTTCAGAGTCCTGTCAGTCTATTTCTTGCGCTGCTTGAGTGATCCAGGAATGAAAACAACAAAGTTCCCCTGATGATCAAAACAATTTGAGAAGCAGTTAGAGAGGAGTTAGAAAAGAACATAATAAGATAGCAAATAATAGCAAATGAAAATTAGCCTACCAAGTCTACCTAGTTAAATCTGCTTTGGTCACCGCCTTGTCACAAGGTGGCAAAACAGTGTAACAAGGCAGAGGCCAAAGCCAGAAGGATGTTAGACTGTATACAGAGAAGAATAACCAGCAGGAAAAGGAGTCATTAGTGCCCCTGTACAGGTCATTGCTGAGGCCTCACTTAAAATATTATGTTCAGTTTTGGAAATTGTAGTTTACAAAAGATATAAAAAGACTTGAAATGGTTCAGAGGAAGGTGGCCAAGATGATTTGGGGCCGGCGCCAAAAGGAATGTGAGAAAAGATTTGAAGATCTAAATACGTATACCCTAGAAGAGAGAAGAGACAGAGGGGGAGATATGACACAAATGTTTAAATACTTAAAGAGTATTAGTGAACAAACAAACCTTTTTTCAAAGATGGGGAAGCTGTAGAACTAGAGGACATGAAATGAAGCTGCAAGGAGTAAATTTAAAAACAACATCAGAAAATACTTTTTTCACGGAAAGGGTGGTGGATGCCTGGAATGCCCTTCCAAAAGAAGTAGTGGGAGCCAAAACAGTGACAGAATTCAAAAAGGCATGGGACAGATACAGAAGATCACTACAGAATACAAGGATGGCATCAAAACCAACATAAATAATGTCGAACTCTACAATTCTGGCTGCTGATGTAGCTGCGCATGAAATGAGAGTCAGAAGCTATAAAGATGTCTTACATATTGGGACATGGAACATACAAAGCATGAACCAAGGGAAGCTGGAGGTGGTCAAGAATGAAATGGAACGTGTACAATTTGATCTGTTGGGTGTCAGCGAACTGAAATGCACTGGCATCAGGCACTTTGCATCAGATCTCCTGCTAAAGCACCAAATATGAAGAAAACCTCACCAAACAGAAAGCTACTACTACTTGGAGATTCCATCATCAGAGGCACCAACTTGGGAACACAGTTCAAAGGACAGAAGATAGTCATGTGCCTACCAGGTTCTTCAGCCAGCAGGAATACAAACTAAGTTGTTGAAATACTTAGCGCAAAAAATGAACACTCCAAACTTGATGTTGTTATCCACTTGGGTACAAATGACCTGGCTAGAAACAGTGCCTCTACAGTCCAAAAGGACTTCCAATCTCTGGGAGAGAAACTCAAGCCCATTGTTAACACTGTTGCATTCTCAGAAGTACTACCTGTTCTTGGTAAGGGGACAATAAGGCTGCATTGCATTAACAGCTTTAATACATGGCTCCAGACCTGGTGCAAACAAGAAGGATTCAGATTTATTGGCGACTGGGGCAACAGATGGACCAACAAGAGACTATACTGTGCTGATGGACTACATCTCTGTCGCAGGGAAAAGAATCCTAAGTGAAAAATTCAGGCAGTATGTGGATATGTATTTAAACTAGGAAAAGGGGGTGATGGATGTGGAAGGTCAAGATCTGCATGCCACCCCCTGCAAAAGCAGAATAACATCAGAAACAGCCACACTTTTAAACCACACATCAAAAACAAGTGGGAAGAAGCGGACAGAACAAAATCAATGCAAAAAACACACAAGCCAGGTAAATGCTGGAAAGCAATGAGCACAAATGCTCGAAGCTTAGCCAACAAAATTCCCGACCTGGAAGCCCTAATGGTGGAAATGGATTTGGACATTGTGACCATTACAGAAACATGGTTTAATGAATCGCATGATTGGGATATAGCCATAGTTGGCTATAATCTATTCAGAAGAGACAGAAAAAATGGAAAAGGAGGAGAAGTAGCCTTGTATGTCATAAGATCATAAGATATGCCATACTTGGTCAGACCAAGGTCCATCAAGCCCAGTATCCTGTTTCCAGCAGTGGCCAATCTAGGTCATATGTACCTAGCAGTATCCCCAAGAGACACAGGCTCCACAATGCATGTATTGGGTCAAGCATTGATATCCTGGGTCCCTTTTTAATAATGGTTTATGGACATTTCCTCCAGGAACTTGTCCAAACCTTTTTTAAACCCAGCTACACTAACAGCCTTTACTACATCCTCCGGTAAAAGCAATATTAAAGCTACTGAAATGCAGGGGACATGGGGAAAAGAAGAAGCTCTCTGGATTGCGTTGGAAAGAGGAGATGGCACTGTCATCCATATTGCTATAGTCTACAGACCTCTGACTCAAATTGAAGAGAGAGATAACAAATTGATTATAGATATTGCCAAGATAGCAAAAAAGGGGGAAGCGATCATATGGGTGACTTTAACCTACTTGATGTGGATTGGATTACTCCTTCTGCACATCTGGAAAGAAGCAAAAACACTGTGGTTGCTCTCCAAGATGCATTACTTAGACAAATGGTGATGGAACCAACCAGGGAAAGCTCAACGCTGGATTTAGTGCTCACCAACGGTGATAGCGTGTCAAATGTCTGCATGAGTGCCCCTGTGAGCAACAGCGATCATCACACGGTGTGGTTTGAGATAAAAGCCATGGTACAGGCCAATCATAGCAAGCTCAAAGTCCAAACTTCAAAAACACTGACTTCAATAAAATGGCCAAGTACGTAAAGGAGGAGATGACGGGGTGGAAGGAGATAAGGGAAGTGGAATTGCAATAGGCTAAACTAAAGGTGGCAATAAAAGGGGCAACAGATAAATATGTAAGAAAAGTAAATAAAAACAAGAGGAGAAGGAATCCTATTTGGTTTTCCAAAGAAGTGGCTGCTCAAATAAAGGCAAAAAACACAGCTTTTGCAAAATTCAAAAGCTTGCAAACAGAAGAACAAAGAAATAAATACAGGATCAAACTCAAAGAGTCTAAAAGAGAAATAAGGATAGCAAAATCAAAGGCAGAGGAAAAGATGGCTAAAGATGTTAAGGGTGGCGGCAAAACTTTCTTCGGGTATATTCGGGAAAGGAAGAAGATCAGAGTTGGAATTGCAGGACTCAGAGGTGCTGGGAAAGGACTCGTGGAAAGTGACATTGAAAAAGCGAAATTGCTAAACAAATACTTCTGCTCTGTTTTTTACTAAAGAAAATCCTGGAGATGGACCAGCTGTGACTCCCAAATATAAAAATGGGAATGAAGTAGATACCACACCATTCACAGAAGATGAGGTATTAGAACAACTTGCTAAACTGAAAGTGGACAAAGCCATGGGACCGGATGGGATACATCCCAGGATACTGAAAGAGCTCAGAGAGTTCTTGCAGGACTGTTAAAGGATGTCTTCAACAGATCCTTGGAAACAGGAGAGGTTCCTCAGGACTGGAGAATGACTGATGTCATACCTCTACATAAAAGTGGTGACAGGGAAGAAGTGTCAAACTACAGGCCCGCGAGCCTTACCTCAGTGGCGGGAAAAGTAATGGAGGTGCTCTTGAAAGAGTGAATAGTGAACTTTCTCAAAACCAACAGGTTGCAAGATCCGAGGCAACATGGTTTTACCGAAGGACGGTCTTGCCAAACAAATCTGATTGAGTTCTTTGACTGGGTGACCAAGGAACTAGATCAGGGGCATGCAATGGATGTCATCTACCTGGATTTCAGCAAAGCCTTTGATACTGTTCCTTATAGGAGGCTTGTCAATAAACTCAGTAGCTTGGGGATGGGTCCCAAGATAGTAAACTGGATTAGAAATTGGTTGACTGACAGACAACAGAAGGTGATGGTACATGGAGCTCACTCGGATGAAAGGAAGGTGATTAGCGGGGTGCCCCAGGGTTTGGTCCTGGACCTGGCACTGTTCAATGTATTTGTGAGTGATATTGCTGAAGGACTGAATGGAAAAGTCTGTCTTTTTGCAGATGACACACAAATTTGCAACAGAGTGGACTCCCTCGAGGGAGTGGTTAACATGAGGAAAGATCTACGAAAGCTGGAAGAATGGTCTAATGCTTGGCAACTACGATTTAATGCGAAAAAGTGCAGTGTCATGCACTTGGGTAGCAGAAATCCAAGAGAAATGTACGCGATAGGTGGCGAGAGGTTGGTGTGCACGGTTCAGGAGAAAGACCTTGGTGTGATTATCTCTGATGATCTCAAGGTGGCAAAACAGTGCGACAAGGCGGTGGCAAAAGCCAGGAGGATGTTGGGCTGCATATAAAGAGTGATTACCAGCAGAAAGGAAGAGGTACTTATGCCACTGTACAAGTCACTGGTGAGGCCTCACTTGAAATACTGTGTTCAGTTTTGGAGACCATATCTTTCAAAAGATGTAAAAAGACTGGAAATGTTCAGAGGAAGGCGACCAAAATGATTTGGAGCCTGCGTCAGAAGACTTATGAGAAGAGACTTGAAGACCTAAATATGTACACTTTGGAGGAGAGTAGGGACAGGGGAGATATGATTCAGACCTTTAAATACTTAAAGAGAAATGATGAACAAACAAACCTCTTCAAAAGACAGGGAAGCTGTAAAACTAGAGGGCATAACATGAAGCTGCAAGGTGGTAAATTGAAAGGCAATGTCAGGAAATATTTTTTCACTGAAAGGGTGGTGGATGTTTGGAATGTCCTCCCGATGCAAGTGGTGGGGGCAAACACGGTGACGGAATTCGAAACGGCATGGAACAAACACAGTGGATCCCTTTACAGCAACGGGATAAAAGCAAAACAAACGGTACCCTCTAACTTCTGAACCATCTAACGTCTCAACAAATAGGGGTGTCCTACATGGAGTGGTGGGTTCATCCCTAAACCAAGACATGGGGAGGGGTGGCCTGCACTGAGCGACAGGTGCACTAACTCTTGCCATCTTGCTGGGCAGACTAGATGGACCATGCTGGTCTTTATCTGCCGTCATTTATTATGTTACTATGTAGATGATCACATGGTCTACTATGTTGGAAATGAAAGACAAAGAAGAAATGGTGTTGCATTTATAATAAAAAAGAAACTTGCAAGAACTGTAAAGAAATACAATGCAGTCAGTGAATGCTTAATCTCTATTCATCTACGAGGAATGCTTATCAACACAACTATAATTCAAGTATATGCCCCAACAACAGCTGCAGAAGAGGATGAAATTGATGAGTTCTATGAACAAGTAGAAGCTGAAATTGACAGAACATGCAAACAGGATATCCTGATAATCATGGGTGACTGGAACACAAAGGTTGGCAACAAAGAAGAAGGCAAAGAGGTTGAAAAATATGGACTTGGCAACAGAAATGAAGCTGGAGAAAGACTGATAGATTTCTGCAAGACCAACAATCTATTCATCTCAAACACCTTCTTCCAGCAACACAAGCGGTGACTGTACACATGGACTTCACCCAATGGATTGTACAAAAATCAAATTGACTACAGTACATCTGTGGAAGTCAACAATGGAAAAGCCCTATAACATCAACAAAAATAAAACCTGGAGCTGACTGTGGTACAGATCACCAACTACTAGTATGCAAACTCAAGCTAAAGTTGAAAAAGAGCAAGCCACTCATGAATGTAGCAAAATATGACCTTGAGAATATACCACTGGAATTTAAAGACTGCCTGCAAAATCAATTTGCTGCTTTCAATACAAATGACTGAGCTCCAGAAGAGCTATGGAATGACATCAAGAAGGTTGTATTGGAAGAAAGCGAAGTCTCTACAAAAGGTGAAAAAGCAAAAACAGCCAAAATGGATGACGGAAGAAACTCTGAAAATTGCCCAGAAACGCAGAGAAGCTAAAGCCAGAGAAAGAAAGACAATCGCAGAACTCAACAGAGATTTCCAACGTGCAGCAAGACAGGACAAGGAAAAGTACTACAATGATACATGCAAGGAAATAGAAAAAGAAACAATTAGAGGAAGAACAAGATCGGCTTTCCTAAAGCTACCAAAGTTAAAGAAAAAATTCCAGCCTCGAATTGGAATGTTACAAGATGTTCAAGGTTATATGTTGAATGATGCTGAGAAGATCAAGAAAAAGGTGGAAAGAATATACAGAGGTTTTATTTCATAAAGATCAAGAGGACCAACAGCTGTTTCAACCTGTACCTTTTGATCCAGAACCATTGGTGATGAAAGATGAAGTCATAGCAGCATTGAAAGCTTTATTAAAGAACAAAGCACCAGGCATTGATGGCAGTCCCATAGAAGTATTATAGCAATCTGATGCAGCTGTTACCATACTTACAAGGCTCTGCCAAGAAACTTGGAAGACAACATCATGGCTAACTGACTGGAAAAGAGGTGTGTTTATAACAATACTAAAGAAAGGTGATTCAACTGACTGTGGAAATTATTGCACAATCACTCTGATCCTACATACCAACAAGATTCTACTGAAGATTATTCAACAGAGACTACAACCATACCTGGAACAAGAACTACCTGAAGTGCAAGCAGGGTTCAGGAAAGGGTGAGGAATGAGAGACATCATCGCAGATGTGAGATGGATCCTTGAAAAGACTAAAGAATACCAAAAGGATATCTATTTGTGCTTTATCGACTACAGCAAAGCTTTTGTCTGTGTCAACCATGAGAAACTCTGGGCCACATTAAGAAGCATGGGTATACCAGAACACCTGATCGTTCTCTTACACAATCTGTACATTGATCAAGAAGCAACAGTTTGAACGGAACAAGGAGAAACAGAATGGTTTAAAATAAGCAAAGGTGTACAACAAGGCTGCATACTTTCCCCCTACCTGTTTAATTTATATGCAGAACAAATCATCAGAGAAGCAGGATTGTATGAAGACAACAGAGGTGTGAAGATTGGTGGAAGACTCATCAACAACCTTCACTATACTGATGATTCACATTACTGGCTGAAAGTGAAGATGATCTGAAACATTTGCTTCTCACGATCAAGGAACATAGGGGTTTGTTTACTAAGCCATCTTAATATTCCTGGCGCTAGCTCCAGCAATAATGTGAAGAATGCCATATAAGGAGTGGGCGTTCCAGTCCTAAGGTAGCAAGAATCGGTATCGCGCGATAGTGAGCGCTGTGGCACATTAACGCGCGTTAACACTAAGTTAATGCCAGCGCAGGGTTAGCAGGAATAAAGATGTAGCCCACTGGTTATGGCAATGACTGTGGAGGCAGAGGTCATGGGTTTGATTCTACAGTGGGGTTATGTAAGAAGGCTGTCTGAGGCATTACTCTTTAATTTAAACCAGTGCCATCTGAGGCATTTTCTTTTTTAATTTAAATTAGTGCTGCCAGCAAAAACACCCTCACAGTGCCGTAACATAAGGTGCCGCATAAGGCACCCTATAAGGTACTCCAGAGGGCACATTATAAAGTGCACTGTCGGCCAAGGCACTTTATAATGTTCCCTATAGGGTGCCTTATACGGCGCTTTATAGGGCGCCTTATGAGGCACCGTAAGGTTACAGCACTGTGAGGGTGTTTTTGCTGGCAGCACTAATTTAAATTAAAAAGGGAAATGCTTCAGACAGCCTTCTTACATAACCCCACTGCAGAATCAAACCCATGACCTCTGCCTCCACAGTCAGTGAAGTAACCAGTGGCTACATCTCTATAGCTATCAACAGAACCCCTGGCTGGCTACAGAAAGACTGCAGGCCACCACACAAACTGTCTGCTGTGGTTACTAGGATAGGGTAAACCCACCCGTACCCATGATGCACTGCACATGCAGATCAGCAGTCTACAGATGATCACAAGATGGGGTATGCACCCCCACAGCACCTCGGCCTGGTAGGGGGAACTGACCGTGTGTGTTACTGGCACAGAGTAGCTACAGACCGTCACATTGTGCATGTACTATGCTCACCCTGAGGGCGAGGTGGGGCGCCCAGCACCAGGTCCGCAGCACCTGGCTTAGCTGAGCTAGGATATGCTGTAGGTTGCCATCAGTGCCAGTGTGTGATAGGTAGTCCTTGCAGATACATCTAGTATACACCTGTGTCCATCCGTTTTTCCCAATCATGTCTAGCCCTTGTGGACTATGAAGCAACCAGAATAGTGCATATCCTGTGTGGGTGCCATGGCCACATGATTTAAGTGTAGGGGGGTGTTTGGACCCATAAGCAGATTATGCTGCACCACCCAACCCGCCCTCTGGGGCTCAGGGTGGGGGACAGGATCTCCCACCAACCGATCCACATTCTACATCCCTGCAATGGTGGCAGTAGAGGGGACCATCAACCCCAGTCCTGCTGGGGAACAGGCAACCTACAGTGCACTCAATGCAGATCTGTACACATCCATAAGGCAGTGGGAGACAGACAATAGACCTAGAAATGCTCAGCTGCCCCCCACCACTATCTGACATTCTCCAGAACCGTGCAAAGTGAGTCTCCAGCCGCTGCACCCTGCAAGGTGTTCCAGCCATACACATACTAACTGCAGACAGTCTGCTAGCTAGCCCATAGTATATGTTCCTGAAGGAGATGTGTGCACCCAAAACTGGGATGTGAGCGCGCGCACACACACACACACACCAAGCAGATAAGTCAGTGATTGGGCCCCAGAAAAAAGAACCCATAAATATCACTTGAGAGAAATACTAGATAGCACTATGGGGGAACCTAGCCATGCTGTGGTCACTGCTCAGTCAGGGTGAGAGTGACCTCCCAGCAGGACATGCTCTGGCCAACCTGCCGTGCAGGTGGTGGCTGGGCACTACAATGTCCCAGCCATTGCCCTATGCCCTGTGCAGATGCATCCTGCCCAGGCCACCCTGTCCGGGCCATACCCACAATACCTTGCTCCTCATTATTCACATTGGCAGGCTAACACTGGAAACAGTGCAAGCAGTGTGGGCTGAGTAAGGTGTAGGCAGCCACAACACACTGGATAGACAGACACACACTCCCACACCTATGCCAGCATTGTGCAAATATAGAGGCTTTTGGCATCCCTGGCCACCACACCAGTCCTGGGCACAGTGCAGGCATGGCTATGGTACGCAATACTGTTGGGGTCACTCCCCGGGGTGGTAAACACTGTCAGAAACCAAAACTGAAACACACTCCACAGATATCAGAAAGGTTGCTATGATGCAGCTCTATCAGCAAATTTTGATTAACTTAGGAATTTTTATCTGCCATTAATCATAGCAACCTTTTGATATATGTGTAATGTATTCCCAAGTTTAGAGCGGCATTGCTAAGGTATGCAAGTGCTAGTATTGGGAAATGCTGCTGCGTGCAGGCCCCAACAGCCTGACTCTCCATGAGGCTTTGGATAGTGGAGCCTGTGGGTGTGGGTGTTTATGCCCCTGTTGGCCGCTGCTCTAGAGCAGAGGTTCCCAACTCCGGTCCTGGTGGGCCAAACACTGTTCAGGTTTTCATGCTGTCCCTAATGAATATGCATGAAATACATTTGCATACCATGGGGGGCGGCGCATACAAATGCAGCACAGGCATATTTATTAGGGACAGCATGAAATCTGAATGGTGTTTGGCCCTCCAGGACTGCAGTTGAGAAACTCTGCTCTAGGGATTGCGCATGTTTATGGTGTCTGTGCTCTGTAGGGTAAAATATAGGCGTTTCAGGCATGTTTATTTTATCTGCAATAAAGGTTCCGTCTTTATTACCATGGTTTAATACTGGGTAAAATATGGGGACAGGGTTGGCAGGAGCCACAGCTGGGACTTGAATTTGTGACCTCCTGAATACACTGGCTGTGTGTACTGCACTACACTGTTACTACAGGGGCAGTTCATTCCCTGGGGATACCATGACAATTCATAGACAGACCCTGTCTGTTGCAGTGCACGACACCCACCTAAACGTGGCTAGGCCATGGTCTGCTGTGGGCAAATGCCACTGCCCCCTCCGCCACCAGCACCCCTCCGCCACCATGTTGCCATGCCATTATGCCGGTGGTGCTGGTGGTGCACAGTCCCAGGCCATCCATTATGCCGGTAGGCAGCTGCCTATGGTGTGGGTTCTCGGGTAGGGGTGCCTACATGGACATGCGTGCTTCCCCCCCCCCCCACCGCCTGCCAATGTTATGTGCCCTTGGGGGTACCTGCTGGGTAATATCCCTTGTGACACTGTGGGACACACACTCGTGCCCATGTTGGACCATCGCCAGTTGCTGTCTTGCTGCTTTACAGTTTTGGCATTCCTATGTGCCACCTAGGCATCTGCCTAGCCCGCACTGTGCCCCAGGTGGACCACAGCATGTGCCGCCTGCAGCCCCCTGTATCCCATTTACAGCATCAGTACAGTTGCCCTTTCCTAGGTGCCCACTCTGCTGTTGCTGCACATGTGCATGCCATAACAAACCTGCCCAATCTAAACGACAGAAACCCTGATCAGCGCTATTTCAATGTGGGATCATTCACTTTGTAGGGGGACAGAGCATAGACCTTTCCAAACATGATATCTTAATTTATACGCTTTGTCAGTAGTGTTGCTTTATGTTTATCATTAATATCACTATTGGCCAGCTTGGTTATTGGGATTTTAGATGTGGTTCTGGTCCTTTTATATGTTTATTTGCCTTTTTGGTCCCTGCACATGTATCACAACTATCACGTTTCTGGGTTTCTGTGCCTTTGCTGCACATTGCTGACTGAAATGGTTTCTCTCTCCTGCAAATGTGCCTCTAGCGCGAGGTTTTCACTGGCGCTAATTTTCAGTCCCTGATTTCACGGCATTAGTGTGCATGGAACCTCTCCCCGCCCACTCTCCGCCCATTGACCCCTTCTCTCCGCCCTCTGGGAAGCCTTACTCCACCCTTCAGGCCCGGATTTCACAGCGTTAGTGTGCCTTAACACCGCCGCTGCGTTATCGCGTGATAAGTGATGTTAGCTCATGATAATGTTACATTATTGAGCGATAACGTCACTTATCGAGCGATAATACCACCACTGTGACGTTAAGTTGGTTTAGTAAACATATCCCATAGTCTTAAAATGGGCCTGCACCTTAATGTAAAGACAAAGATCATGACAGCTGGCAAAATCAATAAGTGCATCGTTGAAGGAGTAGAAATTGAAATCATGGACAGCTTTAACCTGCTTGGATCAACTATCAATAAAGAAGCAACAAGCAGTCAAGAAATCCGACAACGCATTGCTCTTCGCAGAATGGCTATGAAAGACCTAGAAAAGATTCTCAAGAGCAGAGATGTCTGTCTCCATACTAAGATTTGACTCGTTCAAGCCATGGTATTTTTAATAACATATGGATGCGAAAGCTGGAAAGTGAAAAAGATAGACAGTAAGAAAATTGATGCCTTTTAATTATGGTGCTGGCAGCGAATACTGTGTATACCATGGACTGCCTGAAGAACAAACTAGTCAGTACTAGAGGAGATCAAACCTAAGCTTTTTTTAGAAGCTCAGATGACAAGATTTCAACTTTCATACTTTGGACACATCATGAGAAGAGAGAGATCATTAGAGAAAGACATCATGCTTGACAAGATAAAAGGTCAACGCAAAAGAGGAAGGCCAGGGGAGTGCTCTAACTAAGATGGCGGCAGCTGACTGACCGGAGTGAGCACATTTTTCTTTGTGAGCCGTATGGGCAGGAAACGTAAGGGGAAAGGTGGATCGTTGCCTTCTCAACCCCCCTTTACCTCTATGCCAGTTGCCTCTGGACCTTTGGATGCTTTTGTTTTGCGCACTGTCCAGGATCCGGTCGAAGCTGGGGAAGAACGCCGAGCTGCAGCTTTGCCAGAGTTGGGTGACTCGGCAGCTGCTTTGGCTTCATCTGTCTCCCCAGCGAGTCTGGCACCGAAAGTGTTCCGAGGACAGTCCCTGCCTGAGGGGTTCTTGGAGCTTGGTTCTCCCTTGATGCAGGGGGAAGCTGGTAGCTCGAGAGGGCCAGGAGCGGAGGGACTGTGCAAGCGGGAGAGTGCATTCATTGGGCAGCACCCTTCATTTTCATCATCGGCACTATCGGATGAGGATTTCACAGGGTAGGAGTTACCTGTGGGGCATGGAGGAGAGACACCAGCAAAAATGGAGGCTCTTTTGACATCTGCTGATCCGAGCTTAATTTTTTCTCTTCAGCGGCCAGTTAATTTTACCTTGGAGGCCATTTGGCAGGCAATTGTTTCCTTGGGAGAAGCTTTGGTGCCACAGCTTACATCGCTGGATCAGAAGGTGAATAATTCAGTGGCTGCGGTGGAGGAGCTTGATCGGAAGGTCGTGGACACACAGTCTGAAGTGGTGGAGACCCGGAGAAAAGTTTCTGCTCTTGAAGATCAATCTGATGCATTTAAAAATAACTTTTCTTCAGTGCAAGCTAAGTTAGAACATTTGGACAATTTGTCTAGAGCTAATAACTTAAGATTAATTAACTTTCCTAGGCTTATTACTGTGTCGCCTAGAGATATGTTTAAACAATATCTAGTAGATGTGTTGAGGGTCTCCCCGGAATTGATTCCGCCCTTGGTTAAGATTTACTACGTACCCAAGGCTAAGTTAACATCTGGTTTGGTTAATTTAGGAGGGGACCGGGAGCAAGGGAATATTTTGACTGTTACGGATTTACTGGAGCAATCTGATTATGATTCTTCGGTTCCTTCTACTTTATTAATTACCTTTGCATTACTTTCTGATAAAGAGTTGCTGTTAAAGCTTTTCTTTAGGAAACGGAATTTGCTGTTTAGAGGGTTAATGGTTCGTATTTACCCGGATTTAGCTAGGGAAACCCAGAGATGTTGCAGGGAATTTCTCCTGCTGCGTCCTGGTGTTCTACAGTTGGGGGGATTTTTTTCTTAAAACACCCTTGTAAATGTTTAGCGAAGTATCGCGCTGTTTCTTATATTTTTTATGAGCCCTCTCAACTAACGGCCTTCATTAATGCTCGGTGCCTGGAGTCCTCCATTGGTGCCTCACCTGAGCTCTCTTAATTTAGGATAGTGGATTTAGTTTGCTGCATATATTTCTTTATATTTTTGGTTGAATTTAGAATTGTGTATCTCCCCTGTTATATTTTTGGGCTAGGGTGGGTAGATAATTTGTTTCAAATTATGAATTACTTTGTTTTTGCTTGTTCTTGTAATATAGAATTTGCTAAATGTATCTGCTCTTTTTCCTGCAACAATGGTTTGTAAAACTTTTTTGATTTAATTTGTAAAATTTCATAAATATATTAAAAAAAAAGAAGGCCAGCAATGAGATGGATTGATACAATAACAGCAGCTACAAATACCAGTCTGTCAAAAATGAGCCGCCTGACTGTAGATTGAACACAGTTTAGGACAACTATCTAAAGGGTCGCCATGAGTCCACATCGACTCGATGGCACTTAACCACAACAACTGGGCAGACTAGATGAACCATGCTGGACTTTATCTGCCATCACTTACTATGTTATTATGTTTTTTTTTAATATTCTACCATCCTAGGTAGAGAACCATACAAATCCCTTTTCTTAATCCAATGTCCAGCCCTCATGGGCACACACATGTTTTTATTATCCAACTTTGTAATAACCCAAACAACTCATTAAACTAGTGAGTTTGTTCCTTGATAGTACCCACATACCATCAACCTACTGGCATCCAAGTGATTGTTTTCTGGGGACCTGTAGTCCATTAGTCCCACCCCACCTACCCTATGGCCTCCTGTTTCCTTATCATCCTGTGGTTTAATACCAGTCCACTACCAACCTGCCTGCCCGCTAACTACAATATAGTGAAGGATGTCAGTTTATCATGGCTGTGAAATGTAATCAGTGGGTCATGTTTACTAAGTCCTGTTCCAGTATTGTGCGTTTGAACCACATTACTAGCAAGGGGCTGTGCACTACCTGCCATGGATCACCGCAGGAGCAATTGACACCACCCATTGAGGTGGTGTTGATTGCACTCATGCTACCTGCATTGAGCGCAGGTAGCATGGGCTACAAATGCCATGCTTGCTGTGTCGCAGCAGTAATGCCCAGTCCTTCTGCATCTCACTCCATCCATACACACACACACTACCAAGGTAGTATAGGACTTTTAGCACAGGGGCCCATGCTACTTTTTAATATGGCACCCAAACTGTGCAGTAAAGCCTATGCTACCGGTTGGAGCGCTTTAATAAACATGCTGCAGTATGACCTGCATTCTCTTTTCAGACATCTAAGAACATAAGAAAATAAGATATGCCATACTGGATCAGACCAAGGTCCATCAAGCCCAGTATCCTCTTTCCAACAGTGGCCAATCTAGGTCACAAGTACCAAGCAGTTGCCCCAAAAGAATCAGGTTCCACAATGCTTGTATTGGGGCAAGCAGTGGATATCCTGGATCCCCTTTAATAATGGTTTATGAACCTTTCCTCCAGGAACTTGTCCAAACCTTTTTTAAACCCAGCTACACTAACAGCCTTTACTACATTCTCTGCTAATGAATTCCAGAGTTTGATTACATGTTGAGTGAAAAAATATTTTCTCTTATTAGTCTTAAATAGTCTACCCTGTAGCTTCATTGCATGTCCCCTAGTCTTTCTGTATTTTGATGGTGTAAACAATAGATCTATGTTTACCTGTTCCATCCCTTTAATTAATTTATAGACCTCCATCATATCTCCCCTCAGCTGTCTCTTTTCCAGGTTGAAGAGCCCTAACCTTTTCAGCCTCTCTTCATAGGGGTATCCTTCCATCCCATTTACCATTCTGGTAGCTCTTCTCTGTACCTTTTCTAATAACGCTATATCCTTTTTAAGATACGGCGACCAGAATTGCACACAGTATTCAAGGTGCGTTCGCACCATGCAGCAATACAGATGCATTATATTATCGTTTGTTTTATTCTCCATTCCTTTCCTTATGATACCTAGCATTCTATTTGCTCTCTTGGCCGCCACTGCACACTGGGCGGAGGATTTCAACATTTTATACATGATGACGCGTAAATCTTTTTCCTGGGTGGTGGCTCCTAATGTGGAATCTTGCATTGTGTAACCATAGTTTGGGTTGTTCTTTCCTAGGTGCATAGATGCCCAGTCTTCCAATTTATCAAGGTCCTCTTTCAAGTTTTCACAATCCTCATGGGTTTTAACAACTTTGAATAATTTTGTGTCATCTGCAAATTTGATAACCTCACCCGTTATTCCCATTTCCAGATCATTTACGAATATGTTAAAAAGCAGCGGACCCAGCCACAGATCCCTGGGGTACTCCACTATTCACCTTTCTCCACTGGGAAAATTGGCCATTTAGCCCTACCCTGTGCTTTCTAACTTTTAACCATTTCCTGATCCACAATAGTACACTGCTTCCTATCCCATGACTTTTTAATATTGCCAAGAGTCTCTCATGAGGGACCTTGTCAAAGGCTTTCTGAAGATCCATATTCACTATATCAACCGATTCACCTTTGTCAACCTGTTTATTCACACCTACAAAAAACATAACAGATTAGCAAGATAAGACCTTCCTTGGCTAAAGCCATGTTATCTGTCTCCCATTAAGCCATGACTATTGTTGTGGCGAGGAGGTAGGGGAGCAGAAACAAAGAGGGAAAAACCAGGTATTTTCTCTCCCACCTAGCGAGTAGGGAGCACGACAGCTGGCATAGTTCTTGGATGTCTTCTAGCCCATATCCTGACATAAGGATTACGTGCAGTGATACCGAAGAATCTAAGGAAGAAACTATGAAAACCTGGACCAGACTACTAGCAGAGGGATGGACCGGAGCTGGGATTCCAGCGCGCGCCTACTTTGCTGAGCCTGAGTCAACCCTAGCAGCAGGTAACCCGTAGATAAAAAGGGTTAATCTGGATTGAGCTGCCAGGGTGGGGTACAGCAGTTTCTAATCAGAGTGGAAAAAAAAAAAGCGTGCTTGTTTGAGAGCCGCACTTGGTGTGTTCTTTGTTTTTTATCTCTTTTCAGCCTCAACGGAGAGATGGAGCAAGCACAACTGCTGATTTGGATGGCAGACCGGTTCAGAGAGCAGTAGGAAGTAGCCGCTCAGTCCCAGGAACACGCAGCCGTTATGATGAAGGACCAGCAGCAGCCACTCCTAGAGTTGATGAGTGCATGGATAGGGGAGCAGAAGAAGATCACCGAAGCCTTAAGGACCATGTTGGGTTCCTTAGGAGCCTCACAGGGACTGGGGTTGCCTGGGAAGGGAATATTTTCCTTTGGTCCTCTAACCAAAGAGGACGACATAGATGATTATATGGAAGTCTTTGAAAGGGTGGCACTCCTAAGTGGATGGCCAGAGGATCAATGGGCAATCCGCATAGCTGCCTCACTCGCAGGTGAAGCATTAGCCGCTTACCGCGCAATGCCCAGCGATCTGGCCTCCAATTATGAGGAAGTCAAGAGGGCGATAAGGGATCGAATGGGCCTAACGCCAATGGTTTATAGACGCCATCTAAGGGCTTGCAAGCTTAAATCAGGAGAGACACCGCGGGCTTTATGCCAGCGCATAAAAAGCTTAGTGTGGAAGTGGTTAGAACCACAGGGTAAAACTCTTGATTCTCTCCTAGACTGTATTGTTTTGGAGCAGTTTGTCGAAGCTGTTCCTACGGAGTTGAAATCTTTCCTGATTCTCCAGGACTGTAAAAACACCAAAGAAGCAACCTTGCTGGCGGAGCGCTTCCTCGAGGCCAGATGGGTTAGCCAAGCAAAGGTGGGTGTTTCAAAATTTCCAGAAATTGGAGAATCAGAAAAGAAAGGAAACACAATGCTGGGGGAAATTACAGGCGTTAAGCCTAAGAGAAGACCTGTCTATGCCCAGAGTAAATGTTTTACATGTGGGGAACCGGGACATTTCAGAAGGGATTGTCGGGCCAGAACAGCACTTGTATCCACCCGATCCAAGGAGAATGGGGAAGGGTTCTTGCTGGCTGTGGAAGTGGAGGGCATTCCCACAGAAGCCCTGTTAGACTCGGGCACCGATCAGTCTATGATTTCACGGAAACTATGGACTGAGATACAATCCCACAATAGTCAGGCCCCAGAGCAGTCTGAGCATAGCATTAAGATAAGATGTGTGCACGGTGCATCATCATCTTACCCCCTAAACAAGGTGAAGGTGAAATGCTTAGGTTTAGAGCGTGAGATTTCTGTCGCTATTGTTCCTAAGCTCCCTCACACTTTAATTTTAGGGAGAGACTGGCCTCAATTTAGGCGAGGCCTAGTGAAAGGCCTACAGTCCAGGACAGGTCTGGTATCCAAAGCCAGGATAGAGGCTCAGGACCCAGTAGACGAACCCCTCCATGACTTGCCTTCACATGATGAGTTAATAACGCCTCCTACCAACATACCTAGGGAGAGGAAGGCCGATAGGCAAAAGGGTAAGCAGACTAGAAAACGGAATAGAGCAGAACTGGCAGCAGGGCAGGAATTGCCATGGGCTCCTGCAGACTTAGTTGAAAAGTTTCCCTCTTTCCCTGAAGAACAAAGGGATGACCCTGCCCTATCACGGGCCTTTAAATATGCCAGTGCAGAGACGGGAACCCTGCCCCAATTTTTCCTGGATGAGGGGCTATTATATCGGGAAAGCCTAGACCCTCAGTTAGGACATACTCGGAAACAATTGGTGATACCTACCACCTTTAAAAATTTGGTTTTGAGGTTGGCCCATGACCACCCTGTAGGGGGTCATAAAGGCATCCATGGTACATTAGACCAGATCTTAACCCGCTTTTATTGGCCAGGAGTTTTTAAAGAGACCGCAAAATTTTGTGAGTCCTGCCCTCAATGCCAAAGGGGTACTTCATCCCATCCAAAAAAGGTACCTTTAGTTTCCGTACCCCTTATATCCAAACCTGTATATAGATTAGCTATGGATATAGTGGGTCCCCTGAAGAGGACACCCTGGGGTTTTCAATACATCCTGGTCATTATTGATCAAGCTAACCGTTTCCCGTGGGCAATTCCCTTACGGAATATGTCCGCTAGAACCATTGCGGCGGAAATAGTGAAGCTGTTTTGTGAGATTGGGTATCCTCAGGAGGTTTTAACTGATCGAGGCAGTAACTTCCTCTCTAAATATCTAGCCCAAGTCTGGGATGCCTTTGGCATTTGCCATGTTAAAACAGCCGCCTACCACCCGCAATCAAACGGTTTAGTGGAAAGGCTAAATCAAACAATAAAAAGAATGTTGAGGAGAAGCCTAGGAAGTGATATGTCCGACTGGGATATAATGCTCCCGTTTGTGTTGTATGCATGCAGAGAACGTAAGCAGTCCTCTATGGGGTTTCTCCATACGAGTTGATGTATGGGCGAGCTCCCAGAGGGGTACTGGACATATTACGGGAACAGTGGGTGGAGCCAGCCCTAGAGGAAGTGGAGGTTCCAAAATTTTTAAAGGACCTGAAAGGACTCTTGCAGCGTACCACCCAGGTGGCGGAGGGGAATGTTATCACTAGTAAAATCCACCAGAAGAATTATTATGACCAGTGTGCCCGACCACGCCAATTAGAGGTAGGCGAAAGGGTCGTTGTAACGGTGGATGGATCTACCCCAAAGTTTGAAGCCAGATGGAAGGGCCCTTATAGGGTCATCAAACAAGTGGGACCAGTCTCATATGTAGTAGAGACGAGAAAAGGAAGACAGCAAATTTTCCATATAAATATGTTGCAACCATGGCATGAGCGGGTAGTGCTAGCTCGAGTGGCCACAACCAAACATGAATTGGATAGCTGTCGAGCAGATCATCACATCCCTTCTAGAATTCCGTGCTGTGCCGACAGTTGTCTGCCAGCCCGGAATATCTTAAGGGGGGGGGATCTGTGGTGGCGAGGAGGTAGGGGAGCAGAAACAAAGAGGAAAAAAACAGGTATTTTCCTCTGAACAAAGAATTAGCTCCAGGAGTTTAGGGGTTAAAACTCCAGCTTTAGAAAAAAACTTCCTGCAGAAAGTAAGTGATAGGGAGCCATACCCTAGCTCCATGGTAACCAGGCATGATCACGAGGATCATGGGGGGGGGGGTGGAGCTGGGGAACAGAAGGAAAAACCCCACATATAAGCTGAAGGAAGCGAGAGGAGGAGGAAGGGAGGAAAGGGCTGGAACTGCTGAGACTTCTGAAACTTCTGAGGTTTCCGGAGAGGCTTCCGGGAAAGTAAGAGACAAGCAAGCTCCCAGGACAGTAAGAAGTTCCCGGGGGAGTTCCCAGAGAGGTTCCAAGGGAGAGTTAGCTTCTTGGAGGAAGGTAGAGTTTGCCAGAGAAGCAGAAGCTGCCAGGAAGGCAGGGACTGTGAGAGAGGCAGAGCCTTCCAGGGGTAAAGAAGTTATCCACGAGCCCTGTAAGGAACACAAGAGGAACCTGGTGAGAGAGAGAGTTTACCAGGGGGAGAAGCCTGACTATGAGAATGGCAGAGAGGTGTCTCTGGGAAAGCCGATGGAAACAGAGCCTTCTCCAGTAAAGTCTGGAAAGAGCTTGGATCCAAAGAGAGAGGTGAGCACCTTGAAATCCTCGCAGAGTGTATAAAGAGATAAGAAACTCCATAATCCCTCTAGTAAGCCTCAGCAGAGAGAGGAATCTGTATTGAGGAGAGTTTTAAGAGTTTTAGAGAAACTGAAGCCTGCCATTTCTGATACAGAGTTGAATCAGTTACAAACAGACTCTGATATTGAGAGCATGGAAATGGAAGAGTATTTGCCAGATGAGGTTTGCTCAGACAATGAAATGGATTGCTCTCTAGTTGTATCTCAGAACTAAAAAGCTGTAAGGTTTTAAAGAGTAGGAAAACCTGGAGGCTTAGTTAACAGAAGTGCAGTGCTGTGAATTTATGCAAATGAGTTGCTGGTCTCCTGGGCTTGTTCCGGTGTTTCAAAAAGGACTGTTTAAATAAGGGAAGCCAGGACATGCAATATAGCAACTGAGAAAAAAAACAAAGAGTGCCAGAGATAAAACAGCTTGCAGTGAAGAAACCAATGCTGTGTATAGCTTAGAGCAGTGATGGCTAACCTTTTTGAGCCCGAGTGCCCAAACTGCCGCACAAAACCAAAGAATTTCCTCAAAGTGCCAGCACGTCAATTTGCATAAATATTTGCATAATGCTAACATACACTAACTTTTAGTAAACATGTCTCTTAATGAGTGTATGGATAAAGACAGACTAAAAGATTTCTACATTACTATAATCCAGTGCCAACCGCCAGGCACATTAGGAACTACTACAAACACTGCCCATTTAGAACCAATAGCAAACCCGCCGTATCCTAACAGCACTACCAGGACTCACAAAGTACCACACCATACCTATCAAAAGGCAACACTGCAAATATTAAACCAATACATTTCAGACAATAACAATACATGACCTACTGGGGAAAGAGAACAAGTGGCAATGTCAAAAAGGAATTACATAAACAGAATACCTCAGCTCAGTTACACAGTTGCAATTGCTCCAGCCACTTTCTTCTGGTTTCTTCATGTTTTCTGCTAACTCTCCATCATCTGCTGTCCATTTGTCCTTTCTTCTCTCTTCTAGTTTTTTTTTCCATTCTCTCTCTCTACATCCGCTTTAACATACTAATCTTTCTCCTTTTGCTCTTTCCTCATTCCTATTTCATCCACTCAAATTTTACCCCTCCATCCTCAATCCCCACTTACTCTCCCAATACCCGGCCAATTGTAGATTTTTTATCCCTCCCACACAAAATATTTTTCCCCTCTCCATTTTACTCTCCCAGCCCCATCCCATTCTAATCCTCCCCCAACATCAGCTCCCTTCTAGTTCCAGCCTCACCCAGCATCCATTCCCTTCTAGTCCCTTCATCAGCCCATTTCCAGTCCTAGCCCCCCATCAGCCCATTTCCAGTCCTAGCAACCCCCCAACCCAATACCAGTCCTAGCCCCCCCCATCAACCCACTTCCAGTCCTAAACCCCCATCACCCCATTTTCAGTTTAAGCCCCCCCTATAACCCATTACCAGTCCTAACCCCCATCACCCCATTTCCAGACAGCCCCCATCAGCCCACAGCCCATTAGCAGTCCTACCCCCCCCCCGCCCGCCCGCCCGCCGCCCGCCCGCCCTCGAGCAGTCCTAACCCCCCCAGCCCATTATCACTCCTTACCCCCCCCCACGCCCATTAGCAGTCCTAACCCCCCGCGCCCGCCAGCCCGACCGCCCGCCCATTAGCAGTCCTAACCCCCCCTAGCCCATTAGAAGTCCTAACCCCCCCCCCCCCCCCCCTCTGGCAAAGTTTTTTTTAAAAAAAGCAGGCTCTGGCTGCTGCCGCGGCAGATTGCAATGTCCCGCGGGGCCCCCTCCACCCGCTAAGCCCCTCTGCAAGGGCTTTCAGATTCGTGAGGGAGAGCATCTCCCTCGCGTCTCTGTTAAGCCCGCAGGGGCTAATGGGAAATTTCCCATCAGTCCCTCGCGTCTAAAGGGGCTGATGGGAAATTTCCCATTAGCCCCTGCGGGCTTAACAGAGACGCGAGGGAGACGTTCTCCCTCACGAATCTGAAAGCTCTTGCAGAGGGGCTTAGTGGGCGGAGGGGGCCCCGCGGGACGCTGCATTCTGCCCTTGCCGCGTCCGCGGCAGCAGTCAGAGCCAGCTTTTTCTTTTTTTGCGGACCTTCCTGCGTGCCAGCTGCAAGGCCTTCGCGTGCCACAGCTGGCACGCGTGCCATAGGTTCGCCATCGCTGGCTTAGAGGATCTAAAGCTTTTGTTTTAAACTAAGCTAAAGAGCCCAAAGCTGATGTTTGGCGCAGAAAAGTTGCTGACTGTTTTCAAGTGAAGAAACACTGCTGTTTTGTACTCTAGCAAGTTTACCTGAGAAGCATTTATTCTTTTGTTTCACTGGAGAAAATAATCCAAATTTATGTTATGATATTTTGAACTACTTGAAAGAAAAGTTCATTGGGCTGAAGTAAAAAAAAAAAAATAATAATAATAAATAATCCTGTTTGCCTATGGAAACCTTCTCGGCTGATTTTTTCAACTACACGACTACATTACCCAGCAGGCCAAGTGCTGGGATCATAGGTGATTAAACAAGGGACATTTAAAGAGGTCACATCCCCTGCTCCTAGGCTACCACCTAGCGAGTAGGGGGCACGACACTATCTACATGTTCAGTAATTTTGTTCTTTATAATGGTTTCTACCATTTTTCCTGGTACTGAGGTTAGGCTCATTGGTCTGTAGTTTCCCGGATCACCCCTGGAACCCTTTTTAAAAATTGGCGTTACATTGGCCATCCTCCAATCTTCAAGTATTACAGATGATTTTAATGATAGTTCAGAGATTACTAATAGTAGGTCTGCAATCTCATATTTCAATTCTTTCAACACCCTTGAATGTATACCATTCCGTCCAGGTGATTTGCTACTCTTCAGATTATCAATTAGTTGTAATACATCTTCATAGTCTCAAAATGGGCCTGCACCTTAATGTAAAGAAGACAAAGATCATGACAACTGGCATAATCACATCATGCGAAGAGAGAGATCATTAGAGAAAGACATTATGCTTGGCAAGATAGAAGGTCAACGCAAAAGAGGAAGGCCAGCAATGAGATGGATCGATACAATAACAGCAGCTACGGGTACCAGTCTGTCAACAATGAGCCGCCTGACTGAAGACCGAACACAGTTTAGGATAGCTATCCAGAGGGTCGCCATGAGTCGATTCCGACTCGACGGCACTTAACAACAACAACAATACATCTTCCCAGTGTATCAATATTTCTTTCAGTTCTTCTGCGGCATCACCTTTAAATACCATTTCAGTCATGGGCAGCATCACTACATCTTCCTCAGTAAAGACTGAAGCAAATAATTCATTCAGTCTCTTCGCTATGGCCTTGTCTCCTCTTAATGCCCCTTTTACCCCTCTATCATCTAATGGTCCAACTGACTCTATCACAAGTCTTTTGCTACAAATGTACTTGAAAAAGTCTTTATTATGTGTTTTTGCTTCCACAGTAAAGTTGTTCGAAATAGAGTCTACTCTTTTCTTCCATTCACAGCTGAAGAAATTAGGGAAAATGATTTTTCCTCAAAAACCAATTTGTGTATCAACCACAAGAAGACATTTTATAGAAAACCACTTGTAAATATTTCTTCATTGAAAACATGACCTCCCAAAACATATAAACAGATTTTAGTGTGAGGAAAAACATCCTTCAGTAATGAGAAGTCATTTCAAAAACATGCCCCATCTTTCACCTAATAAATAAATAAATAAATAAATAAATATTATGTATGCGATAAACAAGCACCAGGGGATTTAGCTATAGAATTGGTTTATTTTATGATGCTTTTACTCACATTTATAGATGGGAGCCAAGCTCATACTGAAGTAATGCTCTAAACTGGCCATAAAGTTCAGCATTATTCGCATTCCCAAGCTATTAGTTGCACGGCCAAATAATGTCCTGTGTCCAAAAACAGCACTATTGAACTGCAAAGTGTTTTAAGAAAGTGAAAAATAGGAAGAATTTATCTCACTTGAAACAATGGGGTATGTTTACTAAACCGTCTTAACGTTACCAGCGTTAGTTGCAGTGTTAAAGTGAGGAATGCCATATAAGGTAGTGGGCGTTCCGGTCTTAAGGTAGCAATGGAGAGTTATCGCGCGATAGAGGGCGCCTGTCCATCATCGCATGATAGAGGGAGCCGTGCATGTTATTGCGTGTTTACCTTAACATCGCACACTGACCTACAATCACAGGAACAGAGGTATAGCACACTGGTTAATACAATGACTGTTGAGACAGGGGTTATGAGTTCAATCCCTCAGTGGGCTCAATGAATAAGGATGCCCAAGGCAGTTCCTTTTCCTGCTTGTAACAGTCAGACACATTCCAACAATCTGTGCTGCCTGCCAAAAATACCCACACCCCAGTGCCATAACCTAATGCACCTTTTAGGGTGCACCAGAAGGCACATCCTAAACCACCACGTCAGCCAAGACAAGAAAGAGCTATATGTAACACATCAACAGCAGCAACTACCATACCAACAGGATTTATAACAGACCTCTGTAATCAGGTCTGGGCCTCCTGGGGATAGGGCAGATGTGTGAACCTTGCAACAGCAGCATCTACCATAACATTAGGATGAATAACAGACCTCTTAGGCAGGTCTCAGGCTTCCTGGGGGTAGGGTGAATTTGAACACATCAACAGCAGCAACTACCATACCAACAGGATTTACAGCAGACCTCTGTAATCAGATCTGGGCCTCCTGGGGATAGGGCAGATGTGTGAACCTTGCAACAGCAGCAACTATCATACCAACAGGATTTATAACAGACCTCTGTAATCAGGTCTTGGCCTCCTGGGGATAGGGCAGATGTGTGAACCTGCAACTGCATCATCTACCATAACAGCAGGATGTTGAACAGACCTCTTTAGTCAGGTCTAAGGCCTCCTGGGGGTAGGGTGGATTTAAACACATGAACAGCAGCAGGTAGCATAACAGCAGGATGACAACTAGACCTCTGTGATCAGGTTCACAGCCTCCTGGGGATAGGGCATACTTACACACATCAGCATACGTAGCTACATTCATCACTGGTTGGCCCACAGACTGGTGTCTCTACCATGCTGCACATGTATGATGTGTGTTGATTGCTGGATATTGTGTTGCACACCTTGCATTGTGTGACCTGTCCCCATACACTTACCTCACATGGGTAGTCTGCAAGACGATTAAACCGCCTCGTCAGGCGTGCCCACGCCCTCCTGACGTGGCCGAGGTCCTGCCTTTTGGATTAGCCAGGGAATGAGTGCATCTGCCTGTCGCACATCAGTCCTGCAAGGTGGCGCAGATCATGCCTCATAAAAGCTGGCTTCCGAGAACACCTCATGTGCCGCCTGCAGCCCCCTGTACCCCATTTACACCATCACCATAGTGCCCTTTCCTACGTGGCCACTCTGCTGTTGCTGCACATGTGAAAGCCACATAAGCAAGCTGCCCAATATACACCACAGCAAACCCTCATCAACACTATCAATGTTGGAATATTCACTTTGTAGGGGGAATCAGAATTAACCCTTCCAAAAGTGACATCTTCCTTTTTATTCTTTATGGGTAGTGTTGATTACCGTTTATCATTGGTTTTTCTATTGGCCAGCCTGGTGTTTTGTATTTCTATTTTGGTTCTGGTCATTACCTCTCTGGTTTTTGCATGTTTTGTTACTGCACATGTATCACTACTATCACTTTTCTGGGTCTCCCTGCCTTTGCTGTACATTGCTGACTGAAATGGTTTCTCTCTCCTGCAAATGTGCCTCTAATGCCACGTTTTCATTGGCGCTAATTTTCAGACCTTCATTTCACAGCGTTAGTGTGCATGGAGCCTCTCCCCACCCACTCTCCACCCACTGACCCCTTCTCTCCGCCCTCTGGGGAGTATTACTCCACCCTCTGTGTGCCTTAACACCGCAGGAGACGTGTTTGCGCGAAACCTCACGCTATCGCGCGATAATGTTACTTTATCACATGATAACATTACGTATCACGCGCAAACAGCGCCGCTGCAACGTTAATACAGTTTAGTAAACATACTCCAATATCCTTTAACCTCTTGCTGGTATCTCTAGTGCTTCATTGCTCTGTTGCAACATAAAAAACCTTGTGTATTAATTTTCCTTGTTTCAGTCTTAAACACAATCTCCCTGAAGCAGCTCTTGGTGAGCGAAACCATGGTTGGAGTCGGAAGCTGTTATATGGCTATGTTGCATGATGATTTTTATGTTATGGCAGTGCAATGAAGCACTAGTGACATCAGCATGAGATTGAAGGATAGAGTTTCAAGCAAGAGAAATTATTTATTTTCCAATATCTTAAAACACTTTGGAGTTTAATAGTGCTCTGTTCTTTGACATTGGACATTGTTTGGCCATGCAACTAATACTGTAGCTTAGGCATGGGAGCAATGATGAATTTATAGTGCTACTCTAACCAGTTTAGGGCACTACTTTAATATGAGCTACCCTCACATCTATAAATTTAAGGGCATCATTTAATAAGAAAGCACAGTGGGATTTATCTATAAAATTAGTTTAATCGGATACATTATTTAGAAGAAAAATTGGGTATGTTTTTGAAATTGTTTTTCATGATTGAAGGATGTTTTTCCTTACACTAAAATTTATTTAAAAGTTTTTGGGAGGTGCATGTTTTCAGTGAAGTTACTTTTATAAGTAGTTTCTTTAAATCACAGTAAAACCATTGTTTTAAAACATGGAATAAGATGGCATCTAGGCTGCTGAATGGGATGGGTCACCAAGGCCATGGCCTAACCAACCTTTTTGTCCTACATGGCTTCGCCAACTATAGTAGGGTGCTTGCATGTGGGAATAGAGATTAGTTCATTTGCTCACCCTAATAAAAAAGGTGATCACCGTCCCTGGGAAGACACTAAATTGAATTGCTGATGCAATGCTATAAATCCCATTTGAACACTGGTTCTGCCCCCATCTCTTTATACTTATTCTGTATTCTCCCAAATTTTGCAACTGCCTCTGCCATAGTACTGAAACTGTGCTTTCGATGGCATCCATGGTTGTGGTGGCCTTGATGCTAGATGTCGGTGCGGCTTTTGGTACTGTTAATCATTCTCCATATTTTGTCAGCATATGGTATAAGCAGCTTGGTTTGGGGCTGGTTTGGTTCTTTATTAATGGGTAGAACACAGAAGGTTCAGGTAGATATGGACTCTTTGCAGGCATGGCCACTTGCTTACAGAGTGCTGCAAGGTTCCGTGTTATCTCCATACCTGTTTGTACCAAATTTGTATTTGGCTCTCCTGTACCAATGGATGATTGTGGCTGGTAACTTTTCTGTGTGTGTGCTGGTGCCAATTGCTAGGGATGAGGGAACAATAGATAAGTTAATTAGGAGCAGATTGTCACTGATTCAGGGCTGGTTCTCTGACTTGTGTTTGAAACTGAACCCTAAACAGCTGAGCTGTATTATGAAATCCATGCCGGCTCCATTTCACTGTGGTGGGAGAATATCAGTGTTGTTTCAGGAAATAAGTAAGAACTTAGGAGTTTGGATGGATTCCCAGCTATTCAAGTCCAACCAGAAGCACACATACTCGCAAGGTGAAACACAAATCAAAAGGAGCGAGTTGGTTATCAAAATAGTAATTTATTGAGGTCATGCTAAGAGCCAGGAGACCCAACATGGCCACGTTTCAATGGTGCCTTCATCAGAGGTACAGACCTCTAAAAATAAATAGATAACACTAATCAAAAATCATATAAAAACATATAAAAAGGGGACAAACCTTTATATAAAAATAATAATAATACAATAAAATATATTGGATCTCTAAAGGGAAAAAGGGTCTATTGTAGTGGTTGATATGGAAGGGCAGACTAGATAGGCCATGTGGTCTTTTTCTGCCGTGATGTTTCTATATACTGGAATGCATCTGCATTATTAAAACAAAATCACCTACTGGCAATACAAATGAAAACATGTGAATTAATTAAAACGAAAATATTAGGGGTATGTTTACTAAACCGTCTTAATGTAGCAGCGGCAATGTTATCGCGCGATAACGTCACATATCGCGCGATAACATCGGTAGCGGCGTTAAGGCACACTAACGCTGTGAAATCCGGCTCTGAAGGGTGGAGTAAGGCCTCCCAGATGGCGGAGATAGGGATCAATGGGAAGAGAGTGGGTGGGAAGAGGCTCCAGGCACACTAATGCTGTGAAATCCGGGTCTGAACACTAACGCCATTAGACAACTTTATGGTGGTGGTGAGAATCGAGGAGGAATGTGACACATTCTATCTACCCTTTTGATGTCTATGACATCTGTACCTTGCCAACTCACAATCTTAACTGACAGAGATGTAAGGCAGGGGTATCCAAATCCAGCCCTGGAGGGCCACAAACCAGTCAGGTTGGCAGGATATCTCTAATGCATATATATCTCATGCAGATTCATTAGGGATATCCTGAAAACCTGCAGGGTTGTGGACCTCCAGAACTGGAGTTGAGTAGCTCTGTTCTAGGCAGTGGTCATGGGGTTTGATTCCTTGTTGTTCCTTCCTGTCCATGTCTGATGTTTTGTGTGCCTGTGACAGTCATATCTTTGCAGATCTGTGCTGCCAGCCCATAATATCTTTGCAGATCTGTGCTGCCTTGTACTGTGCCTACTAAGGTGCCTTGTAAAGTGCCTTATGACATGCCTTGTACTGTGCCTACTAAGGTGCCTTGTAACGTGCCTTGTATTGTGCCTGATAAGGTGCCTTGTAACGTGCCTTATAACGCACGTTAGCCTAAGGCACCTTGTAACGCGCGTTAACTGACACAGCTTGCCATAATGATGCACTGCCCATTCCCTTATATGGGAATCCAGGGAACCTAATGCGGGGAACGTTACCGCAGTTTAGTAAACATACCCCAAAGTCTAAAAATAAATAAGTAAAAGTAAACAACTCATTAAACATTCAAGAGGCACATTTGGGAAAAAGCATTTTCGGAGGACAGGACTTATTAATTGAACACTCACACTGTAGCATTTGAAGACTGAATAAAACGATAGTAAGAAATCACACCATTGGTTCAACGGTGAAGGTTAAGTGCAGAATGATTATGTAACCTGCATATAAATGGACAAACAAGTGGTGAAAAATGTGGCAAATTTATGTGTATACACTTTAAAATGCGGGATAAATACTAAAGAAAATGTAGCAGAGAAAAACAGTCACTATGATAAACAAATGTTCAAACTTTAAAAACATCTTCAAACAAACTTATAGAGATAAAATGTTAAAAACAACACTACATATAGTACACAGACTTTTTGGCTTTATTCAGATCATCAGGCATAATCATCCTCAAGGTTTTTCTCCTGGTTGGTAAATATCTCACCTCTATCTTGTACTGGCCACTTGGAATTCTGCACCTCAAATGCACAAGTCTATGCTTTTTGTATTGGCTTTTCACAGCTCAGCACTAAATCAATCATTGAACTTTCTTTAAAAGCACAACTTATTCTGCCTATCCATTGAGACGTCTTGATTGCACTATTATTGTCCTCTGCATAGAAAGCAAATTTTTTTTCTATTTTCATCTGCAGTATCAATCACAAAGATATTGAACAGAAAAGATCCCTGACCCATTTATCATCTTTCTTTCCTCAAAGTGAATGCCATTTACCACTTTCCCCTTTAGACTATCACTCAACCAGTATCTGAGTCAGTCCACCCCCAGGCTTCTTAGTTTACTTATAGGTAGCCTCGATGGGACAGTATCAGAAGTTTGCTGAAAATCAAGTACACTATAGGGTGTATTCCGTCCCGTGAATAACGGGGATGGATGTCCTGTTGAGACATCCATCCTGCTATTCACCCCCCTGCCATCCCCATCAAAAGCCTCCCCGTATGAATAAGCGTTTGTAGGGGAAGGCTTAGAAGGGGCGAAAGGGGGTGTTCCGGAGGTGGAGTGAGGGCAGGGCATGAGTGGTTCGTGATCCCGGACGTACAGGGCTGATTTTGAGGTCGGCCCTGTACATCCGGGGCCTGCAAACTGGACGGGGGGACTTATTCCACCTCAGAGGTGGAATAAGTCCTCATGGACATCGGGGTATGGCAGGCCCGGACAGCGTCAGACAGGTGAGGGGGTGCAGGAGATTCCCCACAGCCCGACCCTAGACCCTGCACATGCAGACTTAGATCCGATTCTGATCTCGCGGGGCACGACTAGCCCCCCACGGGATCAGAATAGGGTCTACCTCTGGCCGTCCCCATTCCAATCAGATGCACAGGGGTCTGGATGCACACATTAGAATGTGCCTCTATATGCAGTGCGTATCTGTGGTCACCAGTCAGAGAAGCTGATCAGATTTGGCTGATATCATCCCCCCTTTGTTGAATTTATGCTGCCTTAGATTTTCCATCAGGTTGGATTCAACCTACCTCTGTATCCTTTACTTTAAATAAGTCTCTATTAACTTACTCACCTCTGAGATGAGGCTAACCAGCTTGTAATTTCCAACCTCTTCCCTGTGCATTAGTATAGAGGTAACAATATGGAAATAATACTGCAATTCCAAAGGAATTATCCCTAAGGAGCATCGACAAAGAGCAAATGACTAGCTTCATCTTAGTGTTCACCATCTCCTCTCTGTTCCCCCAGCAGGGGTTTCACTCTCCTATGCACTGCCTCCTCCTCCTTTAGGAATTCTGCAAGAACTTAGTGCACATTCAGACAGTCATCAAGTTCACCTAAAAGGCAATTGACTAAAGCATTTTCTGAAATAGGGACTCTTTTGCAGAATCATACTTGTGTCATTCTGACTGTAAGTTCAGAGGAAGAAAACCATTTATGCACTGTAAAATAGCTATCACTAAAGTAGGACTCTAAACTAGATATGTATTTATTTGATCAATATTATACCATTTTATAATTGACCTCCCATTGCTAAATAATACAATATCCTAACGTTAAATATTTTAAACAGGTGATGCTTTTAAATCATACAATTTTTTAAACCATAAAAAATTTTTATTAAATAACTTTCTTAGGATTCAAACTGTGTAATTTACTAGCGAACCTGGTGAACTTCATCATCATCCCACAGATCAGACCAGTACTCAGAGCTTATCTTAAAGCATATTTCACAGCCTATTCTGAAAATAGAGTAACTAAATTATTCTATAGTACCCCTCTCATCAATTAAATATCTTATCACATTGCCTTAATTATAAACTGAATGTGGCTGACACAAGAGCCTTGCTCATACCCAGGTTTTCACCAGAATGTTAGTCTCCAAACATTGCTCTATATTCCTCTTGTTGCTCTATATTGCTTTCCTATATTGCTCTATTATTCTTGCTCTGACCACAGCCATTGGTTTTGCCACCCACACAGGGCTTCATCAGAGAGTGACATGACATGTGGGGAACCAGTAAAACAGTCGTCCATTGCTGAAGGTTGAGGTTAGCTGAGCTTCCAACATTGCAGGATATATCAACAATCGGAAAACACTGCTGAAAGTTACAGCGCAGTAATAATAATGAGTGATTTCAATTACCCCGGTATCGACTGGGTAAGTGTCACGTCAGGACATGCTAGGGAGATAAAGTTCCTAGATGAAATAAATGATTGCTTCTTGGAGCAGCTGGTTCATGAACCGACCAGAGGGGAAGCCATATTAGACCTAATCCTTAGTGGAACACCAGATCGAGTGCAAGAGATAAGGGTGTTGGGGCCACTTGGCAATAGTGATCATAGCATGATCTCCTTTGATTTAATTAGTGGAGGAGGGATAGTAAGGAAATCCACAGTACTACCTTTTAACTTTCGAAAGGGAGACTATGATAAAATGAGGAAAACAGTTAAGAAAAAACTAAAAGGAGCAGTTGTGAAGGTTAAAGACGTACATCAAGCTTGGCTGTTGTTGAAAAATACTATCTTGGAAGCCCAGACCAGCTGTATTCCACGCTTTAAGAAAAGTGGACGGAAGTCCAAAAAACTGCCAGCATGGTTTAAAGGTGAGGTCAGAGAGGCTGTTGTTGCCAAAAAAGCATCTTTCAGGAAATGGAAAAAAAGAGCCAAACGACGAAACCTGGAAACAGCACAAGCACTGGCAAGTCAAATGCAAGGCATTGATAAGGCAGGCAAAGAGAGAATTTGAGAAGAAGCTTGCTGCGGAAGCAAAAACGCGAAATAAAGACCTTTTCAAGTACATTCGTAGCAAGAAACCTGTGAGAGAGTCAGTTGGTCCATTAGATGATAAAGGGGTTAAAGGAGCACTAAGAGGCAACAAGGCGATAGCAGAGAGACTGAATGAATTCTTTGCTTCAGTCTTTACTGAGGAAGATGTAGGGATGTTACCCATGACTGAAGTGGTATTTAAAGGTGCGGAAGAATTGAAGGAAATATCGATACATCGGGAAGATGTCTTACAACTATTAGATAAACTGAAGAGTAGCAAATCACCTGAGCCGGATGGTATACATCCAAGGGTGTTGAAAGAACTGAAATATGAGATTGCAGACCTGCTATCAGTAATCTGTGAACTATCATTAAAATCATCTCTAATACCTGAAGATTGGAGGATCGCCAATGTAACACCAATTTTTAAAAAGGGTTCCAGGGGTGATCCGGGAAACTACAGACCGGTGAGCCTGACGTCAGTACCTGGAAAAATGGTAGAAACCATCATAAAGAATAAAATTACTCAGCATGTAGATAGTCACAACCTAATGGGAGACAGCCAACATGGCTTTAGACAAGGAAGATCTTGTCTTACTAATCTGTTATGTTTTTTGAAGGAGTGAATAAACAGGTGGACAAAGGTGAGTCGGTTGATATTGTGTATCTGGACTTTCAGAAAGCCTTTGACAAGGTCCCTCATCAGAGACTTTTGGCAAAACTAAAGAGTCATGGGATAGCAGGCAGTGTACTATTGTTGATCAGGAACTGGTTAAAAGATAGAAAGCAGAGGGTAGGCTAAATGGCCAATTTTCCCAATGGAGAAAGGTGAATAGTGGTGTACCCCAGGGATCTGTGCTGGGTCCGCTGCTTTTTGACATATTCATAAATGACCTGGAAAGTGGAATAACGAGTGAGGTTATCAAATTTGCAGATGACACAAAACTATTTAAAGTTGTTAAAACCCAAGAGGATTGTGAAAAATTGCAAGAGGATCTTGATAAATTGGAAGACAGGGAATCAAAATGGCAGATGAAATTTAATGTGGACAAGTGCAAGGTTATGCACCTAGGGAAGAACAACCCAAACTGTGGCTACACAATGCAAGGTTCCACATTAGGAACCACCACCCAGGAAAAAGATTTAGGCGTCATTGTGGATACCATGTTAAAACCCTCGGCCCAGTGTGCAGTGGCGGCCAAGAGAGCAAATAGAATGCTAGGTATGATAAGGAAAGGAATGGAAAATAAAACAAAAGATATTATAATGCCTCTATATCGTTCCATGGTGAGACCGCACCTTGAATATTGTGTGCAATTCTGGTTGCCATATCTTAAAAAGGATATAGCGATTTTAGAAAAGGTACAGAGAAGAGCCACCAAAATGGTAAAGGGGATGGAAGGATACTCCTATGAAGAGAGGCTAAAAAGGTTAGGGCTCTTTAACCTGGAAAAGAGACGGCTGAGGGGAGATATGATAGAAGTCTATAAATTAATGAACTGAGTGGAATTTGTAAACTTAGATCGATTGTTTACCTTATCAGAATATAGAAAGACTAGGGGACATGCAATGAAGCTACAGGGTAAACTATTTAAGACTAATAAAAGAAAATATTTTTTCACTCAACGTGTAATCAAACTCTGGAATTTGTTACCGGAGGATGTAGTAAAGGCTGTTAGTGTAGTTGGGTTTAAAAAAGGTTTGGACAAGTTCCTGGAGGAAAGGTCCATAAACCATTATTAAGAAGTGACCGAAGATATCAATGCTTGATCCAGTACAAGCATTGTGGAACTTGTGTCTCTTGGGGAAACTGCTAGGTACATATGACCTAGATTGGCCACTGTTGGAAACAGAATACTGGGCTTGATGGACCTTGGTCTGACCCAGTATGGCATATCTTATGTTCTTATGAAACAGTCCTTCTCTCTCAGGATACATGGCTGAATCAACTCTTTGTAATTACACCAAGCAAAAGGTACTACCAAGCCAACTCTTTCTGGCAGGGTACTATTAGACACAAAAATACATATACATATTAAAATCCACATCAGGTCACCACACACAGTCACTTATCTGACTTCTCTAAAAAAATTCTCACTAAACATGAAAAATTCACCACGGCTGAATCAACTCTATGGGGTATGTTTACTAAGCAGTCTTAACGTGGGCTCTTCCACGTTATCGCGTGATAAGGTACCTTATCATGCAATAATGGTTCTTTATCGGGCGCAGAGGTACCTTAGCGCGCGATAACGCGCGCAGCGGTGCAAATGAGCGCTGAGGGCGGAGAAAGGCTCCCAGAGGGCGGAGGAAGGCTCCCCAGGGGCAGAGAGAGAGGGTCAATGGGCAGAGAATGGGAGGGGAGAGGCTCCCTGCACACTAACGCTGTGAAATTCGAGGCTGAAAACTAACGCCAGTGAAACCCTGGCGTTAGAGCTGATTTAAAGGGAAAAGAAACCATTTCCGTCAGCAATGTACAGCAAAACCAGGGAAACCTACAAGAAGTGATAAGTGTGATACATGTTCACGGAACAAAAGGGCAAATAAACATTGAAAATGACCTGAACAAAATGGAAAAAAAATAACCAAGCTGGGCAATAGTGATATTAATGGGAAACATCAACCCCCCCCCCTGAAAAAGCTCCAAAAAAAGATATGAATATTGGAAGGGTCTATGCTCCGTCCCCATACAAGATGAATGAGCCCACAGTGAAAGTGCGCTGAGCAGGGTTTTCCCTCTCCATTGGGCAGGTGTCCTATGGCATGTGCATGTTCTGCAACAGCATGGCGGGCATGTCGGAATGGGCAACTGGACATGTACTTGAAAAGGGGACACAGAGGGCTGCAGGCGGCACATGCTGTGGTGCAGCTGGGCCACAGTGCGGACTAGGGTGATGCCTAGGTGGCCCATAGGAATGCTGAAACAGTAGTGCAGCCAGACAGCAACTGATGAGGGCCCAACATGGGTACGAGTGTGCTTCCCACAGTGTCACAGACGATAGTACCCAGCAGGTACCCCCAAGGGCACAGAACATTGGCATGCGGTGCTGGGGGGAAGCGTGGACAGCTATGCAGGCACCCCTACCCCAGAACCCGCACCATAGGCAGCCACCTACCTGCACACTGGATGGCCTGAGACTGCGCTCCACCAGCACCACCAGCAGAAGGGCATGTCAGCAGGGTGGCAGAGGGGTACTGGTGGTGGAGGGGGCAGTGGCAGCTGCCCAGAGCAGACTGTGGCCTAGCCCTGTGTAGGTGGGTGCCATGCACTGCAACAGACAGGCCCTGTCTGATGAACAGTCATGGTATCCCCAGGGAATGCACTGTCTCTGTGGCAACACAGTGGTGCAGTGCACACAGCCAGTGTGTTCAGGAGCAGAAGGTCACAGGTTCAGGTTCCTGCCAACCCAGCCCCCATATTTTACCCTCTACTAAAATGTGCTAATACAGACAGAACCTTTATTGCAGATGACGTAGACATGCCCAAAACACCTACATTTTACCCTGCAGAGCACAGACACCATAAACATGCGCATTATCTACAGCAGAGTCTCCCAAATGCAGTCCTGGAGGGCCAAACACCATTCAGGTTCCATGCTGCCTCTAATAAATATGGCTGTGCTGCATTTCTATGCCCCGCCCCCATGGTATGCAGATGTATCTCATGCATATTCATTAGGAACAGCATGAAAACCCGAACAGTGTTTGGCCCTCCAGGACTGGAGTTGGGAACCTCTGCCCTAGAGCAGCGGCCAACAGGGGCAAACACACCCGCACCCACAGGCTCCATTATCCCAAGCCTCCTGTAGAGGCAGGGTGTTGGGCCCTGCGTGCATCTCCCAATACTAGTACTTGCATACCTTAGCAATGCCACCCTAAACATGGGAAAACTGTACACAGCTATCAAAAGATTGCTATGTTAACTGGCAGATAGCAATTCCTACGTTAAGCACAATTGGCTGATTGAGCTGCATCATAGCAACCTTTCTGATGTCTGTGGAGTGTGCCTCAGGTCTGGTGTCTGACAGAGTGACCCCAACAGTATTGCGTACCATAGCCATGCCTGCACTGTGCCCAGGACTGGTGTGGTGGCCAGGGCTGCCAAACACCTCTATAGTTGCACAATGCTGGCATAGATGTGTGGAGTGTGTGTCTGTCTATCCTGTATGTGGTGGCTGCCAACACCCTCCACAGCCCACACTGCCAGCACTGTTGCCAGTATTGGCCTGCCAAGGTGCATAATGAGGAGCAAGGTACTGTGGGAATAGCCTGGATAGGGTGGCCTGGCCTGGCTGCATCTGCACAGGGCATAGGGCAATGGCTCGGACATTGTAGTGCCCGGCCACCACCTGCACGGACAGGGTGGCCAGAGCATGTCCTGCTGGGAGGTCACTCTCTCCCTGACTGAGCAGTGATCACGGCATGGCTAGGTTCCCCCATAGTGCTATATAGTATTTCTCTCATGTGATATTTATGGGTTCTTTTTTGGGGCTCAATCACTGACTTATCTGCTTGGTGTGTATGCTGACATCCCAGTTCTGTGTACATGCATCTCCTCCAGGAACATGTACTATGGACTAGCTAGCTGACTGTCTGCAGTTAGTATGTGTCTGGTTGCAACACCTTGCAGGGTGCAGCGGCTGGAGGCTTGCTTCTGGAGAATGTCAGATAGTGGTGGGGGGCAGCTGAGCGTTTCCAGGCCTACTGTCTGTCTGCCTTGCCTTATGGATGTGTACACATCGGCATTGCCTGCCCTGTTGGGTGTCTGTTCCCCAGCAAGGCTAGGGTTGATGGTCCCCTCTACTGCCACCATTGCAGGGAGGTAGAATGTAGATTTGTTGGTGGGAGATCCTGTTTCCCACCCTGATCCACAGAGGGTGGGTTGGGTGGTGGTACATAATCTGCCTATGGGTCCAAATACCCCCCCTTCACCTACATCATGTGACCATGGCACCAACACAGGATATGCACTATTCTGGGTGCATCATAGCCCATAAGGGCTAAACATGACTGAGACATACAGATGTATCCTAGGCATGTCTGCAGGAACTACCTATCACACATACACTAGCACTGATGGGGACCTGCAGCATGGCGTATATCAGCCATGAAAGGTGCTGTGGACCTGGTGCTGGGAGCCCCACCTCACCCTCAGGGTGAGCACAGTACCCGCACAATGTGACGGTCTGTAGCTACTCTGTGCCAGTAACACACACGGTCTGTACCCCCTACCAGGCTGAGGTGCTGTGGGGGTGCACACGGTCAGTTCCCCCTACCAGGCCGAGGTGCTGTGGGGGTGCATACCCCATCTTGTGATCATCTGTAGACTGCTGATGTGCATGTGCAGTGCATCATGGGTATGGGTGGGTTAACCCTATCCTGGTAACCACAGCAGACAGTTTGTGTGGTGACCTGCAGTCCTTCTGTAGCCAGCTAGGGGCTTGTTAGCAGCTGTAGCCCACTAGATACTTCACTGCCTGTGGAGCCAGAGGTCATGGGTTCACACCCACAGTGGGGTTATTTGTTAGGGCTGTCCAAGGCATTGTCTGTTTTTACTGTACATTAGTGCTGCCAGCAAAAACACCCTCGGAGTACTGTAGCCATAAGGCGCCCCATAAGGTGCCTTATAAGGTGTCCTATAAAGAGCCTTATAGGGTTCCCCATAGGGGACATTATAGGGTGCCTTGGCGGACAGTGCACTTTATAATGTGCCCTATGGAGTGCCTTATAGAGTGCCTTATGCGGCACCTTCGGTTACGGCACGTGAGGGTGTGTTTGCTGGCAGCACTAATTAAAATATACATAACATGCCTCAAAAAGCAATACTTACACATAACAGCTAATGCCTCAGCCAGCCATATGCATTAGGCACACTGGGGGATCAAACTCAAGACTCCGGTACCATCAGTCAGTATATTAAGCATTGTGCTACACCTCTGTTTCTGTGTTCATATGTCTGCGTGCCTACTTAAGATTACCGCGCATTAACGTGCTTAGCGGCGTCTCACTCGATAATGTGCGCAGCATGCATTATCGCGCGATAATCCCGTTTTGCTACATTAAGACTGACACGCCCACTCCTTTTATGGCAGCCTGCACACTATCGCCAGGCGCACGTTAAGACGGTTTAGTAAACATGCCCCTATGTGTTTTCACCACTGCAGATGCCGCGAAACCTAACAACTCCTCCCTCAAATGTCATTGGATTAGCAAGCTAACCAATTGACGCCATTATAATAACCACCATTAGCCGCCCTCTAAATATCGAGGACAGATGTATCCATTCACAAAACTCTCTTAACCTCCTAGTAGCTGTTACTAAAAGCTCTCCACTATTAAACTACTAATAGAACCAATGCCATTCCGCCGATGTATAGAGACCATAGGGCTCTACTGTTTGCCATTGGTATATTAAGGTTTGCTCCCGTTGACCACTGTAAGATATGCATCAGGTAAACTTAAGATACATGCAGTCTCATGGGAAGAAACACATTTATGATTTATAGAAGGCTAAATCCTGACTACAAGACTTAAAAGATGTATTTGCAATCTTAAAAGACTTCAGGAAAATTACACTATGAAGAAAAGCAAAATATCAGTGCAAGTATTTCTCCCAAAAATTTCAGTGCGCAGAGGTCACTAGGCAGACTGGGTGAGACAAGAAGTCTTTATTTATCAATAAAGTTTATGGCCTCAATTCAAGTATTGTGGTTTGTATGTTTGAAGAGTGAACATTTCAAGTTATTTTGGTATTGTTGTCTAGTGAAAAGGGGGTATCTAGGAAATATTCAGAATCTCAAAAAGCTATTAATTATGGCTACTGAAAAAGTTACTCAGAGCTTTCACTGGGGGTTGTGCTATCATAGATGTTCTTCACCTTCAAAACAATCCAGAAAGATTTATTCACCGCCCAGATCCTTCAGACCCAAACATATTGAATCCTATTCAATACTGGAAAATTCTAAGGTGGTCCCTTGAGTCAGCCATTTAACTCCCATTATAGCCTGTAGGAGAGATGTTGAATTTTAATTTCCTCTTCATCATGCAATAAACACACAGTAATAAATTGATCTAGAATGATAAACACTGTTTATTCCATTAAATGCCATTAGATGACTATATGGGAAAAAAACTTCTCTGTAAAAAGAATAATTGCTCCTTGTTCAGTTCCAATAGGCTCCATTTTCTCAGGTGGATTGATCCAGTGAGGGTTTTACCCAGTGCATGCATGGACTTCTTGTAATTTTCTTTTTTATTTCTTTAAGAAAAGTGAAAGTACAATGCAAGCCCACGCATGTAGTGTAGCCAGCCTGTTTTTCAATAATTTTGTAGCCATGGCAAGGTTCACAGAATTTGATCCCTGTCACAAAATTGGCCAGTCTGCACAGAATGAGAAGAAACCAGCAAAGCCCTGCAGATCACCTTGACAAACCTCTTTGCCCCCTGCTAACCCCATCCCCCAAGATGCATAGAGGGTGCTGGAACTGATTCGTGGCTTGGTAGCAGCAGGAAATGAGCACAAGGAACAACTGAACTGACATTTATTTAAGTCTTTATAGACTGCTTTATATTAAAAACCAAAGTAGTTTACACATAGTTTTGAATAAATGGTTTACAAGGAAGACATTAACATAGAACTTGTGGGCACTGGTGGAAGAGAGCTGTAACTGGGGTTAGGGAAGCTCTTTGTCAGGGTGTGGGAAATATATATAACATATCATTAACATAGCGATGTTCAATGTGCTCATATTCCTGAGTGTGTTAGCTTTCGGTTCTGAAGCGCTCTTTGAATAGGTGGCTTTTGAGTCTCTTGTGAAAGTCTGTGATTTGTCTTGTGGGAGTGCATTCCAGATAGAGGGTATGTAGAATGAGAATGCTTAGTTGCAGCTGACTTGTGAGCTTTTTGCCTTGAGCGTTGGAACTGATAATGTGTGTTGTGTGTTGGATCTCCTGGTTCGGTTGTCTGGTGTTGTTTGTGTAGTAAGGACTGGAGGTAGTCCGAGATTAGGTTGTGTGATGTTTTGAATATGGTGAGCAGCACCTTGCATTTTATGTGAGTTATTAGCAGAAGTCAATATAGTTGCTTTAGTATGGCTGCTATGTGGTCAGATCTTGCTGCTTCTTCCTGTCTTTCATGTTAGAAGCAAGGCCTGCGAGTTCACGCCTGCTGGTTTAAGAACATAAGATCCTAAGAGATGCCATACTGGGTCAGACCAAGGTCCATCAAGCCCAGTATCCTGTTTCCAACAGTGCCAATCCAGGTCACAAATACCTGGCAGGTTCCCAGAAAGGTACACAGTTTCCACAATGTTCATTCCAAGTAAGCAGTGGATTTCCCGGGTCCTCTTTAATAATGATTTTTGGACCTTTCCTTCAGGAACTTGTCCAAACCTTTTTTAAACCCAGCTACACTAACAGCTTTTACTACATTCTCTGGTAATGAATTCCAGAGTTTGATTACACGTTGAGTGAAAAAATATTTTCTCTTATTAGTCTTAAATGGGTTATGCTGTAGCTTCATTGAATGTCCCCTAGTCTTTCTACTTTTAGATGGTGTAAAGAATCAATCAACATTTACCCATTCCATTCCATTCATTAATTTATAAGCCTCTATTATATCTCCCCTCAGCCATCTCTTTTCAAATTGAAGAGCCCTAACCTTTTAAGCCTTTTCTCATACGGGTATCCTTCCATCCCCTTTACCATTTGGATGGCTCTTCTCTGTAACTTTTCTAATACTGCTATATCCTTTCTAAGATAAGGTGACCGGAATTGCACACAATATTCAAGGTGCGGTTGCACCATGGAACGATAAAAAGGCATTATAATATCCTTGGGTTTATTCTCCATTTCTCTCCTTGTGATTCCTAGCATTGTATTTGCTTTCTTGGCTGCTGCTGCACACTGGGTGGAAGGTTTCAACGTATTAGCTATGATGATGCATAAATCTTTTTCCTGGGTCGTGATTCCTAATTTGGAACCTTGCATCGTATAACCATAGTTTAGGTTGCTCTTTCCTAGATGCATACATAACTTTGCACTTCTTCACATTAAATTTCATCTGCTATTTGGATGTCCTGTCTTCCAATTTATCATGGTCCTCTTGCAATTTTTCACAATCCTCTTGTGTTTAACAATTTTGAATAATTTTGCGTCATCTGCAGATTTGATCACCTGACTCGTTATTTCCATTTCCAGGTCATTTGTAAATATATTAAAAAGCAATGGACCCAGCACAGATTCCTGGGGTACTCCACTATTCACCTTTCTCCATTGGGAAAATTGGCAATTTAGTCCTACCCTCTGCTTTCTATTTCTCAACCAGTCCCTGATTCACAGTAGTACATTGTTTCTTATCCCATGACTTTTTAATTTCACCAAGAGTCTCTCATGAGGGACCTTGTCAAAGGCCTTTTGAAAATCCAGATACATTATAACAACTGGCTCACCTTTATCTACCTATCTATTCACACCTTCAAAAAATATATAACAGATTAGTAATGGTTTAGCCTGTGTACTCACAGGCTTGATTCAACAATTCCTTGATTCAACTCCTTGATTCAACAATCCCCCACTTCTTATCATCCACATCAGATTTGGATGATGCTGTTAACAACTGGAATGAAACCATCAACAATGCAGCTAAAAATAATCACCCAAATAAAAAGACTATACACACCAAAACAAATAGTACACCATGGTTTAACAACACACTAAGACAAATGAAAAGAGAACTAAGAAAACTTGAAAAGAAATGGCGGAAATCTAAGTTGTCTATACACAAAGAAATATACAATAACCATCTCACAAAATATAAGGAAACAATAGACAGCACAAAGAAAAACTATTACGCAGCAACCTTAGCAAAATCATATAATAGACCTAGAGACCTAGAGAGCATTGTCAGAAATCTAACCAATAACGCTCAAACCTCTAGCAACGAAATCACTGACATCTCAGTACAAACCCTAGCTAATCACTATCAAAACAAATCAAAAAAACCTACTATGTCCTTAGAAACTATTAACATTTCTTACCAGTCTGTAGATGAATGGTCAGACTTTTACCCCATTTCAAAAGTGTCATTAAAAACTATCATCTGTGGACTAAATACCACAACTTCGTATTTAGATCCATGCCCAGTATCATGGATAAAAAACACACTGCCAACACTACTATCTTATATTCTTCCAATAGTCAACCTCTCACTAACCCAAGGATACCTTCCACCCTCGCTCAAACATGCGCAAATACGCCCAATCCTAAAGAATTGCAAATTAGATAAAACATCTCCAGTATCATACAGGCCCATCTCTAGCATACCATTTTTGGCCAAAATAATTGAAAAGGTAGTGCAATTACAGACACAGGAATATATAGACTCATCTTACCCACTTGACGAACAACAATATGGATTCCGGCCCCGCCACGGAGTCGAAACACTTCTAACAGTATTAATCGATACACTCCTAAAAGGAATTGACAATCATAAACAGGCATTCATCCTCCTTTTCATCGACATATCAGCAGCTTTTGATAGTGTGCATCACTCAATAATGCTCAACAACCTAAGCCAGATAGGCATAAACTCCACCGTACATAAATGGTTCACCTCATACTTAAATAACAGAACGCAAAATGTAAGAATAGGTAATCAAACCTCCAATACATACAAACAAGAAATAGGTTTACCACAAGGTTCAGCATTATCAGCCCTACTTTTCAATATTTACATAAAACCGGTCTGCAATATCTTTAAAAAATTTGGAGTACAATATCACCTCTATGCGGACGATATTATGATGTACATACCATTTACGATCCCTAACCTACCGATACAATTCCTATCAGACTGCTATAACGAAATCACAATTTGGCTAAAAACTCAAAACCTCCATATAAACCATGCTAAAACCGAAGTCCTAATCGTAACAAAAAAACCAATCATTTATCCCTCCAACTCACATAACACTACAAAACCAAGAACTTAAAATAAAAAACGAAATAAGATATCTAGGTGTCATTTTAGATACACACCTTACAATGGAAACCCACATCAGAAATACCATAAAGAAAATCTACTTCAAACTTAAAATCCTCAAACAACTACGCCCCCTCGTATTTATCCAAGATTTTATTAATATAACACAGGCTACCATAACCCCCCACTTCGATTTCGCCAACCTAATACTTATGGGCATTTCAAAACAGAACATCAAAAGAATTCAACTAGCGCAAAATGCAACAGCTAGAATTATATTAAAAATAAACTCACTCCAACACATAACACCGATACTAGCATCCCTTCACTGGTTACCAATACAAAGCAGAATAATGTACAAAACAGTAATAACTGCATTCAAAGCCTTAAACGACATGGCTCCGAAGACATTGTGTAACCTAATATGCAAAGAACCACCTAAGCCTACTCACAGAAAAGGACAATTAAATAAACTAAAGATTCCAAAAGAATTCGTAAAAACTCACAAATTAACAAACAATAGAGCCTTTTCACACATAGCTCCAACCATCTGGAATTCACTACCAGAGGACCTACGATCACTGACAGAGATCACGGAATTCCGGAAAAAATTGAAAACGTATCTATTCACTAAACACTATAATACCATGGAAAACCCTCCATTCAACTTAGATAAAGGCTAAAACCGGAACCTGCCCACATCAAGTATATACTCCCTACTATAAAGGACAACACACATAGCTCAAACGAAATGACGCTCCATTCTATTATGCCCTAACACCTCCACATGTATATAGTTGCATCTGTTATGTACTGCCATACGTTGTACAGACATTACATTTTGTTTAGATAAATTGTTACTCACACTGGTTTAGTTGAAATATTCTGCTTAGTTATTACTCTCTGCTTTGTTTAAGTTAAGATGTTCTATGTAAAAAGTTAAGATGTTCTATGTAAAACAAACTTCGCTTTGTTAACTGTTGTTAATTGTGCACCGCAACTGATCGTTGGAAGATGCGGTATATAAATGAGTGTAAAATAAAAATTAAAAAAAAAAAAAAGAGATTGCAGTTTGCAGTGCCACTAGGCCAGGAATTGAGTCCCATACCCTCCCTATAGTTTGGGAGAGGTGAGGCTTGTCATAGAAGGAGGAGAGTTGGAGCGCAGTTGGGGGTGAAAGACAGAAGATTCACAAGGGGGAAGTAGGGGAAAGAGAAGTTCTGGGTACCTTAGGGCAGGCCTTGACAAATTTTGTTTGGATTTAGGAGCCCAGCCAAAATCTTAGGAACCAGTAGCTGTGACCCCTTTGTGCCCCCTCTCCCTAATTGTCTCCTTTTTCCACTGACATTCCTCCATTTGCAAACTCATACATGTCTGGAGAAGGTGGAAGAGTTTGCAGAGAGATGATAAAGTGTGTCTTATTATGGTAGCAGGGGCTGTATGAGCTATCTTTAGACATAAATATATAGATAGCAGCTGTCTTATATGTGTGTGTGACTGCTGCAATACATGAGATGTGGTGCATAGGTGAGGTGCCTATGTGTAATGCCTGTATGTGTGTCTGTCCTGCGGAGATGGAGTGCTTGTGTGTGTTTCTATTGTGCAGTGATGGGGTGCTTATGTGTGTGCGCACAGGTGTAGGGTTGAGGTGAGGCGCTTGTGTGTGTGATGGGAGGGGATGCACCTTTTGGCATATACAGATTATTTCTTTTTGTCCCCATGCATTCATCCCTTTAATTTCCCGCATCATGCACACTCCCCTCCCCACTCTCTGTTCCTCTTCCAGACTCTCTCTCCTTCTCCCAATGCCCCACGCCCCTCCCCCTCTGTCTAACCTTTTCTTCTTCTGCAGGCTCTGATTGGGCTGTCCTCTTCTGCTCATGGGAGACGGGATGCCTGCAGGAAGCCTGCTGCTTTTCAGGCCACAATCGCAGCCTTCCCTCCTTTCTGCCTGTGGCGATCTGATCTCCCGCGGGCAGACAGAAGGGTTCTTTGCCGTGATCACATTTTAAAATAAAAATGGGGGAGGAGGAGAAAATCCCAAATGCCAGATTCAAATTTCTGGTCACCATGGTGACCTGGTGCCTAGGATTTGTCGAGTCTTGCCTTAGGAGCATAAAGATGCACATGGTAAGGTGGGAGACTGAGGAAGCTAAAGGAGAAGGTCTTCAGGAAAAATTTGGAGAAGAGAGGGTATCTGTAGGATAGACTGGAGTTGATGGGGTCTGTAGACAGGAAAAGATGACCCATGGTGTAGGTTTGGAGATGGGAGAGAGGAGATCCATGGAAAATGTTGAAGAGAGAGAGGAGATTCAAGAAGTGCTTGGGAGAAAGTAAAGATCAGTGGGAGAATGGGATGGAAAGAATGTGAGGTGGTCTGTGGGGAGCTAAAGGTTTTGGAGTCACAGAAGGAAGGAGACTGGTTGGAGAGAAGCATTCCTCCTGCACTTGCTTCTTTTTTGTTTATTTATGGGTTTTATAAGAATACTTGCAAAAGCAAATACAAAGAAAAAGTAAAACATCAAAGGCATATTAACCAAAACCAAGAAAACCTACAAATCAAAATTAGCCCACATTACAGTGAGAATAGATAAACATAGAAACTGGGGAACACCTCCACAAAAAGGAGATAAGGAAAACAATTTCCAAACTTACTGCTCTAATACATTAATCTCACTATCCGTATACTAATCCCCTGAACCAACCCTGCTCTCATTACTCAGCAGAAAAGTCTCCAACTGTTCAGAATCCAGAAAAACATATTGAGTATCCTGAAACATTTACAGGGATAACACAGAAAGAAAGAAGCTCCCAGAGCCACAACCCTGGGTTTCAAAAACTAAAAAAGCCCTTCTTCTCAGCTGTGTGGCTCTGGAGACATCTGGAAAAAGTTGAACTTTAGCGCCACAAAAAATTTTGTCTTTATTTGTAAAGTAATTTTTAAAAATTAATGTTTTATCCTGATCACTAACTAGAGTGATCATTAAAGTAGCTCTGGTGGAGATACTGTCCTGTGTGTCCTCAAGAAACTTAGTTAAATTGAAATCAGGCTGCGATTGTAACACATCATAATTACCTGAGGACCCAACTGACAGACTCTTACCTCCTGACAGACTCCTACCAGTAAGATAATAAGATTTAGCAATCTCTATTGAATCACTATTAGACAAAAGCAGAATTTCCTTAAGATATTTACATAATAACACATCCGCTGAAAGAAACCTATGAAAGGAAAATTTAACAAGCAAATATTTTTTGCCCTCATCATGTTCTCAAGGGATTCTAACTTATGTTGTATCACAATACTGTCCTTAACAGTGGAGGTATTTACTGCCTGTAAGGCAGAGTATTGGGTCTCAACCTAAGAAATGAACTACCGGTAGCTAAAGAATCCATCTGTTCCTCCACGGCCCCTAGCCTACCCACATTCTACTGAGAAAATTGGCAAAGCTGTGGGACGGTAGACACAAGAGACTTCTCTATCCACATTACTACTCTCCAAACATCAGCCAAAGAAACCTGAGACGCCTCCTTTTCCACTCCTTCCACAACAGGAGGAGGCCAAGTAACTGGCTTATAGGTGGACCGTACCAACTGCGGAGTGCTCTGCTGTAGTGGTGCCTCACTATAGGTGGAAATGGGTGGAGTCACTATAATCGGGGGAAGAGGTGGGGTTCGGTCCGGGGAGCTTAAAGAAGCTCCTGTAAGAGATGGAGCCTGTGCAACAGTACCTGGCATAGACACGGTTGCCTCTTTAGGTTATCCATCGGGCCTTGCACTGTTCCAGCAGCTGGAAACTCCTTCTTCTGATGTTTCCCCATCAGTGGGGTTAAATATAGCAGGACCCTTGCACCTAAGCTCCCAACGTGCTCTAAAGGGGCTCCCTTTGGGCACACCATGGCCACGCACCAAAGGCCACATGTCTTACCAGGGACCTAGTTTTAAATGGTCTGCAGCTGATGTTCAGACTTCCATTGCTGGATCTGTTCCGCTGCTCCACCTCTCAATAAGCAGGCAGGTAGGGAAAACTCTCACCTCCTGCACTTGCTTCTGCCCCAGATTCTTCCTTCCAATTTTATCCATTCCTGGATGCTCCCTTCCTCCTAAATCTTCTCCCTCTCCAATCATCCTTCCCGCCCTTCACCTGTCTTTCTCCTCTGATAGTGCATCCCCTCTTTCCTGTTCCTCGCTTCCGCTCTACTTCTCTTCCTCCTAATTCTTCCTCATCCCTGAAATTCCTCTCCTTTTATCTCCATAGTCCCAAACCACTTCTACTTTCCTCCACCTTCAATTTCTCCTTCATCCCCCATTCCTGTCTGCCTCCCCAGTACTGATTCCTGAAACCTCTCTTTACTAAGGATGCCATTTTGACCTAGAGTCCAATTTCGCAGCCAGGAGAGTGGCTACTTTGTATTACCATGATTTCATAAATTCTGCATTGATGGCATATTCATAAATGTACAATAATGTTGTTTTGGAACTTTAATAAATAGAGTAGAATCTCTATGGATTGAAATTCCATGTAAAAAGGGGAAGGCGATGGCAGTGGGGGTGTACTATTGACCGCCTGGCCAGAATGAACAAATGGACGATGAAATGCTCAAAGAAATCAAGGAAACTAACAAACGTTACAGCGTAGTAATAATAATGGGTGATTTCAATTACCGCGGTATCGACTGGGTCAGTGTCACGGCAGGACATGCTAGGGAGATAAAGTTCCTAGATGAAATAAATGACTGTTTCTTGGAGCAGCTGGTTCATGAACTGACCAGAGGGGAAGCCATATTAGACCTAGTACTCAGTGGAACACCAGATCTAGTGCAAGAGATAAGGAGGGTGTTTGGGCCACTTGGGAATAGTGATCATAGCAGGATCACCTTTGATTTAATTAGTGGAGGAGGGATAGTAAGGAAATCCACAGTACTACCTTTTGACTTTCGAAAGGGAGACTATAATAAAATGAGGAAAATAGTTAAGAAAAAACTAAAAGGAGCAGTTGCAAAGGTTAAAGACTTCCATCAAACTTGGGTGTTGTTGAAAAATACTATCTTGGAAGCCCAGACCAGCTGTATTCCACACTTTAAGAAAAGTGGAAGGAAGTCCAAAAAACTGCCAGCATGGTTTAAAGGTGAGGTCAGAGAGGCTGTTGTTGCCAAAAAAGCATCTTTCAGGAAATGGAAAAAAGAGCCAAATGACGAAACCTGGAAACAACACAAGTACTGGCAAGTCAAATGCAAGGCATTGATAAGGCAGGCAAAGGGAGAATTTGAGAAGAAGCTTGCTGCGGAAGCAAAAACGTGAAATAAAGACTTTTTCAAGTACATTCATAGCAAAAAACCTGTGAGAGAGTCAGTTGGTCCATTAGATGATAGAGGGGTTAAAGGGGCACTAAGAGGCGACAAGGTGATAGGGGAGAGACTGAATGAATTCTTTGCTTCGGTCTTTACTGAGGAAGATGTAGGGATGTTACCCATGACTGAAGTGGTATTTAAAGGTGCGGAAGAATTGAAGGAAATATCGATACATCGGGAAGATGTATTACAACTATTAGATAAACTGAAGAGTAGCAAATCACCTGGGCCAGATGGTATACATCCAAGGGTGTTGAAAGAACTGAAATATGAGATTGCAGACCTGCTATTAGTAATCTGTGAACTATCATTAAAATCATCGCTAATACCTGAAGATTGGAGGATCACCAATGTAACACCAATTTTTAAAAAGGGTTCCAGGGGTGATCCGGGAAACTACAGACCGGTGAGCCTGACGTGAGTACCAGGAAAAGTGGTAGAAACCATCATAAAGAATAAAATTACTCAGCATGTAGATAGTCATGGCCTAATGGGAGACAGCCAACATGGCTTTAGACAAGGAAGATCTTGTCTTACTAATCTGTTATGTTTTTTTGAAGGTGTGAATAAATAGGTGGACAAAGGTGAGTCGGTTGATATTGTGTATCTGGACTTTCAGAAAGCCTTTGTCAAGGTCCGTCATCAGAGACTTTTGGCAAAACTAAAGAGTCATGGGATAGGAGGCAGTGTACCACTGTGGATCAGGAACTGGTTAAAAGATAGAAAGCAGAGGGTAGGGCTAAATGGCCAATTTTCCCAATGGAGAAAGGTGAATAGTGGTGTACCCCAGGGATCTGTGCTGGGTCCGCTGCTTTTTGACATATTCATAAATGACCTGGAAAGTGGAATAACGAGTGAGGTTATCAAATTTGCAGATGACACAAAACTATTTAAAGTTGTTAAATCCCAAGAGGATTGTGGAAAATTGCAAGAGGATCTTGATAAATTGAAAGACTGGGCATCAAAATGGCAGATGAAATTTAATGTGGACAAGTGCAAAGTTCTGCACCTAGGGAAGAACAACCCAAACTATGGTTACACGATGCAAGGTTCCACATTAGGAACCACCACCCAGGAAAAAGATTTAGGTGTCATTGTGGATAACATGTTAAAACCCTCGGCCCAGTGTGCAGCAGCGGCCAAGAGAGCAAATAGAATGCTAGGTATCATAAGGAAAGGAATGGAAAATAAAACAAAAGATATTATAATGCCTCTATATTGTTCCATGGTGAGACCGCACCTTAAATATTGTGTGCAATTCTGGTCGCCGTATCTTAAAAAGGATATAGCGTTATTAGAAAAGGTTCAGAGAAGAGCCCCCAAAATGGTAAAGGGGATGGACGGATACTCCTATGAAGAAAGGCTAAAAAGGTTAGCGCTCTTTAACCTGGAAAAGAGATGGCTGAGGGGAGATATGATAGAGGTCTATAAATTAATGAACGGAGTGGAACGGGTAAACGTAGATCAATTGTTTACATTATCAGAATATAGAAAGACTAGTGGACATGCAATGAAGCTACAGGCTAAACTATTTAAGACTAATAAAAGAAAATATTTTTTCACTCAACGTGTAATCAAACTCTGGAATTTGTTACCGGAGGATGTAGTAAAGGCTGTTAGTGTAGCTGGGTTTAAAAAAGGTTTGGACAAGTTCCTGGAAGAAAGGTCCATAAACCATTATTAAGAAGGGACCCAGGATATGAATGCTTGACCCAGTACAAGCATTGTGGAACCTGTGTCTTTTGGGGAAACTGCTAGGTACGTATGACCTAGATTGGCCACTGTTGGAAACAGGATACTGGGCTTGATGGACCTTGGTCTGACCTATTATGGCATATCTCATGTTCTTATGTAAATAGGGACCTAAGAAGAAGACAATAAATTATCTAGAAACACAAGAAAATGGAAAAATTGTTTTAAATAAAATTCACACATTAATATATAAAGCTATGTATATTTATGGAAATATGCCTTGCCATTTAAAATCTTCTTCACAGAATTTTGTAACTCTTGTGGCAGAATCTTTCCTTGAGCTCCTCCAAGAGACTAGAGGGTTGAGACAGTGGGGTGAAACCAAGACTGGATCTTCCTGTTCTTAAAAAAAATGCAGCTAGGTGGTAACACTGTTCTTGTCTTTTGGCAGATGACACCAAGAGGCCCTTTTACTAAAGTGCATTTAACAGTTAGAGCAGGTTTTGGCACACGCTAACCAGGCTGTTAGTACGTGGCCGTGTACACCAACACCCATGCCAACTTCATTAGAATGGGAAAATGGCAGGTTAGAGGAAGAGAGCGGGCATGGTGAGCACTGCGTCATCAGCATGTGGGTATATACCACGGATAACAGTGCATCTTGCAAATAGTGTGAGTGCAATTACCACCACCTCAATAGGTGAAATCTATACCCACAGTATTGGTACCCTGTGTTATTGAAAGGCGCTGCGAGCTACCTATCAGGGAAATGCTGTCTGTGCCTTCAACAACTAATGCTGTGGCTTTGCACTTAACGTGCCTTGCTTTTGTGCAATAAAGGTGCGTTAGGTGCAAAACCACAGCCCACTTTAGTAAAAAGGGCCCCTAAAATCCACAACAGAATGGAAAGACCTGAAGAAGTAGACAAAATGAGGAGTGATCTAAAAGAACTTTGTAGGACAATTCAAGGACTTAGCAGCCAAGATTCAATGAAGATGAATATAAAAGCCAGACATGTGTATGGGACCAAAAAATAACAAGCAAAAAGCTGCAGATCAGTTTGCTTGCCTAATGGTAATATATCACATCTTTGGCAAAAGGATTTAAGTATGCAACTTCTAGAAGGGAAAGAAACTCAACAAAAATAATCAGCCAAGCAAAAGCTTGTGAAATTTTAGCCCGATTCTTGCATTTTGCCTTTTCACCCAAAAGTTCCACAGAGCTTCTCGCAGATTTTTTTCTCTGTGGTTTATTTTCTCTTTTGGAAGCTGTAGGAAATTGCATATTTGGACAGCAGATGAGCTCTGTCAAAGTTGGCCAAACAAACTGACCTGCAGGCCTTTTGTACTTTTCTACCTTAATTTCCATGACTTCCTTTCATTAATATACGGCAGTTGCCCATCTCCATACCACTTTAGCTGATTGGCGATATTATCTTTGCATCATTCTGTGTTCTGAATTTCCTGTGCAGTTGTCTCGTGACATTTTCTCTTCTTGACTTATACATTTGACCATATCAATTGAAGGAGAATTGATGGTTCAACTATAGGAAAATCAGTGAAGAGTTGACAACACCCAGGAACTCACTGATGAAATTTTTATCAAAATAGTGACCTTGCAGAGTGGGTGAAGCAATTAGTCTATGGATACAAACCATGTAGCAACAGTGTGATAGTCTTAAAATGAAAGTGACCTAAGAAGTATTTTGTTAAAGGGGCTAGCATAAGATCTGCTAGTAGCATGTCATGGATAAAAAAGATATTCTACCTGCACATTGAAGAATATATTGGTATCATCCATCTTTCATAAAATGCAGACCAATAAAACGGATAGATGAGAAGAGGATGGCACTAATGGAGAAACAGCTAAATATACCCAAAGAGTTGGTTATGAGAGGGGAAAAAGTTGGATAAAAAGTTGTTAGAGTTGGCAACACAGATGGAAGAAAATCAGTAGAGGGAATGATGTCAAAAGGTCATGTGTGTAGGAGTCTTGTACTGGAAATAGCACTAATGAAGGCAGAATGAAGAATATGATCTGAATGATAAAAGAAAAATGTGCAGCTCACATAACAGAATAAATCATTTCCCTTGGGAAAATACATACTGTGTTTGGGATGATGGATACATCATAGTCAGCAGACGATGACGAAAAGGAAGACAAGAATGAAAGCTTAATACTACTGCGATGACAATTAAAGATTTAAAAACTGTCACAAAATGATCCAGTGGGAAATATCTGTAGCCTTTTTTCCAGCAGAAAGAATAAGGGGTATGTTTACTAAACGTCGCTAACGTCGCAGCTGTGATGTTATCGCATGATACGTGATGTTATAGCGCGATAATGGCGCTTTACCGTGCGAGAACGTCACGTATTGCACGATAATGTCTGCGGCGGCGTTAAGGTGCGCAGAGGGTGGAGGAAGGCTCCCCAGGGGCGGAGATGAGGGGTCAATGGTTGGGCAGGGAGAGGCCCCATGCACCCTAATGCCGTGAAAAGAAGCTCTGAAAATTAGTGCCAGTGAAAACCTCGCACTAGAGGCACATTTGCAGGAGAGAGAAACCATTTCAGTCAGCAATGTACAGCAAAGCCAGGGAAACCCAGAAAAGTGATATTAGTGATACATGTGCAGGAACCAAAAAGGCAAATAAACATATTAAATGACCAGAACCACATTTCAAATCCCCATAACCAAGCTGGCCAATAGTGCTACTAATGATAAACATAAAGCAACACTACTGACAAAGCGTAAAAAGGAAGATATGTTTGGAAGGGGCTATGCTCTGTCCCCCTACAAAGTGAATAATCCCACATTGAAATAGCAGTGAGCAGGGTTTTCTCCTTTATATTGGGCAGGTTTGTTATGCTGTGGTCCAGCTGGGGCACAGTGCAGACTAGGCAGATGCCTAGGTGGAACATAGGAATGCCGAAACTGTAAAGCAGCAAGACAGCAACTGACGGGGGTCCAACATGGGCATGAGTGTGTGTCCTACAGTGTCACAGGGGATATTACCCAGCAGGTACCCCCAAGGGCACAGAACATTGGCAAGTGGTGCCGGGGGAAGCGCGCATGTCCATGTAGGCACCCCTACACGAGAACCCTCACCATAGGCAGCTGCCTACCGGCACACTGGATGGCTTGGGACTGCGCACCACCAGCACCACTGGTATAAGGGCATGTCAGCATGATGGTGGAGGGGTGCTGGTGGTGGAGGGGGCAGTGGCATCTGCCCACAGAAGACCAAGCCCAAGCCCTGTTTAGGTGGGTGCCATGTAGTGCAACAGACAAGGTCAGTCCAATGAACACTAATGGTAGCCCCAGGGAATGGACTGCCTCTGTGACAAGTTTGGTGCAGTACACACAGCCAGTGTGTTCAGGGTCAGAAGGTCACAGGTTCAAGCCCCAGCAGTGGATCCTGCAAACCATGTTCCCATATTTTACCCAATACTAAACCATGGTAATAAAGATGGAACTGTTATTGCATATTAAATAAATAATCCATAAACGCCTATATTTTACCCTACAGAGCACAGACACCATAAACATGTGCAATTCCTAGAGCAGAGTTTCCCAAATGCAGTCCTGGAAGGCCAAACACCATTCAGGTGTCATGCTGTCCCCACTAAATATGCCTGTGCTGCAATTGTATGCCACACCCCCATTGTATGCAAATGTATCTCATGCATATTCATTAGGGACAGCATGAAAACCTGAACAGTGTTTGGCCCACCAGGACCGGAGTAGGGAAACTCAGCCCTAGAGCAGCAGCCAACGGGGGTATAACCACCCACACCCACAGGCTCCACTATCCAAAGCCTCATGGAGAGTCAGGCTGTTGGGCCCTTCGCGGAGCAGCATCTCCCAATATATTCCCACTTGCATACCTTAGCAATGCCGCCCTTAACTTGGGAACATGTTACACATATATCAAAAGGTTGCTATGATTAATGGCAGATAACAAATCCTAAATTAAACACAATTTGTTGACAGAGTTGCATCATAGCAACCTTTTTGATATCTGTGGAGTGTGTTTCTGTTTTGGTTTCTGACAGTGTTTACCACCCCGGGGAGTGACCCCAACAGTATTGCGTACTATAGCCATGCCTGCACTGTGCCCAGGACTGGTGTGGTGGCCTGGGCTGCCAAAAACCTCTATATTTGCACAATGCTGGCATAGGTGTGGGAGTGTGTGTCTGTCTGTCCAGTGTGTTGTGGCTGCCTACACTTTTCTGAGCCCACACTGCTTGCACTTTTTCTAGTGTTAGCCTGCCAATGTGCATAATGAGGAGCAAGGTACTGTGGGTATGGGCCGGACAGGATGCATCTGCACAGGGCATAGGGCAATGGCTGGGACATTGTAGTGGCTGACCACCACCTGCACGGACAGGGTGGCCACAGTATGTCATGCTGGGGGGTCACTCTCACCCTGAGTGAGCAGTAACCATGGCATGGTTAGGTTCCCCCATAGTGCTATGCTGTATTTCTCTCAGGTGATCTTTATGGGTTTCCTTTTCTGGGGTCCAGTCACTGACATACCTGCTTGGTGTGTGTGCTCACATCCCATTTTTGGGTGCACACAGTTTTTCCAGGAACATGCACTATATACTAGCTAGCAGACTGTCTGCAGTTAGTATGTATATGGCTGGAACACCTTGCAGGGGTGCAGTGGGTGGAGACTGACTGTGCCCTCTGCTGGTGAATGTCAGATAGTGGTGGGGGGCAGCTGAGATTTTCCAGCATTCTGTCTGACTGCCATTGCCTTACTGATGTGTACAGAGCGGCATTGACTGCCCTGTAGGGTGCCCGTTCCCCAGCAGGACGGGGGTTGATGGTCCCCTCTATTGTCACCATTGCAGAGATATAGAATGTGGATCTGTTGGTGGGAGATCCTGTTTCCCCCCCCCCCCACCCCCACCCTGAGCCACAGAGGGCTGGTTGGTGGGCACTACATAATCCGCTTTTGGGTCCAAATACCCCCCCTTCACTTATAACATGTGACCATGGCACCCACACAGGATATGCACTATTCTGGGTGCATCATAGTCCACAAGGGATAGATGTGACTGGGAAATAGAGATGGACTCAGGTGTAGCCTAGGTGTGCCTGCAAGGACTACCTATCACACACTGGCACTGATGGGGACCTGCAGCACAGCCCATCTCATCCAAGCTAGGTGCTGCGGACCTGGTGCTGGGTGCCCCACCTCACCCTCAGGGTGAGCACAGGACCCGCACAATGTCATGGTCTGTAGCTACTCTGTGCCAGCAACACACACGGTCAGTTCCCCCTACCAGGCCGAGGTGCTAAGGGGGTGCATACCCCATCTTGTGATCAGCTCTAGACTGCTGATCTGCATGTGCAGTGCATCATGGGTACGGATGGGTTTACCCTATCCTGGTAAACACAGCAGACAGTTTGTGTGGTGTCCTGCAGTCTTTCTGTAGCCAGCAAGGGAGGTGTTATATAATGTGCCCTATAACGCGCTCTGTAGGGCACATTATAAGGTGCCTTGGCAAACAGTGCACTTTATAATGTGCCCTATGGAGTGCCTTATAGTGCGCCTTATGCAGCACCTTAGGTTACAGCACTGTGGGTGTTTTTGCTGGCAGAACTAATTTAAATTAAAAAAGGAAATGCCTCAGACAGCACTGATTTAAATTAAAGGGTAATGCCTCAGACAGCCTTATTACATAACACCACTCTGGAATGAAACCCATGACCTCTGCTGCCACAATCATTGCAGTAACCAGTGGGCTACATCTTTAATCATTCTAACACTGCGCTGGCATGAACGTGGGGTTAATGCGCATGCGCAGAGTGTGTGCTGTGTGCGCCATGAGCGGCATCGCACATGCACGGTGTAGGTACATGCGCCAGCAACCCGGTCACTTCCGAGAAAATGGAGAGGCGCTCACGTCAGCCAGCCTTCACCAGGCGTGATTTAAAAGTGCTTGCAACCTGATCTGCACAAAGCAGACCAAATTATTTCCTGGATCATCCAGAAGGCAAGACCTCCACCACGTCAGGAGGGCATGCCACCGCATCACTAGGCGCTTTAATCGTATTGCTGACCACCCACGTAAGTGCAGGCAGTGCTGAAAGTAGGTGTGGATGCTGTTGTGTGCAAGTATGCCTTATCCCCATGAGGCCATACCTGCTCACAGAGGTCAGGCTTAAATCCTGTAGGTATGGAAGTTGCTGCTGTTTCTGTGTTCCAATCCTCCCTACCCCCAGGAGGCCTTGATCTGGTTACAGAGGTCAGTTATACATCCTGTTGGTATGGTACTTGCTGCTGTTCCTGTGTTTACATCCACCCTACCCCCAGGAGGCCAAGACCTGACTACAGAGGTCAGTTATACATCCTGTTGGTACAGTACTTGCTGCTGTTTCTGTGTTCCAATCCACCCTACCCCTAGGAGGCCTTGATCTGATTACAGAGGTCAGTTATACATCCTGTTGGTACAGTACTTGCTGCTGTTTCTGTGTTCCAATCCACCCTACCTCCAGGAGGCCTTGATCTGATTACAGAGGTCAGGCTTAAATCCTGCAGGTATGGAAGTTGCTGTTGTTCATGTGTTTATATCCACCCTACCCCCAGGAGGCCTTGATCTGATTACAGAGATCAGGCTTAAATCCTGTAGGTATGGAAGTTGCTGCTGTTCATGTGTTTATATCCACCCTACCCCCAGGAGGCCTTGATCTGATTACAGAGGTCAGTTATACATCCTGTTGGTACGGTACTTGCTGCTGTTCATGTGTTTATATCCCCCCTACCCCCAGGAGGCTTTGATCTGATTACAGAGGTCAGGCTTAATTCCTGTAGGTATGGAAGTTGCTGCTGTTCATGTGTTTTGTGGCGCCGCCCCTACTAGGCGGTGGCCTAGTGAAGGCAGCGGGCCATCACATATCTTATATTTTTACTTGAACTCCAGGGTTCAAACCTCTGGAGGTGTAGTTGTGTATAAAAACAGTCCAAGTGGTTTTCAGGCCAACACAGGAAAAATTTATTCAATTTTATCGTTTTACAGTCAGGCTTCAGGATCAGTGGGCATTGAGATTTGCCACTTCCCTTACAGGGAAAATAGTCCTGAGATTGGCACATGATCACCTGGTGGGGGGACACAAGGGTATACAGGGCACATTGGATCAAATCCTGGCCAGATTCTATTGGCCCGGGGTGTTTAGGGAGACGGCAAGATTTTGTGCATCTTGTCCGTCTTGCCAACGAGTTACAGCGAACCGTCCTCCAGAGGTACCTATGATGCCAATGCCAGTCATATCAGAACCGGTACACAGGTTGGCTGTTGATATAGTTGGACCTCTGCTAAAAACACCACGGGGCTACCAATATATATTGGTGATAGTAGACCAAGCTACTAGGTTTCCTTGGGCAGTCCCGCTACGAAATACATCTGCATGTGTTATAGCCCAAGAATTGGTAAGATTGTTTTGCGAAGTGGGTTTCCCTCGGGAAGTGTTAACGGATAGGGGGACCAACTTCATGTCCCACTACCTTGCTCAGGTATGGGATGCCTTTGGTATTCATCATGTCCGAACAGCAGCGTATCACCCTCAAACTAATGGCCTGGTGGAAAGGCTTAACAAAACCTTAAAGAACATGTTGAGGAGAAGCTTTGAAGGTAACATGGGGGATTGGGATACAATGCTCCCATTCGTGCTATACGCATGTAGAGAAAGGAAGCAGACCTCTACAGGTGCTTCCCCATACGAGCTCTTGTATGGACGTGCTCCGCGAGGAGTACTGGATATACTGAGGGAGCAGTGGATAGCACCCACTGCAGGCGAACAAGAGGTACCCAAGTTTCGTACAGATTTGAAGAGCCGCTTACAGCGTATGGCTAAAGTAGCAGAGGGGAACTTGAGGGTTAGCCAGGCTCGTCAAAAAACTTATTATGACCGACGTGCGAGACCACGCCTCCTAAAGGTCGGGGAGAAAGTAATTGTGATGGTAGCGGCTGCTAGTTCGAAATTCAAAAATAGCTGGAAAGGACCTTATAAAGTTATAAAACAAGTAGGTCCTGTATCGTATGCGCTGGAGACTGGAAGAAGGAAGCGGCAAGTGTACCATATTAATGTGTTACGCTCCTGGCAGGAGCGAGCAGTGAGCGCTCAATTGGCTGTAAAAGAGAATAGCAACCCAAATATCCTGTCAAGGATTACGGGCTGTGTGCGGGTTGCGGCGCCAGCCCGTAATAGCTTAAGGGGGGGGGGATATGTGGTAAGGTATCACTAACTGTTTGCGTGTATTACCTGTCCTTGGATCTAAACTCTCACGGTAGAGTACATTATCATCCAAAAAAAATCTGGGCAAGGTCTCAGATCCTTCCCGTGCGTATTCAAAAGCTCGCCCCAGTGCAGGATCTGCTATCTGTTCCCTAGGAAATGAGGGAAACCTCTCCATTAATTCTGCGGGAACCCAGGGCAGTTCGCGTCCTGCCATTAACTCAGCCCTATTCTTGGCCCTAGTTTGCTTTTCCCGCCGCTTTTCGGCCTTTCCCTTCCTGAGGACACCCTTAGATGGGGTTATTAAATCCTCATGAAAGGATGTTCCCGGTACAGGATCTTCCTGAGGATCAGTCTCCTCTCCTGAAGACTTAGAGCCTGTACGGGTGGTCATCATGCCTGTGCAGTCCTTATTTGTTTTAGGGACTGAACGCTTTTCTACCTCTGGTAAGGTTTTCTGCTCTCTTTCTGACTTTCCTATCTTGGCTAGGGTAGCTGTCTTGTCTGCTTTGCCCTGCAGCTCCTCTGCTAACCCACGCCTAAACTGGGGCCAATCTCTGCCCAGGACGATGGCATGTGGGAGTCTGGGAACCACAGCTACCACTATTTCTTTTTCCATGCCTAATCCCTTTATCTTTACTTGGTGTATGGGATAGGTTGAAGCTGACCCATGGATACATCTAATTTTGATATGCTCTACAGAAGACTCTGGTAAGGGCTTATTTTGTGCCTCAATTATTCTCCACAGCTTCTGAGAGACCATTGATTGGTCGGCACCCGAATCCAATAAGGCTTCTGTGTGGATCCCTTCCACCTCCACAGCTATTAGGAACCCTTCTCCTGCATTTCTGGGACGGGTGGTTACAAGAACTGTCCTGGCCTTACAGTTTTTCTTCAAATGACCGGCCTCCCCACAGGAAAAACATTTTCTCTGCATATCATACATCCTATCCATAGACACGTTTCTTTCTTTTCTAAGGGCTGCAAATCTTGCCTTCATTTCTGGTATCTCCGTATCTGCCTTCTTAAAAACACCAGCTTTCCCATGGCTTAACTGGTTGGCCTCCAGAAAGCGTTCTGCCAGCGAAATGGCTTCCTGGGTGTTCTGGCTGTTTTGGAGGACCAGGAAAGATTGCAAATCCCTAGGTACAGCCTCCATAAATTGCTCTAATATCACAGCATCCAAGATAGACTCTAAGCTCCTAGTCTCAGGTGTGAGCCATTTCCAAACCAAACTCTTTACACGGTGGCAGAGAGCTTGGGGTGTTTCACCCTGTTTTAATTTACAGGCTCGCAAAAGCCTACGATAGACCGTTGGGTTTAAGCCCGGCTCAACGCCGACATCTCTCGTTGTTTCGTGAATTGTTCGGCCATCCAGGCCAGAATGTCACCTCGCTCCATCTCTGGGCTGGTGCTGTAAACACAAACAGAAACAAACAACCACCAATTGTGGTACTTTTTATGCTCCCCTTTTTCCCTTGGTGAGCACTAGCATAGCCTCCCCTTACACCAGTATCCGAGCGATAACCCCTCTAGCATACGGGTTACCTGGCTCTGGTGTAGAAATCTTGCTCTGCCAACAGCTTGCACACCAACTCCGGCTGCACTGCCACTCCGGATTTTCCCTCCGTCGAGTAGACTGCGTGCATTGACACTTGCTTCCTTAGGGGGTCCTCCCTCCTTCCGAGGTGTGGATCTTCAGGCGTGTGCAAAAACTGACTAATAAAAAAAAATCCAAAGAACTACGCCACCTGTGGCGCCGCCCCTACTAGGCGGTGGCCTAGTGAAGGCAGCAGGCCATCACATATCTTATATTTTTACTTGAACTCCAGGGTTCAAACCTCTGGAGGTGTAGTTGTGTATAAAAACAGTCCAAGTGGTTTTCAGGCCAACACAGGAAACATTTATTCAATTTTATCGTTTTACAGTCAGGCTTCGCAAACAGACCTTTTGCAGAAAATCTTGAACACCATAACAGAAAGAAGGATATTTTCTCCAAATCAAAACTTTGTCATCAAACTGTATTGCAGCAGTGCTATAAACAAACTGTTTCTTCCAGCAGCTTAACAGAAGAACTTCCTTTCCAAAAACAAACACAGTTGAAAGTAATGGCAATTAGCAGAGCCCAGCAACCTACAGCTTCCTTCAACGGCTTAAAGTTTTAGCTACCGGACATCTTCTGCTTGTCAGCACAAAATACTAAAAATTGCTGCATTAAAACATTCACTTCAGCACAGGTACGGTTGGTACTTTAACCTTGAGAGTTCTTTCTCTCTCTCCTAAGCTTCCTGGATACCAAAAATCAGGCTAAACGGTTTTCTGGATTTCCCTCTCAGTTAAACCGTTAGGCTTTCCTTAATCTGAAGTCAGGCAGAAAGAGCATTCCATCAAGGAGTCTGTGGAATCCCGTTCCTCTACACCAGGGTCTATTTCCATGTCTTCCTCCTCTGCATTACATGTCACTGGGTTTAAAACAGGCTCAGGAATTTCAAGTTTAACTTCTTTTAAAAGTCTGAACAGTCTTTCCCACTGAGCTTTCCTTCCCTCTTCTGGGTTTGTAGTATAGCTATGAGACTTCTTCCCCTTTAATAAACCCTTTAAAGGCTTTGTCTCTCTCATCTTATCTTTAGGAACATTCTTCCTGGCAGGCTTTCTACAAGATACAGTTTCTTCCTCAGAATCTTGTAAGCTTATCTCTGAGTCTGGGTTATATTCCTTAACCCCCACAGACTTTTCCCTCCTACCTCTGAGCTTGGCTGTGAACCTCCTACAGCATGAGCTTTTCCAGGAAGTAGCGTCGTCTGAATCAGAGCTGCCTTGGGAATCACTGCAGTGTCTGTTTCCAGATCGTCTAGGCTTTCCAGCACTGAAGATTTGTTCCTCTTCAGTCTGGTCTGAGACTTCTTGCTCTAGCTTACTTACAGCCAGCCTTCTCACTTCCTCTCTCCTGGAAGGAGTGTGATTAGCCCAGGTTCTGGCTCCTTCACAACTGTCTCTGAAGCTGTTCCCGTGTCTCCAACTGGATCTGTTGCCTGAACTGCACCTGCTGCCTTGTGTTCCCTTTCCGTTTCTGTTCCTGCTTGAACTCTCTCTGAAGTCTTCACCTCGAGTTCTGCTTTCACTTCCTTCCTTGCTCTGTGTTCGTGGGAGCTTAAATGTTTGAAAGTGACGTCCCTCTCCTGGCCCCACCCACAGGTGTTTCCTATCTCTATCTGGGTGTGGTCTGAGCCTGGCTTTTGAAGTGTGTTTTTTTCCACTACCTTCATTCTGGAACGTGTGTTTTGGTGAGCCCTTCCCCCACACAGAAGAAAAAGTTTCATTTTTTTCTGTTTTCCAGGGCTGTGCTGCACTCTCCTTACCACAGTTTATATCCACCCTACCCCCAGGAGGCCTTTATCTGATTACAGAGGTTAGTTATGCATCCTGTTGGTACAGTACTTGCTGCTGTTCCTGTGTTTACATCCACCCTACCCCCAGGAGGCCAAGACCTGACTACAGAGGTCAGTTATACATCCTGTTGGTACAGTAGGTGCTACAGTTCATGTGTTTACATCCACCCTACCCCTAGGAGAGCCAGACTTGATTGCTGTGGTCTGTTTGACATCCTGGTGTGAGGGTACCTGCATCTGTTGTTGTTGCACTGCTGACCCCAAACACCAGGAGATCCACACCTGATCACAGAGGTCTGTTAAAGCTGCTGGTGTCAGCGTACCTGCAGCTGTTGGGGTGTCACTGCTCTGCCCGACCCCCGGGAGGGCCTAGACCGGATAACATAGGTCTATAGCTCAGCTAGGTGGGTTTGTGCATGCTCTGGCTGCATTCGGCCACAACTGCTCTATTCACAGGAGGCCTAAGTCCTGACTACAGAGGTAGAGTTGTAGGTCTGATGTCGTGGTAGTGGCCCCTGCTGATGTGCCTGGCCCACCCAAATCTCGGACGAGGTCAGAACATATCGCACGTGTTCCTTAGAGAGCTCATGGTGCCACGGTGGGTGTGTCGGCTAATGTATGTGGGTGAGCCAAATGCACAGGTATCTGCCGCAGCATACAGGGAGTTTGGAAATCCCACTTTTGGAGACCAACATGACCACCACACACATGGCATGGTGCACCCATGTTATGCAAGGAGGGTGTGGGAACAGGGTAAGGGGGCCGGGGGGTAGCACACAGTACACATAGCTGGCACCCCACACATGGGCAGACCCACAGCCACACATGCATGCGGCGCTGCGAACAGGTCGTAGAGGACCCACTGGCCAGAGCAGCAGCAACACTCAGCTGCCTGCAGTGATGTGTGATATGTGATGGCCACCCACCAGAGATATCCTCCCCCTGATGTTCCCACCCATTGCATTCCCCCCCAGGTGGAGGACCTTCAGAAGAAGGGAAGGGAGTTGTGGCTGCACTGCCCAGATATCCTGGAATGCCTACAAAGGAAGGCACAACAGGAACATGACGGTGAGTGTTGCGGCCACTGCAGGGAGGTACAGCATGTCACAGTGGGCCAACAGCCTGTGTGTGGCCACACAATGTTAATGTGGTGTGGGAATGGCATGATGGTGTCCTAATGATTGTCTTCCCCAACAGAGGCCGTTGCTGCCGGGGAACGGGCATCCACATCCAGGACACACACAACAGGGCCCGCAGCTCCAGCCCAGCTGATGGAGTAGGAGGAGGAGGAGGGGGCAGAGCCAGAGGACGACTCTGTGGAAATGGAGTGGGCGGAGGGTGGTGTGGGGCAGGAGGGATAGGAAGGTGAGGGTCGCTCAGGTGCACCAGTGGGTGGGTGGGAGGATGATGTGCAGGAGGAGGTGGAGGAGGAGGAGGAGGAGAGTGTGGAGGGGGGAGGGAGAGGTTGGGGGGAGGTGTCAGGGGGTGGAGGGGGGAGAGGGTGGCCCTGTGGGTACAGTGACACCACCATGTGCCATAGGCACACAGACTCTGGGCACCTGGGGCGGATGTGGTGGCAGATGTGTCCGGGACCTGTCTGTGGCAGTGCTTGGTGTGCTGCAACGGCAGCGGGCACAGGACCACACCATGTGGTGGCTTGCAACCTGCTATTCAGTGGCTGGCTGCCGAGATGTACATGCAGCGTGCAGCTGGTATGGGGGGTGCATCTCGGCAGCCATCCCCTGATGGGTGGCCCTGGAGTGTCTGAGGGGCAGAGTGGCGGCCACACACATGCCCTGTGGTGCCATGTCACTCGGGCCACAGCATGGATCTACCTGTAAATATCAGCCATATATGTAAATACACTGGTTTTGTTATATATCACACTGGTCACGTGTTTTCCTTATAGACAGACTGTTGAAGTGAGCATGGGACATGTGTGTTCTTCCCTATGTGTATGTGTATTAGACATCGGTAACATACATTGACCATCTCCACACTCATGTGTGGGGTCTGACCATGTGCGTAGCCGTCAGTGCCCCCTGGTACCCCTGTGATGTACAGCACTGCTGTGTGTACCACCACCATGGACACATGCTTGCTGCCCGTCTTGTGTAGGCAGCATATCTGATGCACCATGTTCCTAGGAGAATAGGGGGGATGGCCAGCAGCAGGTATGTGGCAGGAAGGATAAGATGGACTGCTGTACCCAGGAGCTGCCCAGGGGATAGCTGGTGAGGCCAAAACAGGTGGATGTTGGTCTGGAGGGGGAGAAGCGGCTCACTACAGCCGCAGGGGGAGAGTGAACAACTGACTGTAGCTAGTTACCTATGTCTGCCTGTGTCTTACACAAACATCTACAGCTAAACAGCCACATAGGCCCTGGTGTGGGTCAGAGGGAATGGCACACATGTGGGTGGAGCAATGGAGAGGATATGGGGTGTGAGAAAGTGACCGATCTGTAAAACATACATGTACCACCATAAACATATTACTGCTTAACTGGAAAGGTAGGGTATACCCCTACACATAGGTAGAAGGGTGCACACATGGGATGTTTCATGGCACACAGGGCATGGTATAAGGTCTGTGCGTTGATTGGTGGTAGTGCATACACCACACCCCTAAGGGAAATGGGGAGGCACATGTGACCATGGTGACAATATGGGGGACAGGGTACTCAGGGGAGTACAGTGGCAGACACCGAAAACGGGCACATAGGTATAATTAGGTTTAGTCATCTTTATTGGCACACAGTGACCTGTTCCCCGCAATCAAGACCTGCGTGGCCACCCATGTCCACAGTGACCATGGCAACCATGGCCCAAGCAACGCCATTGTTCTGGTTCCGCTGGTGCTGCCTTTGGGGCTGGGGCTAGCTGCTGGGAACGCCCAGCAATGGCCTCTTGAGCATCTGCAATCCGCAGTAGCACTGCTGCCATCACCTCAGCTGTGGCACGCATCTGGCTCATCTCCTGAATGCCCATCAGAACCTGACGAGTGGCTGTGGGTTAAACACAAGGTGATGTGTGAGACATGTGTTGCACCCCCCCCCCCCCCCCACCGTGACTCATGCACATGTCCGGCGTATCCCAACAGACCAGTTCGCAGACAAATCATGTATGCGACGGCTAGCAACGCAGTACCATGTTTACATCTGTGTGTCCCATGATCCATCCACAGGCCAGGAAATGATCCTGCTGGGGGTTGTGGAGATCACAGATATGACACATGGTACTGTGTTGCACTTCAGTGTTTCACTGCTGTATCTGCGCACTGGTCGTATGGGATAGGTTGGATAATGTGGGGATTCATGGCACACAGATAGATATCTGGGGGCACTGTTCACTCTAAACCTGATGCACAGTACTGAGTACCCTGACTATCTTTGCTACGTACCACTATCCAGGGAGATGGGTCCGGCAGGTAAACTGTATAGGTGATCTGGGGTAGGTGTGTACCACTGTACGTCTCCATGGGGGATTTTGTGGTGAATAGTAGGCGGATGTATGAGCTCATTAGCATGATGACACCAGATGGCACATGCTACAAGGGGGGGAGTGCACATGGCACACCCCCACTACAAATACAGAACTATGTGCTATGGTGTCATAATATTAGGGGGCACATGGAATGTCATTGTGGATGTTACATCAACCCCCAGGGGGCTTGTTGTGTTTTCTGTTACCCAACTTCTGCATCGTGCTTTGCTGAGGCAGTATGAGCCCGCAGCTCTGCAAGGATGATATCCATGCTGGTGTGTTGGGTGCGTGATGTCCCCAGCGCCTGCACTGTGTGGTGACTCCCCTCTGACTCTGCATCCTCCACAGCCCATGTGCTGCTGCTACTGGCCCCCCTTGCATTGGCATCTGCTGCCCTGTCCTCTGCCTCGGGCAGCACAACGTTTCCTGGGGTCTCCCCGCCAGTGCTGTCCGCGTCCCCAGACTCGCATGCCTCTGGCCCCTCGGCATCCTCTGGCACCGGCACATCCCCCTCCTCATATGCCTCCATGGTCTGGATGTCACCTGGGTGTTAGAACAGGGTACACAGCAAGGATGAACACACAAAGCACATCTACTACAGTGCATCCGGCGTCACCATCAACCACCTGTTGGAGGACACACCAACACCATGGAACTATCCCTGGGAAATGGTGCCATAAGATGTTTGACCTCTGCGAGTGGGACACATGCCTAGGATGGACAGTATTATTGTTGGACTGCTACTTTGGGCATGACAGGCCTGTCCAACACACCGTTGCTGCTGTGCTCTGGCTGGATGTCGTGTTCATCGCAGGAGACACACATGACCTTTCCAGTACTGTGGCATATTGGGATGTCACACTTGACTATGCATGCCCAGGGTTTCAAGGACAGTCGTAACATGACTTGTTGGATTGCAGACACCCTTTGCACTTTGGACACTGTGTACTGGTCCCCACGTGTGCAGCAGGAACTGACATTGTCGCTGTATGTTGTACATCCTTCTGACATTGTATTGTTGTGTTTTGCCCATGTGTGTGACATGGAACGCAGGATACGCTCATCTGTTTGTTTCAACACGAGCATACAGCCATGCATGTGGCACAGGGGGAGCAATGGAGAGGTCCTCTTGTCCATGTCCACCTAGCCTCCACTTGGACATGACACAGTATTTGCCATGACACCACTTTACTGCACACCAACATCTTGGATTGATGTTTGCAATCACCAAGGGTGTTACAGTGCATGTGTGGCATCACTGTATCATGTTTCAACGTACACGGTGCATGTGCATGTGACTGGCTATGTTGGTGCAACACATCATGTTACAATATGGCTTCTGTGTGGGTTACTGTAACATGTTTGACCTTTCTTTCCATCTCTATATACAAGTTATTGTGTCTGTTTACTGTATAGACGTGATACTCTGCATTGATTTACAAACCTAGCATTGCATGTCTGTACAGTCCTATTTATCCCTTGAGGTAACGACACTCACATTGCCCCATTATATTTGGAGTGTGGCAGTGTGAGTGTCCATTTTCTTCCTTCATTTGTGCATTCCATGTACCGTGATATATGTGTACAGACACTGTATCCACACCAACCAGTGCAGGGGGTCCTTCTGCATAGTGTTCTCTCTGCATGTTTCTGCAGTTTGTTTCATTTCAATTCTCTGTGTTCATGTGCCTCTGCTACCTGTTAGCATATCCTCATTATGTATTTGACGATTGTTTAGGGTTACATTGTTGCAGCTTTGATTCCTATATCAGGCATTATGTGACAGCTGTAACATATATTTCGATATGTGTGTTTACACTTTCTTACTTTTAACAACATATGCTGTTTCATTTGTGTGCCTCCTGTTTTGGCAGACAGATATGTTTTAAGGAACAGATCATGATTGATGTGTGTTGGGCCCTCATCATGCACTGCCTATTGTCTACATGCACACATATGTAACTAACACATTTGGGGCATGCAGCAGCATGTGGGGGGTGGAGGCTTAATGCATGCTGCACACCATGCACCTGATGCACATTATCTCTCCTGCCCATCATCTGTAGACGGGCCAGTGACTTTTCTGTAACATGTGGGTTGCTGCCCTGCAAAATGTGTTTTCAGATTTTCACCTGGGATCCACTCACCTTGATATTATGATAGGCGGTATTTACACTATCTGTGATGATTAACCAAAATTAAAATATGTGTTTGATGTACATTTGTCTTTGCTGCTGCTTGATCACACTGACACTTGTATTTAGTGATTTCCTGGTCATGTACATGGCCCACCTGTGCTCACATCCTTGTACGGTGCCAACTGTCTATCTGCCAGCCGTTTGCCACATCACTGGGTGTTACAGGTTCCCATACACACCTTCCCTTTGAGGTAATATTTTTGCATTGTGCTCATTGTGGTTGTTTTGGATAGTGGTTACAGACATGTGTTGTAACACCATAGGTTGCAGGTTTGATCCCCACATGGTGTTTACTTTTTTTTTCTGTTGTGCTAACCTGACCATGAGATACCTGCAGGTTCATCACCTGTGCACACACCCTTCCATCTCTTCACTGTACACAAAAGTGTGCCCTCTGTGCTGCCTATCCATCACATATTAGCTATTACATATGTCTCTTTCTTTATAGCATTTACATGGCAGTCCGCTTGGTGGATTGCTGTGGTTCAGCTGGTCTGTGGCACACCTGTTTGCAGGTTCAATTCTCTCCTGTTCTGTTCCATATTTTGCCCTGCTCCACAGAGCATCCCCTGCCGCCCTTTGGGTTTAGGTTCTTTCCTCTTTTGCATTCTGTATCCACTGCATAACATTTCATTGTGTGTGCATGTAGTTATATGTGGCTCTGGTCCCAATTACAGACTGTGATCTGATCTGTACACACCAGATCTGCATGTGCATTCCATCATGGTTACTGTTGGAGGTTTGCCTATCCTGGCAGACAGCAGGCTGCTTGTGTGATGCCCTGCAGTATTCTTGTATGCAGCCTTTGCTAATGACCTCACGTTGGTGGTGTGGCCTACCGGTTTGTGCATCGACATTTGTGCTAACGGTCATAGGTTTGATTCCTCTCTGTTCTCTTTCATTTGTATGCCTGTCCTGCACAGCTACTTTTCATTCCTGTGACAGTCATATCTGTGCAGATCTGTTCTGTTAGCACATTGTACCCTTATCACAGTTGCCAACCATCCTTCTCTCCATCTATGTGTGTCTGCCAGCTGTGTGCCATACTACCCTGATGTGCATGCTGCTACCCCATGTTCTGCACTGATACACGTTTCTGCATTGCAGCTGTTCCTGGTTGCCTCTTCTGTGTGTGCTCTGCATGGCACTGCTACTCCTCTGTCCTCCTGTCATTACACCTATCCTGCCACCTCTACCTCCTCTGCTGGACATGTCTTCCCATCCTCTGCCACACACTGTCATTGTTGCATGGTACATTACCATAACCCTGTGCATCGCTACAGCTGTCCCCGATATGTTTGTCCATTTTTCCAGCTGCCACATGGGCTGGACGCAGATTTGTCTGGTCCATCAGCTCAGATCTACTTCCTTCCATTACTTGTGCATTGTCTTTCCTTGTTGCTCTGTGCAGTGTTAGGGTTACATCTGTGTTTGGCCCATACCTTTCTTGCTTTTCAACTTGGGGGACCTTACTGCCCTTGGCCAACATTTTTTGAGTCACCTATGCATCCTTGGGGCATCTTAAGCCACACCTTAGAATCATCCAGCTTATGGGGTGCCCACTATGGTACCTTGGGAGTTGACAACTTTTGGAGATGGCCTCTGGGGCACATCATAACCCGCCTTGGCTGACGTGGTGGTTTAGGATGTGCCTTCTGGTGCGCCCTAAAAGGTGCATTAGTTTATGGCACTGGGGTGCGGGTATTTTTAGCTGGCAGCACAGATTGTTGGACTGTTTCAAGCAGGAAAAGGAATTGCCTTGGCCACCCTTATTCATTAAGCCCACTGGGGGATCGAACTCATGATCCCCACAGAGGATTATAAAACTAAAGTGGCCCAAATGCCCTCGAGTATGGAGCAGACACAGCTTAAAGTTTCCAAATTACCCATCCTACCAATAGCCAGATTAATATGAATAAAATGCAGTCTCTAAAATGCTTCTATGCAAATGCTAGAAGTCTAAAAAATAAGATGGGGGAGTTAGAATATATAGCACTAAATGAGAGGTTAGATATGATTGGAATATCAGAGACAAGGTGGAAGCAGGACAACCATTGGGACACTGTGATACCTGGGTACAAACTATATCGTAATGATAGAGCTGATCAAATTGGTGGAGGGGTTGTGCTCTATGTTAGCAAAAAACCTGTGAGACAGTCAGTTGGTCCATTAGATGATAGAGGGGTTAAAGGGGCACTAAGAGGCGACAAGACGATAGCAGAGAGACTGAATTCTTTGCTTTGGTCTTTACTGAGGAAGATGTAGGGATGTTACCCATGACTGAAGTGGTATTTAAAGATGCGGAAGAATTGAAGGAAATATTGATACATCGGGAAGATGTATTACAACTATTAGATAAACTGAAGAGTAGCAAATCACCTGGGCCGGATGGTATACATTCAAGGGTGTTGAAAGAATTGAATTATGAGATTGCAGACCTGCTATTAGTAATCTGTGAATTTTCATTAAAATCATCTGTAATATCTGAAGATTGGAGGATCGCCAATGTAACACCAATTTTTAAAAAGGGTTCCAGGGGTGATCCGGGAAACTACAGACCGGTGAGCCTGACGTCAGTACCGGGAAAAATGGTAGAAACCATCATAAAGAACAAAAATACTCAGCATGTAGATAGTCATAGCCTAATGGGAGACAGCCAACATGGCTTTAGACAAGGAAGATCTTGTCTTACTAATCTGTTATGTTTTTTTGAAGGTGTGAATAAATAGGTGGACAAAGGCAAGTCGGTTGATATAGTGTATCTGGACTTTCAGAAAGCCTTTGACAAGGTCCGTCATCAGAGACTTTTGGCAAAACTAAAGAGACATGGGATTGGAGGCAGAGTACTATTGTGGATCAGGAACTGGTTAAAAGATGGAAAGCAGAGGGTAGGGCTAAATGGCCAATTTTCCTAATGGAGAAAAATGAATAGTGGTGTACCCCAGCGATCTGTGCTGGGTCCGCTGCTTTTTGACATATTCATAAATGACCTTGCAAAGGGAATAACGAGTGAGGTTATCAAATTTGCAGATGACACAAAACTATTTAAAGTTGTTAAAACCCAAGAAGATTGTGGAAAATTGCAAGAGGATCTTGATAAATTGGAAGACTGGGCATCAAAATGGCAGATGAAATTTAATGCTGACAAGTGCAAAGTTATGCACCTAGGGAAGAACAGCCCAAACTATGGTTACACGATGCAAGGTTCCACATTAGGAACCACCACACAGGAAAAAGATTTAGGCATCATTGTGGCTAACATGTTAAAACCCTCGGCCCAGTTTGCAGCGGCGGCCAAGAGAGCAAATAGAATGCTAGGCATCATAAGGAAAGGAATGGAAAATAAAACAAAAGATATTATAATGCCTCTATATTGTTCCATGGTGAGACAGCACCTTGAATATTGTGTGCAATTCTGGTCACCGTATCTTAAAAAGGATATAGCGTTATTAGAAAAGGTTCAGAGAAGAGCCTCCAAAATGATAAAGGGGATGGAAGGATACTCCTATGAAGAAAGGCTAAAAAGGTTAGGGCTCTTTAACCTGGAAAAGGGATGGCTGAGGTGAGATATGATAGAAGTCTATAAATTAATGAACGGAGTGGAACAGGTAAACGTAGATCAATTGTTTATGTTATCAGAATATAGAAAGACTAGGGGACATGCAATGAAGCTACAGGGTAAACTATTTAAGACTAATAAAAGAAAATATTTTTTCACTCAACATGTAATCAAACTCTGGAATTTGTTACCGGAGGATGTAGTAAAGGCTGTTAGTGTAGCTGTGTTTAAAAAAGGTTTGAACAAGTTCCCGGAGGAAAGGTCCATAAACCATTATTAAGAAGGGACCCAGGATATGAATGCTTGACCCAGTACAAGCATTGTGGAACCTGTGTCTTTTGGGGAAACTGCTAGGTATGTATGACCTAGATTGGCCACTGTTGGAAACAGGATACTGGGCTTGATGGACCTTGGTCTGACCCAGTATGGCATATCTTATTTTCTTAATTTCTTATGTTCTTATGGTTTATGGACCTTCCCTCCAGGAACTTGTGAAAACCTTTTTTAAACCCAGCTACACTAATAGGTTTTACTATATCTCCTGGTAACGAATTCCAGAGTTTGATTACACATTGAGTGAAAAATAATTTTTTCTTATTAGTCTTAAATGGGCTGCATTGTAGCTTCTTTGAATGTCCCCTAATCTTTCTACTTTTTGAAGGAGTAAATAACTGATTTACGTTTACCTGTTACACTTTGCACTTATCCGCGTAAATTTTATCTGCCATTTGGACGTCCAGTTTTCCAATTTATCAAGATCCTCTTGCAATTTTTCACAACTCCTCTTGCGTTTTAACAACTTTGAATAATTTTGTGTCATCTGCAAATTTGATCACCTCACTCGTTATTCCTATTTCCAGGTCATTTATGAATATGTTAAAAAGCAGTGGGTCCATCATAGATCCATGGGATACTTCACTATTCACCTTTCTCCATTGTGCAAATTGGTAATTTAGCCCTACTCTCTGCTTTCTATCTTTTAACCAGTTCCTGATCCACAATAGTACACTGCCTCCAATCCCATGACTTTTTAATTTTGCCACGGGTCTCTCATGAAGGATCTTGTGAAAGGCTCTCTGAAAATCCAGATACACTATATCAATCAGCTCATCTTTGTCTTCCTGTTTATTCATACCTTCAAAAAAATATTACAGATTAATAAGACAAGATTTTCCTTGGCTAAATCCATGTTTGCTTTCTCCCATTAAACATGTTCAGTAATTTTATTCTTTATAATGGTTTCTACCATTTTGCCCGGTCCCCATTGTTCCTGAAATCGAACAGCGACATCTAAGTCCATAGCACCTCCACAGACATGCCCCCTCGCCTTCTTCGATGTCCCTGTGCCGGAGAAGTCTATAAATGTCATTTGTAGAATGACTATGGAGATGTCTTCATGATTTTGACATCCACATGCAAGTCTTCAGACATCCTACATCACAACTAAGCCTTTTAAACTGATCTTGGTATAAAAAGAGGGGTTTAAGATTCCTTTGAGACCAGGACTCCACTTGGTGTATCGTGCTGTTGTGTATATTTAAACAAATTTACTGTCTCTGAGACAAGTGGAGAAGGAAAAAAAATTAAAAATCTCTGAATGCGCCTTGTAAAGAATAGGACAGAATAGCCGGGGTTGGTATAATTAGCGAGATCACCAAAATTAAACATCACCTTACAATTTCATTAAGAAAACAGGCTTTAAAGAATACTTGCTTCTGCTCTTTGGCTACTTTGACAAACAATTATTAAAAAGCTTTCTGTCTCTCTTACAGGATGATGCCTCCCTTAAGCAACTTAAGGGAATCCTTCCTTTCCTATATGGAAACTCGACAGAAATCTTAGATAAGAATTATTATTTCTATTAACCTCTCTTGCATAGGCATTGGAAAGGTATGGGCTATATGGGCCCTGGCACCACCAAAAATTGCAGCACGGCAGGCAGCAGGTTGCCTGCGGGGATTCCACCCCTGCGGGCAGAAGAAGAAAAGCCTTTTCCTGGTTCACCCCACCAAACTGGTTTACTGACCTCTGTTTTAACTTGAAGGTTCTGGCCAGCGTATGTGAGTGCATTGTGAGATTTCACCAGTGGGCGCTTTGAAGTCTGTCTGCAGTTGAAAAGTCTGTGCCCTGAAATGCAGGATGAAGCATGCTCTCACAATGTAAGCTTCCTCTGCTATGTGGTGGACAAAAATGCCCTCTTATTCCTTGTCACAGCTAACACTATGAAAGGCAAAAGAAACCCTCTCTTTTCCTGTCTAGCAGGCCACGCAAGCTTAAAGGCCCGTCATTCAGGACTGGTGCAAGGATTGGAGGTGCCCTAGGTGGGCACTTCATCCTGCCCCCTTGCACCCTTTGCCACCACTGAGAGTCTGCAGTGGCGGCAATGCCATTGAAACTCCAATGCAGTGCTTACCTAAACTCTCTGGCGCTGTGTTGCAGTTCTTGCTTACAAGACCTGCTGCTTCCACCCCCCTCTGGAGAGTTTAGGTAAGCACTATGTTGCGGTTTCAGTGGCCTTGCCACTGCTGCAGGCCTCAGTGAGGGGCAGCAGCGGCGGCAAGGGGGGGGGGGGGCCCAGAATGTTAGTGTGTTAGGCCACTGCCTAGTTTGCCTAAGGGTAGAGCCGGCCCTGCTCTCATGCATTAAGTATACCTACTCTGTGTGTATACACTGCTGTGTACTGTTTTATTACACAAACAATACAAATAAAGTGCAGTTCAATGGCACTACAGACTCTTACATCCCACCTTAGCAGTCTGCCGATCCTCTTTAAGCGCAGGATAGGGTCTGAGATTTCTGCTGCTTCGGAGCTTGCAGTGACATTCTGTCTCTCTGGCATGCTGCTTTATTGCTGTGTTTACTCCACAGAACGTCTTCATTGGCTGTCTGCTTATCTGCAGGGATCTATGCTGTCAATGTCTGGATACTGCTACCCGGATCAATGCTTCTAAATATTGACCTTACGGTATCTGCAATAATCTTACCTCCCATGGTATTGGGATCCACAAATATGGCCTCATCTCTACAGAAGGTAGTTCGTAAGGTCGGGGTGGCTTTTGTCCATAGAGCTCTACAGGATGTTATTACATGTATGCACAATTTGCAACAAAAAAGGAAGGAATAAAACTATTTTCCTAGGGGCGATAAACTGAGAGGGAGTAAAAATTAAGATTTACAATGTTCTGGCAATGCTCAATATGCAAAAATGAAGCAACTTCAAATAAATTACTGAGTTACTGAAAAAAAATATACAATGGGGGTCATTCTGAGGTACGAATAGAGGGAATGGATGTCCCAAAAGGACAACCATCCCCACTATTTGTGCCGGCTCCTGCCCTTATATAACTTCCCAATCAGTTGTGCAGGGAAGTTATACGGGGGCAGGGAAGGGGTGGCACAGGGGCGGAGAGTGGGCGGGCAGTGGGCAGTTGCTGGCCCTGGACGTACAGGGCCAATTCTAATGTCAACCCTGTATGTCTAGGGCCAGCGAAAGCCTTGACTGAGTTAGTTGGGCAGGGCCTGTATAGCGGTCCCAGCCTGCACGTACATTCCTGTTCACGATTCTGATCCCATGGGGCTAGATGTGCCCCATTTGATCAGAATCATCACTCCCTCTGTGCTTCCGGGTCCGACCAGACACACAGAGGACCTGTATGTCCTTGATGGAATGGGGCCCTAACTGGTTGTTGCGACTGACCACATAAAAAACGCCCAGTTAGCAGCACATTTTAGTTAGTTAGCAGGTCTGTGTAGCACTGGTGATTTGGCTCTGCAAAACAGTAGAGGACTGTTAGAGGACCTCCCCACTGTTAGAGGAGGAATTTAGAAATAGCAGGGAGATGGGCTGTGCTGGCAGCCTGGAAATGGGACTAGGCCTCAGTCAGCATTGCAGGAGATGGACCAGTAGGTCCAGTGATACTGGGCTATGTGGAGGAACTGGGCCATACTAGAAAATGGCCATGTGGAGGAACATTTAAAAAAATAATTAAAATATTGCAACGAGTTGCAATATGAGCCAGGTTGGGGCCACAGAGATAACTGGTCTCTGGGGGCTCCAGTTTATAGTTTTAATTAAAGTAAACACTGGGCTCAAACTCATAGGTTTAGGGCAGGGAGTGCATGAACGTTGTACTGGGGACTACAGTCATGAGAGCTGCTGTGACAGGACTATGTGGAGGAGTCGGGCACAGTGTATGGTGACTTTAGCACCCGTGACAGCCTTTAAAGTTGTGACATAGATTAGGAAAGAACATATTTATAGAAAGTTTATTTAAAGAAACAGGCTCTAAAATTTAGCTGGGGTCTGTTTAAGCTTGCTATAAACAGGGGGGGGGGGGGGGGGGATTTAATAGTGAGCTCCTGAAGGTTAGTCTTGGTAGCTTCATGGAAGTATTTATCCACTGCATAAGCTTAAGAATACTTTTTCAGGAAGCAGAGAATTTTCAGTGCTGAAACAGTTCAGTTGGGGCTGGAACTGAGAGAGAGAGTGGATGTTCGTAGTGTGTGAGTGCTGATAGAGTGCTAATTAATTTTTTTTCAAGAAAAACTGAGATTTTTGTCTGGTTGAAAGCTTGAGAGTAAAAAGGTGGATGAGAGGGTAGCTTTTTTTAGTAACTTTTCTTAGCTAAGCTTGAGGGAAAGGGTTGGTCACCTCTGTTCCTGGATAAAAAAGGGTTTTTACCTTCAGATTAATTTATCTGACTTCAAGAAATAGTGGCAATGAGAAAAAGAGTGCTGTTAAATGTACAGGAAATTATTTCTGGCTGAAAGAAGCTGAGTGCTTCAGTGTCTGTCAGTGTGTGGCTGCCACTGCTGTTTCTAACCTGTGAAGTTTTGACAGGAAAACTGATTTAGCTTTCTATTGAAAGATTGGGTTTTATCACCAAGGAATATAGTGAAATCTTTTTGTGCTGAGTTGAATTAAACCCCTGGAAGTGTGACCTCTGTGTGAAGGATGAAAAAAATTGTCAGCCTGAGAAACAGATCTTTATGTATGTGTGTGTAGTATCAAGAACATTTTAAATTGTATGCTGAAGCTTGCTTTAAAACTGGAAGTTTAGGCAAACATCAATTGTTATTTCCAGTGCTGCTTCAGTTCTTTGAAGTAAACAGAACATAAGAACATAAGATATGCCATACTGGGTCAGACCAAGGTCCATCAAGCCCAGTATCCTGTTTCCAACAGTGGCCAATCTAGGTCATACGTACCTAGCAGAAGCTTACAGAGTTTCAGAAAGAGCAATTTATAATTGTAGCTGAAGTCCTTGCTCCTGCTTAAAGTAGGGTTACCAACTTTTTCACCGAGAAAAACCCGACACCTGTGGCTCGCCATGCTCCACCCATTCTCCGCCCCTAGCCCCACCCCTGCCCCGCCCCCAGCCCCACCCACAAAAATTACCGAGGATACGTGTAGGCTAACTTCCTTGGTCAGATAATAATTAAACTGGGAACCCCAAAATCCAAACATGAAATGTACAACACTGGAGAAATAAAACTATAAAGTAATTTCCTCTTGCACTAAACAAAAACGCAAAGATGTTATCAATACACACTTCCCAGACCAAACATATTCCAGCTAATAAATTCAAAAGTATTTTTCTAGCTTCTGTTTGGGCGTTTTATTTTTCAGTTGCAATTGCTCCAGTCACTTTCTTCTGGTTTCTTCGTGTCTTCTGCGAGCTATCCATTTGTCCTTTCTTCTCTTTTAGATGTTTTCCATTCTCTCTCTATTTCTGCTTTAACATACTGATTGTTTCCCTTTTGCTCTTTCCCCCAATTCTTTCCTTATCCTTTATCATCCATTTAAATTTCACCCTTCCATTCTCAAGCCCCTCTTACTCTCCCAATACCCGGCCCATCATAGACTTTTCTTCCACACCAAATATTTTTCCCCTCTCCACTCATTCCCCATCTATTCTAGTCTAGTCCTCCCCCAAAATCAGTTCCCTTATAGTTCTAGACCCACCCAGCATCCACTCCCTTCTAATCCCATTCTCCCATGCCCCACATCAGCCCATTTCCAGTCCTATTCCAGCTCTTCATCAGCCCATTTCCAGTGCTAGCCCTCACATCACAGACCATTTCCAGTCCTAGCCCCCCCCCAATCACAGCCTATTTCCAGTCCTAGCCCCCCCCCCCCATCACATCCCATTTGCAGTCGGAGTCCCCCCGCACCATCACAGCCCATTTGCAGTCCTACCCCCCCCCACCATCACAGTCCATTTGCAGTCCTAGCCCCCCTAATCACAGCCTATTTCAAGTCCAAGTTCCCCCTCCCGCCCCCATAGCCCTTTTCCAGTCCAAGTTCCCCCCCCCAATAGCTTTTCCAGTCCAGGTCCCCCTCCCCATCAAAACCCATTTTCAGTCCATGTCCCCCCCCCCCACATAGCCCTTTTACAGTCCAGGTCCCCCCCTTCACAACCCATTTCCAGTCCAAGTCCCCCTAATCACAGCCTATTTCCAGTCCAAGTTCCCCCTCCCTCCGCCATAGCCCAGTTCCAGTCCATGTTCCCCCCCCCCCATAGCCCTCTTCCAGTCCACGTTCCCCCCCCCCATAGCCCTTTTCCAGTCCACGTCCCCCTCCCCATCACAAACCATTTCCAGTCCATGCCCCCCCATCACTTTTACAGTACAGGTCCCCCTCCCCATCAAAACCCATTTCCAGTCCATGTCCCCCCCCCCATAGCCCTTTTACAGTCCAGGTCCCCTCCCATCACAGCCCATTTCTTTCCAGTCCAAGTCCCCCCCCCCCATAGCCCTTTTCCGGTCCAGGCTCCCCCCCACCCCATCACCACCCATTTCCAGTCAAATTCCCCCCCCCCAGCCCTTTTCCAGTCCCGGCCCCCTCCCCCCCTCCCCGCCCAGGCAGTCCTTGGCCTCCCCCCCCCCCCCCAAAACCGCGGCTGTCTGAGGCTTTAGAGGGAGCCGGGGAAGCCCGCGCGAGGCCCCGGCTCCCTCTGAACAGCCCCCAGCGTGAAGAGCCTTTACCTTCACGCTGGCGGCTGTTCCTGTGAAGCCGCGAATGCTGGGAAAGGTTAAAGGGCATTGCCTTTAACCTTTCCCACCAATCGCGGCTTCACAGGAACAGCCGCCAGCGTGAAGGTAAAGGCTCTTCACGCTGGCGGCTGTTCAGAGGGAGCCGGGGCCTCGCGCGGGCTTCCCCGGCTCCCTCTGAAGCCCTCCGGGTTGGGAGAAAAGCCGGTTTTTTTTGCTCTGGCCGCTCCCGATCTTGCGGCCAGAGCAAAAAAAACGGCTTTTCAAGGGCCGGTTTTGCCTCTGCGCCGGCAGCCGGCCTGGCCATGGAAAAACCGGCCAGGCCGGCTGAAAACCGGCCAGTTGGCAACCCTAGCTTAAAGTGTTTCAGGAGAGTGTGTAAAGACACTGGTGTCTGTTTAAAATAAATTATTCTGTTTTTTTGGTCTGTGTGATTGGTGAAATGTGTTTGGTGCATAGGCATCATAAAGGGGTGGGCCACACAGGCCCTGGTTCCACTAAAAATCACAGCATGGCAGGCAGAAGTCTGCTCATGGAGGTCCCATCCCCCTCAGGCAGAAGAAAAGATCATGGCAAAGACCCTCAATGTCTGCGAACAGGAAGGGTCTCAGCCAATGGGGTGGGGCTTGGATGGAGTTAGTGTGCTTGGGCCCTCCAAAGAAAAAGCCCTTCTGCTGCCCCTAGTTTGGTGAGCAAGAATTTCTGTGGGAAAGGAGTTTTAGTTAGGGCTTTTTCAATGTTATATATATTTTTTTTCTTTTTTTTAGCTAGAGTTTATGGCAATGATCTAGGCATTCCTGATCTCAAGTAAGCAGTCTGATTCCTGCATATCCTACTAACTCAGAGCAAAGTAATTCTGAGGTCAATAGGGATAAAGAGAAAGAGTTTTTCTTTGTATATTTTTAAAGTTAGGAAGTAGGCCTGAAAAAACTGTGTGGGATCTGTGACCATTCCAGAGGGAATCCTTGAGGACCTGGACCTATAGAGGAGGCTACCGAGCATATGGGACCCAACACAAGACTGATGTCTGAGGATAAGTAGTGCTACAAACATTTTTTAAATTTAGTGTACCTTTTTTGACACTGCAATATTTGAGCTCATATACTATGTTTTATTTCCTTTCAAGGTGTTAGAAATACTTTTACCTTTACCTGTAGCCAATTTCCTTATGGCCAATATGACTGTGGCAGGTGCAGGCCTGTGATCCACGGTGTCTGACATAAGCAGGCAGGCCTAACTAGCTTGACCTGTAAATGAAGCCTGTGGAGAGGCTCATAGGAATTGCACATCCCCCAACATGCTGCTATTGTAGGATAGAACTCTGCAAGAGTACTAAACTAACTTAGATAAGCAAAACTGAGAGATGGAAAAATACAGAAAAATAGGTTTAAAAGTTACTGATAAGAAAAGTACATCTGCAAGGAATATAATTGGGAGTGCTGACAGATGAGTTGCAGACAGGGGCGGCCCAAGGGGGGTGCGGGGCCATGTGCGGAGACTCGGTGTGGGGCCTCATTTGCATAAGGTGTCTCATTTGCATAAATATTTGCATAATGTTACCATACACCAGAGCTACTCAATTCCAGTCCTGGTGGTCCACAATCCTGCAGGTTTTCGGGATATCCCTAATAAATATGCATGAGATATATATGCATTGGAGATATCCTGCCAACCTGACTGGTTTGTGGCCCTCCAGGGCTGGATTTGGAGACCCCTGCCTTACATCTCTGTCATTTAAGATTGTGAGTGAACAAGGTACAGATATCCTAGACATCAAAAGGGTAGATAGAATGTGTCACATTCCTCCTCGATTCTCACCACCACCAAAAAGTTGTCTAATAGATAATATTTTGGTGATGGTGAGAAGCGAGGAGGAATGTGACAAATGCTATCTAACTTTTTTGATGTCTTGGACATCTGCACCTTGCCCACTCACAATCGTAAATGACAGAGATGTAAGGCAGGGGTCTCCAAATCCAGCCCTGGAGGGCCACAAACCAGTCAGGTTGGCAGGATATCTCCAATGCATATATATCTCATGCATATTTATTAGGGATATCCTGAAAACCTGCAGGATTGTGGACCACCAGGACTGGAATTGAGTAGCTCTGCCATACACTAACTTTTAGTAAACATGCCTCTTAATGAGTATATGGATAAAGAAAGACTAAAAGGTTTCTACATTACTATAATCCAGTACCAACCGCCAGGCACATTAGGAACTACTACAAACACTGCCCATTTAGAACCCATAGCAAACCCGCCATATCCTAACAGCACTACCAGGACTCACAAAGCACCATACCCTAACTATCAAAAGGCAACACTGCAAATATTAAACCAATACATTTCAGAGAACAACAATACATGACCTACTGGGGAAAGAACAAGTGGCAATGTCAAATAGGAATTATATAAACAGAATACCTCAGCTCAGTTACACATGCACAACATAGACCATCACCAAACAAGGAATCACAATTTAGAAACAGGAAGACAATAATTAAACTGGGAACCCCAAAAGCCAAACTTGGAATATACAACAACACTGTAGAAATAAAACTATAAATTAATTTCCTCTTGTACTAAACAAAGCGCAAAAATTAATGATGCACATTTCCCAGAGCTGACATATTCCAGTTAATAAATTCAAAATAAAGAGATATTTTTCTACCTTTTGTGCATTTTTTTTCAGTTGCAATTGTTCCAGCCACTTTCTTCTGGTTTCTTCGTGTCTTCTGCTAACTCTCCATCTGCTGTCCATTTGTCCTTTCTTCTGCCTTCTTGTTTTTTTTTTCCATTCTCTCTCTACATCTGCTTTAACATACTAATCTTTCTCCTTTTGCTCTTTCCTCATTCCTATTTCATCTACTCAAAATTTACCCCTCCATCCTCAATCCCCACTTACTCTCCCAATACCCGGCCAATTGTAGATTTTTTATCCCTCCCACACAAAATATTTTTCCCCTCTCCATTTTACTCTCCCAGTCCCATCCCATTCTAATCCTCCCCCAACACCAGCTCCCTTCTAGTTCCAGCCTCACCCAGCATCCATTCCCTTCTAGTCCCTGCATCAGCCCATTTCCAGTCCTAGCCCCCCCATCAACCCAATACCAGTCCTAGCCCCCCCATCAACCCACTTCCAGTCCTAGCCCCCCATCACCCCATTTTCAGTTTAAGCCCCCCCTATAACCCATTACCAGTCCTAACCCCCCATCAGCCCACTTCCAGTCCTAACCCCCATCAACCCATTTCCAGTCAGCCCCCCATAGCCCATTGCCAGTCCTAACCCCCCCCCATCAGCCCACAATCCATTACCAGTCCTAACCCCATCAGCACACCTCAAGTCCTAACCCCTCCCCATCAGCCCATTTCCTGTCCTAGCCCCCCCCCATAGTCCATTATCAGTCCTAACCCCCCATAGCCCATTACCAGACAGCCCCCATCAGCCAACAGCCCATTACCAGTCTTAACCCCCCCATAGCCCATTGCCAGTCCTAACCCCCCCATCAGCCCACAGTCCATTACCAGTCCTAACCCCATCAGCCCACCTCAAGTCCTAACCCCTTCCCATCAGCCCATTTCCTGTCCTAGCCCCCCATAGCCCATTACCAGTCCTACCCCCCCCAACAGCCCACAGCCCATTACCAGTCCTAACTCCATCAGCCCACCTCCAGTCTTAATCCCCCAGCCCATTTCCAGTCCTAGCAACCCCCCCAACCCATTACCAGTCCTAGCCCCCCATAGCCCACTCCCAGTCCTAATCCCACCAGCCCATTTCCAGTCCTAATCCCCCATCACCCAATTTTTAGTTTAAGCCCCCCCATAGCCCATTACCAGTCCTAAGCCCCCATCAACCCACTTCCAGTCCTAATCCCATCAGCCCATATAGACTTAGCTCCCCCATAGCCCATAGCCCCCCATAGCCCATCACCACTCCTAACCCCCCCATAGCCCATTACCAGTCCTAACCCCCCCCCCAACAGCCCACAGCCATTACCACTCCTAACCCCCCCAGCCCATCACCAGTCCTAACCCCCCCAGCAGCCCACAGCCATTACCACTCCTAACCCCCCCAGCCCATCACCAGTCCTAACCCCCCCAACAGCCCACAGCCATTACCACTCCTACCCCCCCAGCCCATCACCAGTCCTAACCCCCCCAACAGCCCACAGCCATTACCACTCCTAACCCCCCCATAGCCCATTGCCAGTCCTAACCCCCCCAACAGCCCACAGCCATTACCACTCCTAACCCCCCCCCAGCCCACCCCACCCCAGCCCATCACCAGTCCTAACCCCCCCAACAGCCCACAGCCATTACCACTCCTAACCCCCCCCAGCCCATCACCAGTCCTAACCCCCCCCAGCCCACCGCCATTACCACTCCTAACCCCGCCCAGCCCATCACCAGTCCTAACCCCCCCAACAGCCCACAGCCATTACCACTCCTCCCCCCCCCGCCCCTCACCAGTCCTAACCCCCCCAACAGCCCACCGCCTTTACCACACCGACCCCCCCCCCCCCCGAATTTTTTTTTACAAAACAAGCTGTCGCTGCCTCTGCCGGGGCAGGGGCCGCCACGGCAGAATCGAGTGGGCCGCGGGGCCCCCCTGCCCAGCAGAGCCTGCCCTACCCGGTATCACCTCTCTCAGCTGCCTCCCTCCAGTCACACGCGCCGGCTTTCAGAGCGCGAGGGAAGAGTTTTTCCCTCGCTGCTCTGTTTAAGCCCGCAGGGGCTGATGGGACTTCCCATCAGCCCCCGCGGGCTTAACAGAGCAGCGAGGGAGAAACTCACCTCGCGCTCTGAAAGCCGGCGCGTGTGACTGGAGGGAGGCAGCTGAGAGAGGTGATACCGGGGAGGGCAGGCTCTGCTGGGCAGGGGGGGCCCCGCGGCACACTCGATTCTGCCGCGGCGGCCCCGGCCCCGGCAGAGGCAGCGACAGCTTTTTTTTTTTTTTTTAATTTTAATGTTGGATGATGGATCAGAATGTTTTTTGCGCGGGGCCCCCTGAAACGCGGGGCCCTGTGCAAAAAACATTCTCGCTCAATGGACGGGCCGGCCCTGGTTGCAGAGCCCTGCTCCCCTGCATGCACAAATTGGCTCTATGGCCTTGAGAGTATGAAAGTAACAAGTTGATGAACTGGCCATTGTAATTGGGACTAGAAGGGGGATATGCAGGTGCCGAGCCCACTGAAGGAACATAATTGGATAATCTTATCAGTACCGGGACCAATGGAAGAGGTACGAGAGGTACGGGAGAGTACCGGGACCAATGAAATGTTTTTCTATACCTAGAATGGAACAGAAGTCTATAAAAGTTGTTGTAATGCTAGAAAACTTTGCTCAGCCATTTTGAATTTGATTCTGCTTGAGACTTGTGCACAAATAAATGATTTGGACCTTCTGAACAGACTCCTGGTATCATTAGTTTGTCTGCGCTTTGCTGTGACCAATGAGACTCAGAGAGGAATATTTGTGAAGCAGATTTATTGCGCAATACGTTGTCTAGACAGCGGGTACCTTCACAGCATCATGCCTAACAGCATTAAGTGAGGTACGCCCCTTGCTCGGGCTACCTTACTTTTATCCGTTTTCTGTGAACATTCCCTTTCCTCTTTCCTCTTGCTTAACTTGGCTTATCCCCTTATAGGGGTTTTCTGGCCTTCCTTAGACCTGCTAGCTCTGCCCCCTCCTCGGAGGGGGGAGGGGGGGAGAGCAGCCTAGGTGTTAGAAAGAGGAAGTATGAAAAGTTCTTACAATGCAATTTTTAACTTCTTCCAACAATTTAATTTTACATATACATATATATATATATATACATACTCTGCAAGTAGTCTGACTATATATGAAACCTAGTAAATACAAATAAAAAAAACTAAAATGATTCATGTAAAATGTTTATATGCTGTATATACACATCACAAATTCAACCCGAGATCAATAGTCACTGATAACTTCTATTACTGACACAAACTACAGTACAAGATTGAAAACAGAGGTTAAAGCAGATTAGAGCAGAGCTTTACTGTGAATAATTACTACAAAATCTTAGAAAAGCATATTTAAAACCAGGCACTAATAAAAAATGTAGCTTCATTATCTAAGAATGATTTAGCTACTAAGTGAGCTATTATTGGGGGGTTTTTACTGGCAGCAGATAGAACACATTAAAGAAATCCCATCTTAGATTACACAAAACAAGAGAAAAGCCTAAGCATCCTAACCTCATTTTTCTATGAGTTACATTAGCTTTCAATCTAAGAACAAAAAACCCCCACTTTTGGTTAGAGAAAGCTGGGCAAACATAAAATACTCACATATGCAAATCTGCATTTATTCCTGTGCTTGTGCTTAACTTTCATTCTTCTATATTTTCTTCTACCGTATAATTTCAAACTATTCCTATGCACTATTTGGCTTTGCCAGCTTGCTTTGCAGAGATGGGGTGAGTTAGAGGAAGGGGGGGGGGGAAGCTTTTCTTCAGAAAGTGGATGGAGATGTGTATTTCAGGGGGTGTTAAGATCAGTATAGTTAATTTTTCAGTTTTTAAGAGAAAGCGAGATATATTCTCTAAAGCAAGATAGTTGTTAGTTTTAAGAGAGGAATATTAGGTTGACAAGGAGAGAGACTAGGGAAGTGGTCAGAAAACCTCAGTCTCGCAACCCCCACTATCTCAGTTGCACAGGAGCTATGTGCTCCTTGACCTGATGAACTGAAGGAGGCAGAAAGGAGGGGGGAAATGGGGACTGCTGAGAGAGAAGTGAAGACAGCTGGTCAAGGACTGATAAGCAATATCAGTTTATACAAGCTTTTCTTATGCATGATTATTCCTTTGTAAAAACAACAAAACAGCAGTTTAATATTTCCATCAATTCCCCCCTGTTCTTTTTTTTAAACACTTCTGTTGTTTTTTACATTTGTACTTGAAATTTCAATTTCCCTAACATAGTTTCATACTCTGGTTCTGGGTTTTCTCCATTGGTTTCTCTCCAGGACTCTAAGATCATCATTTCATTCTCAGAGGCCCCATAGTCATTTTCTTGGTGATAGCTGCCTCAATTAGTCGCTGCACTAATTCCCTGACACATGGGATTATGCAGCATCCTATTGCAGTTAAGAATCCTAGGACTATGGATAAGGATGTTAGGATGGATACTACCACCTCCTTCCATTTACCAAACCATGACTCCAACCACCCAATTGGGGATGTATCTACCCCGGAGTTCTCTGCGAACTCTTCTGCCAAGGTGGTGAGGCCTTTCAGAGCCTTGCTAATGGTCCCATCTGGGGCCGTATTGTTCGGGATGTAAGTACAGCATTGCCTGCCCCCCAAGACTATACAGACTCCGCCCTTTTCTGCCAACAACATGTCTAGAGCCAACCTATTCTCCCAGGTCATTCGACTAGTGGCATCCAGCTGTTCTGCTATCCCTTTTTCTGCATTCCTGGTATAGTTTATGAACCTTTGTTAATTATAAAAAATATAATTTATCCAGTCCACGTTTTTATTTATTGTGGACCACCAGAATAAAGCTGATTCAAACCCTGCTGCTATCTGGTTCCAGGCCTTGAATTCATCAGGAACTCCCCAAGGCACCCCTATCAAATCTATATATATTTGATCATCAAAGGAGGTCCCATAAACATCCCTCCTTCCTCTCTAAATGCCAGGGTGAAGGGAATAGCTAATTGCACAATTGCACACATTCCTGCTGAGGTAGTACCGATCTCAACACCTTACCTCCACAGTACCACCAAACATCCGCTCTAGCCACTTGCATCCTGGAGTAGTTCCCTTGGCCATCTCCAGCCTGTGCAATGTTCAAGATCATGGTACATGAGGAGAGCACTCCCACAGCCATGGTGAAATTTGCCCCCTGCCTGCTGAGACAGGCAGGGTGATTTCCTCCTGCTGCAAAGAATCTTGGAGGAATGCCTATGTCCTTTTCTTTCAGCGCTGGAAACATCCTTGCCAAGGCCTTACAGTTCTCCTGGCCCCAGGCCATCTCATTCTGGAACAAGGCTAGCATACAGTATATCCCGTCTGGGTCTGATCTCCAGTTGAGTCGAAATGGTACTACCTGTGCAAGAGGTTTCCCTGAGACACATGCGTAGCAGTTGCTTTTGTTAAACCTTTTCACAGTATATTTGACACACTCCATCCAAGCATTTAGTTCTTGGTATCCTGTTTCCACCTCAAAGGTCTGCTCTAAATCCTTAACTTCCATTATTTTTATTATCTTGGGGTCATTGGGAGGCTTCCACTGTTCTATCTTGGGAAAGCTTGGGAGTGGGGGAAGAAGGGGAGAGGGTTTCCTTACTACTATCCTAAACCTTCCGTGGGGGTCCATTCCTGAGACCCAGGTCCCCAAGCCATAGGTGCTATGCACTTCAGTGTCTACTCTCAGGACTGTGAGAGTTACAGGGTTGCATCACAAGTGCTGATAGTGACTACTTACGGGATCTTTATGGAACACTATTTGTGTCTTAAGGGGCTGTCCCTTCCCACCTGTTGGGGTCCACCCCCTTCCTCCCGTGGTCCACCATACATTTGACCACCCGGAGCAGGGAGATGCCATACTTAATCGCCTTTTCCTCTCTGGACATAGATATTTTTTTACATGACTTAATTCCCTTTGTCTCTTTAAGTTCCCACAGGGGAATATTTGGCAAGTATCCAATCGTATGACCTGGGGTGTATTTCCTTCAGTAATATTAACTCACATTCTTACTGGGTACCCCCCACCTCCTCTCCATTGCTCATCATCTTGCAAATCTCTATCTGTGACCAGGGGGGTTCTTCTGGGGGGGGCCCCTAAATTTCACAGAGACTTCTGGAGAATTCATCAGGGCTATTAATATTATCAGGAGGTATTTCCCCTGTGCCTTCACTTGCCCCATTCTGGCTCTTTCATTTCCTCCCACACAATAATGATTTCTTGAAAATACAAATTATAATAATTCCTAATATACAGTCTGTTACTAGGATTCCTATTTCAATGACAATTATCTCCTCCCCCAATGACATAGTATCATGCTCAAGATCATATAAAAGAAATATATCACATTTATGCTTATCATGCACAATTTGGCTAAAAGCAATATCTCTAATACAGTCCACTCTTCTTCAACAGTCATGTCTCATGCTGCAAAACGATCTGTTTCACTGACTCCTTAAGCCCCAGGTCCAGTCTCCTTCTGCTGGAAAAAGTTATTGTCTTTTTAGTCTTACAATAAGGGAGTCCCCAGTCGGCTGTACCCTCCAGGTTTCTGGGATCTGAGTTGCAGCTGGGACAAGTCCCTTGACTCGGGTGTGGTGGGTCCAACCCCGCTCAGCTGTTCGTACTGCTGTTTCTGTGGTGAGCAGGACTTGGTATGGCCCCTCCCAATCAGGCTGTAGCTTTGTTTCTTTCCATGAATTAATCAGGACCCACTCCCCGGGCCGGATCGAATGGGCAGCAAACTCAAGGGGTGCAGTCTGGGCAAGAAGCCCTCATTTCCTGAGGATAGACAAGTAACAGGACAGTGCCAGCACATATTTTCAGATAAATATATCGTTGGTCTCAATTACAGGGATCTCCCCCTGCCCCCCAAAATAAGGGAGCCCGAACAGCATTTCGTATGGAGAAAGCCCCAAATCTTTTCTGGGTGCTGTTCTAATACGAAGTAATGCAAGGGGCAGACATTTAGTCCAGGGTAATTTGGTCTTCAACATCAGCTTGGCCAGCTGCTTTTTCATGGTCTGATTCATACGCTCCACTGTGCCATGGGGTATGTAAATCCCAGGTTGTACCCAATTGCTTCATTACCTCCTGTAACACCTGGGAGGTGAAGTGACTCCCCCTATCGGAATCTACCCTTTCTATAATTCCATATCGGGGGATCACTTGTTCTAGTAACACTTTAGACACGTCCCCTTCTGTGGCTGCGACAGTGGCCTTGGGGTATGCCTCCACCCATTCTGCTAAATGATCTACAATTACCAGAATGTATTTGAGCCTCCCCAACCCTCGGGAGCTCTGTAAAATCAACCTGCACATTCTGAAAAAGTCTTAAGCTAGGTTTTTGTCCTCCTAGGACTTGTTTTCTCAACACTTTCTTTTTTTTTTTTTTAAATCAGTTTTTATTTATTGATAGTCATGTACAAACCACAGTATAGGCACCGTATTAACATTCGTAAAACAGTTCAACAATGCAACAAGTACAGTTACACAATTTGTATGCCAGCACCCAAACAATTTAACTCAGTTTTTGTTGACCTCAAACTGTCCCCCCCGCCTTCACTACCCCCTAAATTACCCCATTCTACCCCTTGTTCTCCCCCTTTATATTAGTTCAAGGACTACCGAATACCCCAAGGTGCACAACTAAACAAACAATGTAGACTGCTCGTGGAAATATATACAGCATTCCTCCACCCTCCCCTCTCTCCCAACCCTCCCACGTCCGACCTTCCCACTAAACCCTCCCTCCTCTCCCCCATTCTAAACCTACCAATACTCCAAGCTCCGAGCAAGGGGTGACTCTTCTCCCCAGCCCGTCGCCTACCTCCACTCCCCATAACAATCCTAAGAACACAATGGAACCCCACAACCAACCCACCCAGATGCCCAACCCAACCCCCCCACTGGTAAGCTATCATTCAGATTTGCCACCTCCGCCCCACTGCTGGACTCTGAAACCCTTCTCCACCCAATATCCTACCCCGTGCTTTAGCTGGCATGTTCTGTAGATGAGGACCCCATCCCCTCAGAAAATTCTCCCAGCCCTTTGGGTGACTCCACGCCCTATATCTCTCTAACCACAACAAGGCATGCAGGCGAATCCTCCATTGCCCATACAACGGCCGCTGGGGGTCCACCCAATTATGCAATATAGTCATGCGAGCAGTCACTAGCACCATACACAACCATTCCCATTCTATCTTACCTAAAACAGTCCCGACATCCTTCTTCCAAATATCAAGCAACATATTCGTAGGTTTCAATGTCAGTGATGTACCAAAACACTTCTCCAAGTAGCCAACAACTTTGCCCCAGAAGCTCCTTGCCTTCGAGCAGTGCCAAAACATGTGGCCCAGAGTAGCATCCGCGACATCACAACGCGGACAACAGCTCGTATGCACGATCCCCACCCTCCAAGCCCTATTTGGCGCAAAATACAACCTTTGTATCAACCGATACTGCATGTCACGATAGTTCACGGACACAATTAATTTGGGGATATTCGCTATTGCTGTCACCACCTCCTCTCCTTCCACGGACTCGCCAAGATCTCGCACCCATGCCGCTGCCAAAACTTCCTCCTTCCCAGAAGGCTCAAGCCCTAATAGAGACTTATGCAGCTGAGCCACTCTAGCCACCCGCTCCCCCCCCCATCAGGAACTCCTCCACCCTTGAACAAATTTCGCCTTTCAACGAGATCATCGGCAGTGTGCCAATATAGCTCCGAATCTGAGCATACGGGAACACTTCCCCACTCGTCCAAGAATACTGCACACTTAGTTTAGCAAAGGATTCAATGATCCCCTCCCCCTTTAACAACGACTCTATAGTGGTGATTCCCATCAGCTCCCATCTCACAAAACTTATCTATCAGTCCCGGCACAAAATCTTTGTTCCCTCGTAATGGAAGATAGGGAGAGCAAAACGCCGAGTGTCCCAATTTCCCACATAGATACCTCCAGGCTCTCACTATCAGAAAGAGCAAAACCGACCACACCCCCTGGTCTATGCCTTTCGCCTCTTTCATGTGTAATATATATTTGAGTTGCAATGGCGCAACCAGGGCCCCAATCATTTCATTCGGGGTATAGTCACCAGGCCCCCACAACCAATCCCTCACATGCCTGAGAAGACACGCCCTGTTGTAATGTTTAATATCTGGAAGGCCCATGCCACCCTCACTCCACGGCCGCGGTAACACCGCCAGGCGAACCCGGGGGCGTTTGCCCCACCAAAGCAAAAGGTTTATCTGCTTTTCCATTTGTATGATGTCCTTCCGTTTCAATAACAGAGGGAGCGTCTGTAGTGCATACAACCACTTGGGAAACAACGTCATTTTGTACAAAGCAATCCTACCTCCCAAAGATAGTGGCAGCTCCTTCCACTTCTGTATCCTCTCTGCTAAGTGCTTCAGCAATACTGTGACATTAATTTGGTATAAGTCGCGCAAGTCCACTGGCAAGTAAATCCCCAAGTATTTAAACCTATCACCCGCCCATTTTAAAGGGAAGGTACCCGGCCAGCTCCGAGGGATATCAGCAACAAGCGGTAGGGCCTCAGACTTATCTAAATTTAACCTGAACCCAGAAGAGTTACCATAAACCTGAATAAGCTTCAACAATGCCGGTAACCCTTCCTCTGGTTTGTCAATATGCACCAAAAGGTCATCGGCAAAGGCCGCAACACGAAATTCAGTCTTCTCCACAGGTATCCCCGAAAGTCTAGCGAGGTTCTAATCTGACTCAATAAGGGTTCCATTGTTAATACAAATAAAAGGGGGGAGAGGGGACAACCCTGTCGGGTCCCCTTCTGAATCAGGAATTCTGGGGACATATTCCCGTTAACCAAAATCGCCCCCCTGGGGTCAGCATACAACAACCGTACAACTTCCACAAAAATCCCTTGAATCCCCACCAATCTCCAGCACTTGATACATGAATCCCCAATCTACCCTGTCAAAAGCCTTTTCTGCGTCAAAACTAATGAGCAGAGATCGCCTATTATCCTTTCTGCTGGCACACATGGAGGCCAACACTCGTTGCAAACTATATGCCGTATGTCTATCTCTCACAAATCCTACCTGATCCTTCTGTATCAGAGCCAGCATAAACCCGGCCAGCCTCTCCGCCATTATCTTTGCTAGTATTTTGATGTCTACATTCAGCAGGGAGATAGGTCTGTATGAACTGGGTAAAAGCGGATCCCTACCCGGCTTAGGCAGCACTGTTACTAGGGCTTTATTCGCCTCATATGGAAATTTCCCTCTTTGAGTCAGGTCCCCATAGTATTCCATTAAAGGAATCACCACCTTATCTTCCAGAATTTTATAAAACTCCCCCCTTAGGCCATCTATACCTGGTGCCCTCCCATTCTTTAAGCTCTTAATCGCCTTCTGCACCTCCTGCGCCGAAATTGGCACATTCAACACCTGCAATTGATCCATCGTTACTCTCGGCAAAGTACAGGCCTCCAAGAAAGCCCATCCTTCCCCCTGATCCCCGCCCTCTTTCGCATATAATTTTTGATAATAATCACAGAACACTTGTTCAATGTCCTCCGCCTTTGACCTAAAGGTACCATCCTCATGTCTAATCACCCCCACTTGCCTAGGTCCCCCCCTCAGCTCACACCAGGGATGACAATAACTTACCAGCCCTGTTCCCGTGCCTATACAACTGGTATTTGTAGAACATCAAGGATTTGCTGGCCTGTTGCCCAAGCAATTGCTCTAGCTCAGTTTGTAATTCTCTCAGCCGTGTTCTAGCTTCCCCACTCTTACACCAAGCATGCCAGCGGCGCGCTTTTGACAAATCTTTCTCTAACTGTATTATTCTACTATTCATTCTCTTCCGTTTTCGACAGTGGTAACTAATGATTTCCCCTCGCATCACAGCCTTCCCCGCCTCCCAAAACAGAGCCGGGTTATCTGTATGTTGGGAATTATTCTGTGAATATTCTATCCACCTTTCCCTTATGTATTTCACAAACTCTACATCCCCTTCTAGATCTAGGGGGTATCTCCAGATCTTCCTACTACCCCTATCCCATTGCTGCATTTCCAGCACCACCATAGCATGATCAGAGAGAACGGGAGGCCCAATGTCCACCCTAGAAACCCAACCAAACAAGTCCCTAGAAATGAGGAAGTAATCAATTCTCGACCACGTCCCATGTGCCCTAGACATATGCGTGTATTCTCTTTCCCCTGGATGCAATATCCTCCACACATCCAAAAGATCATACCCCTCACACAATCCTCTTATTCGCCTGGAACTCCGCTGGTCTCGCATCCCAGGCCCCCTTGATCGATCCAGGTTTTCATCCATGACAGAATTAAAGTCACCCCCTAAATACAATTGGTAGTTCCCCAAATTGGTCAACATCCAAGACACATGCCAGAAGAACCGGGCCTCAAACTCATTTGGGGCATAAACTGACCCCAGCACCACCCTCATTCCATCTAGTGTCCCCCAAATAAAAACATATCGTCCCTCTGGATCAATTTCCACTCTCTCTTCCGCCCATCCCACCGTTTTAGCTATTAAAATAACCACCCCTCTTTTTTTTCCCACTGGGGCCCCATATACTTTGCCAACCCAGCCTTTACACAGTTTATCATGCTCCACTGAGAATTGGTGCGTTTCCTGCAACATTGCTATCTCCACCCGCTTTAACCGCAGCTGTTGCAGCACCTTATATCTCTTTATAGGGGAGCCCAATCCACACACATTCCAGGAAGCAAGTTTCAAAGTTTTACCCATTATCCAGGGGCCCCCACATCACTATTTGTGTAAAGGTACCCTTTTCAATTGGGCACAGACCCCCCCAGCCCAGAGCCCGTGCCACCCATTCTACCTCCCACCTCAAAGTCCAGCAATTCCCTTGCAACAAACCCGTGTCCAGCTGCCCCAAACCTTCCACCCCTACCCTCCCTCTGTATCCCCAACCCACCCCCCACCCAAACCTTCAATACCGCTCCACCTACCCCCCCATTGTACGCTTACCCCCTCCCCCTCTCCCTCCCCTCCCATTTCCATCTGCCCCATCCCATACCACCTGGGACCCCATTCCAATGGCATTCGGGCCTACCCCAAGTAACAAGACTAATCTACCCCCTTTCTTTCACCCCCCCAATTCCCCCAATCCCACTAGAGCTCAACTCTTAATGCATCACTCATCTGTTCCTCCCACCAGTCGCTACCACTCCTCCCCTCTTTCCCATTCCTTCTGCCCAGCTTCTCATGTTAACAGTACATAACAGCACAATACCAGAACCAGAATATTGAAGGCAGAGAAGAGCATGGGTACATAGCTCAATTCACATATAACATCAAATTAAAAAGTTAAAATGTTAAAATGTAATTTCACAGTCCCCACACGCAGCATACATCCTTTTTCATCCACTGTAAAACACTTTATACCTCCAGATATTAAACACCGTGCCATACCCCTTGCCCTCCCTCTCCTCCCCTCACCCTTTCGTTGCTATTACTGTCCACCTCCACCGAGATCTCTTACATTCTACCAACCACTTCCCGGTACTCCGGGGCCCATCCTTCCTTATGGGGTCGACCCCCATGGTCTACCCGCAATTTTGCTGGGTACATCAATGCAAAGCGCAGGTCCCTGCTAGCCAGCTGCCCACACACAGCAGAAAAGGCCCTGCGCTGTTGACTCACTAAAACGGAGTAGTCCTGAAATACCAGAATCTGGGATATATCACCCGGCTGCCTTCGCCGTCCGCGAGCAGCCCGTAGGACCTCCTCTTTTTGCCTGTATTCCAGAAAACGAGCGATGACCACACGTGGCCGGCGAGCTCCATCTTGCCGTAGGCCCAATCTGTGCACGCGTTCCAGCTTGAGCGGGCCGGTAACATTGTTGGGGAAGGTCTTCGCTATCCAGGCCTCCAGGAATCCGGTAAGCTCCTTATCCGCAACCGACTCCATGATTCCCACGAAGCGCAGGTTCTTCCGCCAACCCCGATTCTCGAGGTCATCTATTTTCTCTCGCTGCTGCTTCGCTAGACTCTCCAAGGCCGTCACCCTCTCCTGCAAGGTGCGCTGTGAGTCCTCCACCTCCGAGACCCTTGCCTCAACTTGCTCCATCCGTCCGTTGAAGTCTCCGATGCTCTGGCTGACATGAGTGAGTTGCTCCTCCAGAGAGCGGAACCGATCATCGAGCGCGTTTACCACCGCGGTGCTCACTTCGACCACCATGGCCTGGTGTTTATCAGTGGCAGGGCTCACCGGCATCTCCTCCACCATCTTGCTCTCTTGAAGCCGACCCTTCTCTTTCTGGCCTAATTTCAAGGCCATCGACTTGTTGTAGAAGACCTGAGTAGGGTTCACCACTCCCGCAGTGCCTTCACCAGTTCTTTCGGAAGCCGGAAAGGAATGCAAACCAGTATTTGAGGGAGTTTTTATGCTACAAATTGGGGGTTTCCCCGGAGCTGACCACCTACATGGGGAAACTGCTAGGTACGTATGACCTAGATTGGCCACTGTTTGAAACAGGATACTGGGCTTGATGGATCTTGGTCTGACCCAGTATGGCATATCTTATGTTCTTATGTACGTCCTACCAGCTCATTGCCACCGGAAGTCAACCTCTTCTTAACACTTTTTTATTAATATTTTACACGCCATACACCCCTCACACACTTGTTTGGCCTCAATATAAATTCCCACCCATCGGTATTTTCACAAAATCAAATCACATATCGGCTGCACTACCCAGTGACTGCTTTGATGCAAAATGCTCATGATTTCTCTGGCAATTTGTTCACTCTCTCCCTCCCATCCGGCAACAGCCATCTTCCTCCCTCGGTTTTTATTGCTCCCATTTCCCCTAGGGCTTGTTCTTCTTTCCCTGAGAACTTTAGGATTAACACTTTGAGAGGAACGGAGGGGGTCAATGTGTGTATTGTAATGGGCTTTGAGCTTAAAGCAGCCTCTTTTGCTGCTTCATCTACTAGCAGATTTCCCCGTGCTTACAGAGTTGCTGCTCTCTGATGTCTCTGTACATGCACTACTGCAATTTCATCTGGCAGCATTAAGTTTTTCTAAAACTTGTTTTACTAACTCACGTACCAACTCCTTCCCCCTGCTGTGGCTGTTGATACTATCTCCTCCTTGGTCCCGGAGACCAATAGGTCATCCACATATTGTAAGAGACCCACCTCTTCTGGCACTTCAAAGGCCTTTAAAACTTGTTCTAATACCTGGTCAACCAAATTTGGGGACTTGGTATATCCCTGGGGAAGTACCATCCACCTATACTGCTGTTTCCTCCCTGTGTATGGGTTCTCCCACTCAAATGCAAATAAATCCCTGCTTTCTACCGCTAGGGGGCAAGCTTCAAACCCACCACACTGAACCACTTGTGTTCATGTGGAATTTTGCTCAGCAGTGTATAAGAGTTCAGGACCACAGGATGTCGGGTCTGAACAATATTATTCAAGCTCCTTAAATCCTGCACCAGCCGGTATGTTCCGTCTGGCTTCCTTACGGGCAGGATGGGGGTGTTGTAGGGAGACATGCAGGGCTCTAGTAACCCATCTCTTACTAGGCCCTTTATTACTGGGGTCAGTCCCTTCCGTCCTTCTCACAGGATCGGGTACTGCCTTTGCCTCACTACTTCTCCTTCCTTTTTCAATGTTATTTTCAATGGGGGTATCTGTAGCCCCCCTCTATTTCCCTCCCGCACCCATACTTGCGGGTCAATTTCCTTTTTACTTTCCTCGGTCAGGATTCCTATAACGGGCATTATTTGGTGGTCGGCTATCTCCAACCACAGTCCTAATTTCACTATGAGGTCCCTCCCTAGAAGGCTGCTACCAATTCCAGGTATAAACAACAGATCCCCTTGGACCTGCTCCTGGTCACATTCTATGGTCATTTTCTTGAAGACGGAGACAGCAAAGTCCTCCCCCTTCACCCCTGAGACCACCAACTGGTCTTTAGTCAGTGTTGCTCCTTGGGGTTTAAAATTTAATGAAGATCTTGCCACCCCCATATCTATAAGAAACACCAGTTCCTCCCTCCTCACTGGTGAAGAGACTGCTTAATAGTGACATTAACTCACCCCAAGTATAAATGTTAGGACCCAAAAACTGGTCCATCTGTTCAGCTAAAGCTAGGGGATCTTCAATCAGGGACTTCATTTCTCTTTCGAAATCTCTAACTTCTAGACTGGTCAGGGGAGAATTTACATACCCCACATTGTTCTGACCCATGGGCACCTCCCATAAGGGGTACATGGGTGTTTTTTCTAGTATACTTTCAGACAGATCTACTCACCATCCTTCTTTGCCTTCTTCATTCTTTTTTATCTCGGTCTTTCTGTTGCTAAGGCGGGAACTGCTCCTGGTCCCTAGTGGCTTACCTCCCTCCTCTCTGGATGGGTTTTTCCTTTCATTTTTCACCTGAACTTCCTTAGTTTCCTTCCTTTCCTCTTCAAGATCTTCAGAACCGGACCCAGGGTCCGAGTCCGTTCAGATACTCTCCTTGTCCTTCAGCCCAGAACCCAGCCCATCTGCTCTGGTGGGGAGTGAGGAATCACCCTGATACTCCTTTTCCCTTGCTTCTTGCCTTCCGTGCTCACCTTGGGGTAAGTCCGGCAGAGCCAGAGGACCAGGGAGATTGTGGACTGGAGGGGCAGTGGGATAAGGAGGGGGTAAGTATTCTAATGCAGTGTTTTTCAACCTTTTTTGTGCAAAGGCACACTTTTTTCATGAAAAAAATCACGAGGCACACCACCATTAGAAAATGTTAAAAAAATTTACCTCCGTGCCTATATTGACTATATATAAAGTAATTCTCTTGAATAGGAATCAAACACTCACACCAACCCCCCTCCCCTGCTGGTTCACACCAACCTCCCTCCCCTGCTGGTTCACTCACACCACCCCCCCCCCTCCACTGCTGGTTCACTCACCCACCCCCCTGTCACTTACTCACCCCTCCTGCTGGGTCACTCACTCACTTACCCCCCCTCCCCTGCTGGTTCACTCACACCAACGCCCCCCCCCCTTGCTGGTTCACTCACACCACCCCCCCCCTCCACTGCTGGTTCACTCACACTCCCCCCCCCTTGCTGGTTCACTCACTCCCCCCCCCTTGCTGGTTCACTCACACACACACACACACACACACACACACCCTCTGCCCAAGCCGCTGCTTCTGCTTTGTACAGAGCAGCGGCTGCACTACACTTACATTGAAAAGTAAAGAGAAACTGTGTCAGGAGCCCTCCGGTCATCGCAGAGCCCGAGGAAGTGATGTCATGGGGGTGGGCTCCTCACAGGCTGTCTTTCCTTTTCAAATTAACTTTATTGCAGCTAAAGTTAATTTGAAAAGGAAAGACAGCCTGTGAGGAGCCCGCCCCCATGACATCACTTCCTCGGGCTCTGCATGATCGGAGGGCTCCTGACACAGTTTCTCTTTACTTTTCAATGTAAGTGTAGTGCAGCCGCTGCTCTGTACAAAGCAGAACCAGCGGCTGCACTGCTATAGGGAATCGCGATCGCGTTCGCGCCGTGGACTTCGGCACAAAAGCCGGTTTTTTGCTCTGGCCGCTTCCGATCTTGCGGCCAGAGCAAAAAAACGGCTTTTCAATGGCCGGTTTTACAACTGTGCCGGCAGCCGGCCTGGCCATGGAAAAACCGGCCAGGCCGGCTGAAAACCGGCCGGTTGGCAACCCTAATTTGTGAGCCGAGGCCACATGTTACGGATGAAATTGGAATTTTTCCCACGGCACACCAGACAATATCTCACGGCACACTAGTGTGCCGCGGCACAGTGGTTGAAAAACGCTGTTCTAATGGGTCCCATGACTTACCCCGATTCTCATTTTTTTCCTTACTTCTCCTAGGCTTAGTTCTCAAGGGGAACATCTGCTCTGAACCCTCCCCACAGTCCTCCTCTGCCCCATACTTGGGCCAAAATACAGCAGGAGGGCAGATACTCTCTTGGGTCCAGATCAAACAGCAATATACAATCCTCTTTTGCCTATCCTTATCTCTGTTTAGCTTATTCTCTTTCCAATATTTCAACATCCTACCCAGGGGACTATTTGAGGGGTTATCGGCTAGCTTAATTTTCCTAGCTCCCTTTCCCTGTCCCTTTTTAAAACTTAGTCTTCCCCCCATTCTATCTATTTATTATCCCACTGAGACTTATTGCACTTGCTCTGCCTCTTCGCTTTGTCCGTCTCCGGCTGTCCCCCTCGCGGGAGTACAGAACCGTGGATCAGGACTCCACACTCGCTTCGTATGCAATTGTACGTCTCACTCACACACAAGCAGTCTCAGTATCTGATAGAATGGCCCAAACACCAAGGTAATTACAAAAAGTCCCACTTTTTCTTACCTTGGTCCGAGCACAGAATTTTCTTGGTTGCTTCTGCAGTGCTTTTAATTTATCACTTCTCACACTCTGGTTCACAACACCTCTGTTTAGCTCCGGGATCATTACCAGCCAGCAGGGGAATCTCTCAGCAGGGAGGGAAGCGAGACTGTTGACTCAACAGGATGCGTCTTCCTGTCCCTTCCCAGCAGGAGTTCCCCTCCTGTAGTGGGATCCTGGATGAGCCCCCAAGCTGTTAGAAATACGTTTACCTTTACCTGTAGCCAATTTCCCTATGGCCAATATGACCAATGAGACTCAGAGAGGAATATTTGTGAAGCAGATTTATTGTGCAATACGTTGTCTAGACAGCGGGTACTTTCACAGCATCATGCCTAACAGCATTAAGTGAGGTACGCCCCTTGCTCGGGCTACCTTACTTTTATCCTTTTTCTTTGAACATTCCCCTTTCCTCTTGCTTAACTTGGCTTATCCCCTTATAGAGGTTTTATGGCCTTCCTTAGACCTGCTAACTCTGCCCCCTCCTCGGGGAGGGGGGGGGGGAGAGCAGCCTAGGTGTTAGAAAGAGGAAGTATGACTATTTCTTACAATGCAATTTTTAACTTCTTTCAACAATTTAATTTTACATATACATACATATATATATATATATATATATATATATATATATACACACTTTGCAAGTAGTCTGACTATATATGAAACCTAGTAAATAAAAATAAAAAAGCTAAAATGATTCATGTAAAATGTTTATATGCTGTATATACACATCACAAATTCAACCCAAGATCAATAGCCACTGTCGCACCGCCGCCCTAGTGGCCAAAGGTTGCTAAGGTAGGTCGGGTAGACATGAGTTATATTTAGGTTTGGGTTTGGTTCTTCTATGCGGGGTCTAGGTATCTTGGTCCCAGTAGCCTTCCGTATACCAAAATCTCCCAAAAAGGAACACAAAGTCCAAGTGAGGGGAAAAAAAGGCATTTATTTCCCTCAATGCAAAAAGGTTCAATGTTTAGAATCTACATCAACTCAAAATGACCTTGATTCAGGTTAAGAGAAAAATAAACAATTATTGCATTACAGTCAGTTATGTTCACAGGGATTATACATATCAAACCCTCAGCCTGGTTCAGAAGTTATAGCTTTCAGCGTTGGTCAGGGACTCTAGGCTTCCAACCTTGCAATAACTACAATCCATTTCTGGTGTCTGATGGGTCCGTAATAAATTCCACCTGCATTGGTTCAGAGTATGAGAGCTCTGAAGCCGTGTCAGCAAAGTCAGGTAGATTATCCTTAGGCTTTTCGTATAAATTTTGTACCAGCTTCCAATGTTCTGGGCTCAAGGTTAAACCTTGGTCCTGTGCCCTCTCAATGTGAGAACAGACTCTTCTATCCAAAGGCTTCTTATTAAAAAGTCTTTTGCTTGATAAAAGTTTACATCCTGTCTTACAAACAGTTCGGTAGGGACAGCTCTCCCCTGTCTCCTGTGCTTTCTGTATCTCAAGGTTATAGCAATTATTATCAGAGAAATATGGATTACCTTTTTCTTTTGGTTGATCCAATCGAGCTGAGGCTTGAGGCCTAGTCCTGCTGGAATCTGGTCTGGCTCGTATTGCAGGCCTTCTATTCTCCAGCCGGCCCTAGGGTGGTGTTAACCCACAGTCACACCCGTACCTTCTCTTCTCTGAGTCAGGAGTGTTATTTCTTATGGAGACCCCTTTTTCTTCCTCTGGGGAATTCTTTATACCTTGCCTCCCAGGTTGCTGGCTTCTGCCCAACTCTGGTCCAGGGACGGTTGCCCTAGTCCTTCTCTCTCCAGGACTGGCTTCCTCTTGGTACCTTCTCTCTTTGGAAAGTGTACCTGCTTTACTCCCAGTCTCCTTGCAAAGAACCTCCTCTCCGAGTTCTGCTGAGTCTGCTGGCTCTGGTCCTTCAGCTAAGACTCTTGCTTCTTTTTCTCTCTTTCTCCAATCCTCCCAGCCTTTCTTAAAAGGAACTCCTCCTTTCCTGGATTGGATGCTGGTAGGCATTACGTCATAAGCTCTGGGGCGTGGTTCCCTAGGCCTTAGAAAGTCTCTCTTGCTCCCCCTATCTGGCTCCTCGTAATGTTGCATCCTGTGTTGGAGTCTTTTTTCTGAATTTAAAACACTTTTCTCTGACTGCACGGGGTCTGCAGTACCACACCACTGATAACTTCTATTACTGACACAAACTACAGTACAAAACTGAAAACAGAAGTTAAAGCAGATTAGAACAGAGCTTTACTGTGAATATTTACTACAAAATCTTAGAAAAGCGTATTTAAACCAGGCACTAATAAAAAATGTAGCTTCATTATCTAAGAATGATTTGGCTACTAAGTGAGCTATTATTGGGGGGGTTTTACTGGCAGCAGATAGAACACATTAAAGAAATCCCATCTTAGATTACACAAAACAAGAGAAAAACCTAAGCATCCTAACCTCATTTTTCTATGAGTTACATTAGCTTTCAATCTAAGAACAAAAAAACAAAACAAAACACTTTTGGTTAGATAAAGCTGGACAAACATAAAATACTCACATATGCAAATCTGCATTTATTCCTGTGCTTGTGCTTAACTTTCATTCTTCTATATTTTCTTCTACCGTATAATTTAAAACTATTCCTATGCACTATTTGGCTTTGCCAGCTTGCTTTGCAGAGATGGGGGGAGTTAGAGGAAGGGGGGGGGGGAAGCTTTTCTTCAGAAAGTGGATGGTGATGTGTATTTCAGGGGGTGTTAAGATCAGTATAGTTAATTTTTCAGTTTTTAAGAGAAAGCGAGATATATTCTCTAAAACAAGATAGTTGTTAGTTTTAAGAGAGGAATATTAAGTTGACAAAGAGAGAGACTAGGGAAGTGGTCAGAAAACCTCAGTCTCGCAACTTCCTCTATCTCTATCTATGTGCTCCTTGACCTGCTGAACTGAAGGAGGCAGAAAGGAGGGGGGAAAGGGGGACTGCTGAGAGAGAAGTGAAGACAGCTGGTCAAGGACTGATAAGCAATACCAGTTTATACAAGCTTTTCTTATGCATGATTATTCCTTTGTAAAAACAACAAAACAACAGTTTAATTTTTCCATCAAAGGGAAAAACAGTACAGTGTTAGCTGCCAGTTTAGATGGCACTTTATTTGAATTCTCTGCTGTGAAGTCCAGTTAGTTTTACTGAAATACAGCGCAGCGAGAGAGATTTTAAGAAAAAGTTCTACTTACTAATTTGGGGGGTTAAAGTATGCTAACCATGACTTTTCCTGAGCTGTACCTGTAAAGTAAAAAGGAAAATAAGCTTTGGAAAGAACCTCTTACTTGAAAAAGAGATACAGTATTACATTAATTTGGATTAAATAGCAATTAATATTTTGAAAGTGATTCTGATGATTAAGAGTTATTATTCATGTTTCTAAAATACCATAAAACCAATTATTGATCTTTTTATCTTCTCTTCTTAGTTTTGCTGGTTTTGCATTTTACTGTTTAATTACTCGACAACGAGTTGAATACTATTTGTTTATTGAAGTCCGGTATGATATTTATGTTCCTGTTTATTGTCTGGTAATCGTATAATTTATGTATGTATATGATTTTATATATTTAGAGGCCGATTCTGTACTGGCCGACCAGTCCCTTGTATGGCCAATCAGAATCAGGGAGTACAGAGGTAGACCTGATTCTGATCCCGTAGGGGCTAGATTTATCCGCGGGATCAGAATCGGGTCTACAGCTTGGACGTGAAGCCTGGGCCCCAATTCTGAATGGCTGTACATCCAGCCACATACCCAGCTAACTCACCCAGGCTCTGTTTAGGGGCTGCGCTCCCCAGCTGCAATCGAGATGCCGCTTTCTCCGCAGCCCGACCCCCGATCCGGCCTCCCATGGCCATGGTCAGGCTGTGGGGATCCTCCTGTGTCTCCTTACCTCTTTGCCACTCCCCCGGTTCCTGCACCCCCCGTCTAAGTGACTGACCCCAGACGTACATAGAAACATAGAAATATGACAACAGAAAAAGACCACATGGCCTATCTAGTCTGTCCTTCCATATCAACAACTACAACAGTCCCCTTTTTACCTTTAGAGATCCTCTGTGTTTGTCCCATGCTTTTTTGAATTCAGTTACTGTCCTCATCTCTACCACCTCCACTGGGAGACTATTCCACAGATCCACTACTCTTTCCGTAAAGAAATATTTCCATATATCACTCCTGAATCTATCTCCCTTCACCCTCATCCCATGTCCCCTCATAGCAGAACTTGCTTTCAATTGAAAGAGGCTCTCTCCCTGAACATTTATGCCATGGAGGTATTTAAACATCTCAATCATATCACCTCTAACCTGCCTTTCCTCTAAGGTGTACATATTAAGATCATTAAGTCTGTCCTCATATGCTTTATAATGAAGACCACTAATCATTTTAGTAGCCACCCTCTGCACCGACTCCATCCTGTTCACATCCTTTTGAAGGTGCGGTCTCCAGAATTGCACACTATACTCCAAATGAGGTCGCACCAAAGACTTATACAGAGGCATTATCGCCTCCTTTTTTCTGCTAGCCATTCCTCTCCGTATACACCCAAGCATCCTTCTAGCTTTTGCCATTGCCTTTTCTACCTGTTTAGCTACTTTAAGATCATCAGACACAACCACGCCTAGGTCCCGCTCTTCTTTAGTGGACAAAAGTACTTCACCCCCTATACTATATTGCTCCCTTGGATTGCTGCAGCCCAAATGCATGAGCATACATTTTTTAACAATAAATCCCAGCTGCCAAATTCTAGACCATTCTTCAAGCTTAGCTAGATCCCTCCTCATGTTATCTACACCTTCTTGGGTGTCTACTCTATTGAAAATTTTGGTATTGTCTGCAAAGAGGCAAACCTTACCCGACAGCCCTCCCGCTATATCACTAACAAAGATGTTAAAAAGAATCGGACCAAGGACAGATCCCTGGGGCACACCACTGGTAACATCCTTCTCCTCAGAGTGAGCTCCATTTACCTGTACTCTTTGTCGCCTCCCACCCAACCAATTTCTAACCCAAGCAGTAATTTTAGGGTCCATCCCTAGGGTTCTCAGTTTGTTTATAAGTCGCCTATGAGGAACAGTGTCAAAGGCTTTACTGAAATCTAAATACACCACATCTAGGGCTCTCCCTCGGTCCAACTCTCTGGTCACCCAGTCAAAGAAATCAATCAGATTTATCTGACAAGACCTGCCTCTGGTGAATCCATGCTGCCTCGGATCCTGTAATCCGCTGGACTCCGGAAACCTCACTATTTTCTCTTTCAGCAGCATTTCCAAAATTGTACTCACCACCCAGGTTAAACTAACCGGCCTGTAGTTTTCAACCACATCCTTACTTTTGCTTTTGTGTAAAGGCACCACATGAGCCTCTCTCCAGTCTTTTGGCACCACTCCCGACTCCAACGAGGCATTGAAAAGGTCAGTCAGTGGAGCTGCTAGAAAGTCCCCAAGTTCCCTCAGTATTCTAGGGTGTATTACATCCGGTCCCATCACTTTGTCTACTTTAAGTTGAGCTAGTTTCTCACGAACACAGTCTTCTGAAAATTGTTCAAGATGTCCCTCACTTCTGTTCCTGTTTGTGGGTGTTTTCTGAGGTCCTGCTCCTGGTTCTTCATCTCTGAACACAGAACAGAAATATTTGTCAAGCAATTCCGCTTTATCCTTATCAGCTTCTACATATTCCTCCCCTGCATCCTTGAGTCTGACAATACCACTTTTGCCCTTCCTCTTCTCACTAATATATCTGAAAAATATCATCCCCCATTTTATTACATTGGCTATTTCCTCCTCTTTTTGAATCTTTGCTTTCCTGACTACTTTGCTAGTTTCTCTAAGGTTATCCAAATATAGATGCCTGTCTTCCTCTCTCTTGTATTTCATGAAGGCCTCTCTCTTTTTCTTCACTTTTTCAGCTACTTCTTTCGAAAGCCATAGCGGTCTCCTTTTCCTTTTATTTACCATTTTAACAAAAAGGTTGGTTGCCCTTAAAATATCCCCTTTCAGTTTTGCCCACTGTTTTTCTACATCCCCCCAGCTGTTCCCATCCCACTAGTGACTCCCTGAGGTATTGGCCCATCTTGGCAAAGTTCGTCTTCTTAAAGTCTAAGATCCTCACCTTTGAATGGATTCTAACAGCCCTAGTCCTAATACTGAACCACACCATCTGGTGATCACTGGATACAAAATGATCTCCCACTACAACATCAGAAACACTTTCACCATTGGTAAGCACCAAGTCCAGTATGGCCCCTTCACGTGTGGGGTCTGTTACCAATTGCCTGAATAGTTCTCCCTGTAGAGAATCCAGGATCTCCTTACTTCTAGATGATACTGCAGCAGGAATGTGCCAATCAACATCTGGCATATTGAAATCTCCTATCAGTACACTTTCCCTTTCCCAGCAATGTCTTCAAAGAACTCTCTGTCTACCTCTTCCTCTTGTGAGCGAGGTCTGTATATCACACCAATGCAAATAAATTTCTCTTTCCCTCTTTCTAGTTTAACCCACAATGCCTCCTCTCTCCCTTTTAAGCTCTGTAATTCCAAAGCTTTAATAGTAGTTTTTACATAACGTGCCATTCCTCCTCCCCTTCTTCCTACCCTGTCCTTTCTGAATAAAGTATAGCCAGGTATAGTTACATCCCAATCATGGTTTTCTGTGAACCATGTTTCTGTAACTGCCACTAAATCTAAGTCAGCCACTCCCACCAAAGCTTCAACATCAGGGATCTTATTTCCCATACTACGGGCATTTATACACACTGCTTTCCATATGTTACCCCTATTACCCATTTCCATAAAGTTATTTAATGTATCACCTACCTGGGGGCTTTCACCTACCTGGGGGCTTTCTTCACCCATCCCCAACGAATCTAGTTTAAAGCCCTCTTCAATAGATTAGCCAGTCTACTACTGAAGATGCGTTGACCTTTCTTGGACAGATTGGCCCTGTATGTCCAGGTTCAGTCGCCACCCCACAGCCCTCCCCCTCCCACTCATGAACAAAGCTCTCCGTACAAACTGGGAGTATGTGCAGGGAGCTCTGCTGCAGGTAGGGTGATCCGGATCCGATGTCTAGACCCACTAAACGCGGCTCAGAATGACCCCCTTATTGTTTTTTAGACCCCCGATGAAGGCATCCAAGCTGAAACTTGGCAAGTCAGGTTCTTTCAATAAAGGAAATTTGCTTCTATGAACTTTGTCAGTTGGTCCGTGGTCTACCGCCACTCTTTGTGTATTTGATTTTTTTCTCTGGTGGTCAAATCTTTCTAAATTTCTACATGCATGATAAAAGAAGAAATAAAGAGAAGCAAGTGGGTATGTTCCTCTTTTGCGGGCGACAAAGTGAAGAGTGTGGAGCTTTAACTAATAGAACAAAATATAGCGGTGTGCAAATGCAGAAAAAGAAGTCAGCCTGACATAGAAGTTGAGAGGAAGCCAATGCAGAACCTACAACAGCATAGGAAAGAGGAGGGGGAGAGTGAACATGAGAATTTATGAAGTTCCATGCTAGGTTAGACCAATGGTCCATTGAAACAGCATCTTGAATCCATGCTTGAGCAATCCAGGTCATTTAGAAGTTCCTAGGAAATTCCTTCTCTTTTGCTCAATCTCAGGCAGAGGTGGTGGTGGTGATCCACATGCCTGTATGACTACTAAATGATAATGAATCCATCCTCTAGAATGCTGTAAAAATTTGACTCCACCATCTGTACACTGTAACACTATAAACCACTGGCTCCCATCTATCGGTGATCTGTTTTCATTAGGTCTATCTTGTCAAGAGGGAGGCATGGAATGGGACAGCACAAAAGCCCGCAGAAAGGAAGGTTGTGCCAGCAAGAGTGGAGGCAGTCAGTACTAGCAGCAGTGGTCTAGGTGGGGATAGCTATAGGATGGGCAGAAGAGGTCTCCTAGCTAAGATCAAGCATGATTTCTTTAAGAGGGGGAGCCAGAAGCTAAACATGCAGGGTTGGCTGAAATGCAGGTAGGGCAAGAGAAGCTATCTGCTTCCGTTTCTACTCTTGTTATAGTGCAAGACCATGTGGAGGGTATGCCAGCAGTCCGCAGCTGTGGTAGTACTCCTTCTTGCTTTCTAAGCAGTGTTTACAACAGGTCTTTGAAAAAAACTGCTGCGTCAGGGGAATCCTGTTTCAGACTTGAACATTTGGAGAAAGAGGCTATTGAAAGTTGAGTAACTACAGAAGTGTTTGAGAAGTCACTTAGCAGAATGATATTTGGTGGGCAGCCACAGGTAGGAAGGTAGCAGAGCCGAAGAAGTAATGAATGATATTGCCAGAGCCAGGTGCAGCCCTCTGAAGGAATAGGTAGTTGAGAGCAGAAGAAATGCCACCGGCCTTTTAACTGCTCATCGGACCTCAATCCCAGCCCCAGAAACAGCTGCAATAGCACCCAAAGTTCTAGAGAGGGATCCTGAAAATATGTGGAGAGTTGGGAGGTACTTTAGTGCTATGGAAGATCAGCATTTTACAGAATGACTTCACAGTCAGAAGGACATCAGTGGAGGAAAGATAATAGACCATTTTTCAAACAGTACCATCATGCAATATCATTTGTAGAAATAACATCTGCCAGCGTTGGTTTCAAGGGATCCTAATATTGGAACCCCATCCTCTACTCAATGCAGCAACAACAGAGGCAGCAAGAAAGCTACAGAAAAGTCGAGAAGTCTGTCAGCCAAGCTGTCCCGCTAGGCCCTTCCCCCAGTGAAGTGGCAGATTGGCAGCACTCACTCTCATGCCATCAGTAGAAAACCATCATGGAACAGACAGGATGGTGTTCCACGTCACTATCCCAGCTCCAGCAGGTGACAGAGATTGTGGAATTTAAGTGGTTCCTGTAGCTGTTGTCCCCCAATTACAAAGTGTCCTCCAGAACAACTTTTAGTAGGCATGTGATTCCTACCCTGTATGCTCAATATGATTCCTGGATACAAGCAGATATGTTCAAGGCAGACAGGAGTAACATATATTTTATGAGCAACATCTGGACCAACCAGAATGCCACACATGCCTACTTCTCCCTGACAGCACACTGGGACAGCCAGCAACTCTAGCTGGTGCATACCAGCTGAATATTGGTGGACTGCACACCCAAGTGACGGACCAGAGCCATACCTCATTCCATATGTTAGAGGTGATCAGGGGGATAATATAAGGGTGGTCTGGTAAGGCTATAATTATCCTGTTTTTTCATTACAGACAACAGTAGCAACATGACTGGGGCATTGTGCTATAGGGGCTACACGGAGATTTGATAATTTGCACATTTACTGCACCTGGCAGCAATGAGTCCCTGTGGCTGAAGGGGAAGGAAGGTGGCAGCTGTATTCTGTGGGATCTGATAGAGAAATGCAAGAAAATAGCAGGGCATTTCAACTATAATGTCAAGGGATGGCAGCAACTAAAAGCAGGAGAAGTGAGGACAACTCTAGACTACCTAAGCTTTAATCAGGATGTGGGCACCAGGTGGATCTACTGCATGATACAGATGTTCATGGCACAGAAGACACCCCTTCATGAGTTGTCGTGGTAAACTGACATTGATTTGGATTGCCCTCTGAGGTGTTGGGAGTGGTTACACTTCATGCAAAAGATCCATGTTCAGGATGCCATAGAGGCCCTGAATTCAGTCACAGCCACTGTGTGCAAGGTCAGCCCTATAGTCAAGCTTCTAGAGGAGACGTTAGGGGGTTTCTGGCAGGAGGAAATGGCACCAGAGGTATTGGTGTTGATGGAATGATTGCAGCTACAATGGTAGGATCAGCTGAAACTCCTCATGCAACTGGATTCTTATATGCGGTCAGTCTGCGTGACCCATGGGGTAAAGGGAGTATCAGGCTATTAGAAACTCAAAGGGCATGGTAATAGGTGGACAACTCTACACCTATCCCCTTTTATATATGTATCCTTTGAGAGCCTGTTGCTTGCTACTGTCTTAAGATACAATATTGGGCTAGATAGGTTTCTGGGTTGTTCAGTATATTTCAAATATATACTTGTACAGAGGCTGCAATGCAAGTTTTTGTTTTTCCTGTTATTCTTCCTCTTGGGTGCAAAAGGGGTTTGGGTAAATCAAGCTCACAATGAATAGTTAAGCATGGCTGTCATTGCCACAGAACAGTGTTGAAGTTAACCACCTAACTGAGCTCCAAAGGGGCAGACATGTTTATGGGAGCTAAATCCATCAGGGGCGCTTAACACATACTGTACCAGTCAGGGATGTCACCTTGGCTTCAGTACATTTCTAAACCATAACTGATGGAAACAGGAAGGGCATGATAGGGAAAGAACCACATTCCGCATGCTCCTTTATTTTACTTTATTTCCTATATATATTATTAGCATGATGATGAGTTAATTAATATGTTATTTTTTCCTATTTTGGGTTGAATTTATGATCAAGGTAGTTAGTGCAAAGGCATGTATAGGAGAGATCCCCAGGCTACCTTATGAGACAGTTACCTCAATCTACCAACCTTACCATTAGGCAAGACCAGGTAATCGCCTAGGACAGGAGCTTCTAGAGGGGCGGCAGTATTCACAACAAAACAATAGATCCTGACAGCCATCAACACATTCTTTTATCAGGAAGAACAGGCACACACATACAGAGCAAATTATGCATTATTATAGCATTGTCGTTGGAAGGATAGTGTTCAGATGATCATGATTGTTGAGTTTAATTATCTAAATTGCAGAGGCTGCCGCTTCTCATTCAGTCTCTTGGAATTAGTTCTTCAACTTATGCCAATGGCATTCAAATGGTGACCTCTGTTGACCTTGACCCACAGAATTCTGAGTTAGGTCCTTTAGATTGTTGCAGAGAATCACCAACTAATTAGCTACTAATAAGCTAAAATTGAATCCTGCTAAATGTGAGGCAATGTAGATCTCCAGTGTGGCCCCAATATTAAGCCATACTTCAACCATCTCAAATATTTAAATTTCATGAAATCTACTGCAAAGGTATTGGGTTTTCATCTTTACCCTTGATTAAATTTAAGGCTCAAATATCTGCAATGGTAAAATTCTGTTTTGTCTTGCTTAAAATCTTTCGATTAGGCAATTTTTGGAACATAAAGAATTTTTATGCATGAGTCATGGATGAGTAAACTTGATTATTTTAAAGCCTTGTATAATGGCATCCCTGGAACCTCTTTAACGGGTATGTTTACTAAACTGGGCTAATGGTTTAACCCTGGCTATCTGCAACTAAGGGATCTGTTTACTAAACAGAAATAATGGCGATTGTGAAAAATCAGTGCCACGGCTCCGTTTTATTCAATGGGACCGCAGGATTGATTTTGCACGATCGCCGCTATCACTATTACATAAACAGACCCCTAAGTCCACTGAATAACATGAGACCTAGTTGCAGATAGCCCGGGTTAACTATTAGTCCGGTTTAGTAAACATACCCCTAAGATACCTTTAATTAATTCAGAATACAACCCTTAGGATTCTTTACACAGCCTCTATGGTTGTGGTCAACATTATTGACACCTTTGCATTTTAGGTATGTTGTGTACAATATCTTGAGAAATAATTGGAAATATTCCAACTAAACGTCATCATAATATTTTAATAGTATGTTCAAAGGTATACAACAACAAAAAAAAAGATTTCTGTGCAACTTAGATGTAGTAATGTCTGAGAAAAAAACAAAACATGACCTAGACAGGATTGATGGCACCCTTCACTAATATTTGGTTGCACAATCCTTAGCAGTGATGACAGCCTCCAAACAGTTCTTGTTGTCATCTATAAGTTTTGAACATCTGTCTGATGGTAGTTTCTCCCACTTTTCATCTGTGATTTGTTCCAGCTCATGATTGTTTACAGGATTCCTTTTACCAATGGCAGATTTCAGCTCTTTCCAGAGATTCTCAATTGAATTAAGATCAGGACTCACTGCTTGTCAGTTTAAAACAGTCCATTTTTTTCCTTCTTAACCATTCTTTTGCACATTTGGATGTATGTTTCAGGTCATTGTCCTGCTGGAGGACTCATGACTTTCTACCCAGACCTAGCTTTCTGACACTAGGTAGCACATTTTGCTCCAAAATACCTTGGTAATCTTCTGACTTCATGATTCCTTTAATACATTACAGGCCTCCAATTCCTGTGGCAGCAAACAGCCCCACAACATTATGGAACCTGCACCATATTTAACTGTAGAAAAGGTGTTTTTTTTCCTTATAAGCGTCATTTCTTTGCCTGTAAATGTATCACTGGTCTGTATTGCCAAAGAGCTCAAGTTTGGATTCATCTTTCCACAGAACATTCTCCCAGAAGGATTGTGGTTTCTCAAGGTGTGTTTTGGCAAAGATCAGGCATGCCTTTTTATGTCTGTCTTTGAGCAGTGGGATCCTCTTTGGCCTTCACCCATGGAGTCCTTCTTTGTTTAGTACATGGTGTATGGTACAGGTTGAAACCATGACTCCAGATTGCTTCAGGTCAGCCTTAAGTTCTTTGGATGTTATATGTAGTGCTTTGGATTAATTTTCCTCTTCCTACCACGTCCTGGGAGGTTCTTGACAGTTCCATGAGCAGAAAACCTCTTAATAACATTGCGAACTGTAGACACAGGAATCCCAAGATCTTTGGAGATGGCCTTGAATTCCTTTAAGTTTGATGTTTGGTGATAATGACCTTTCTGATGGTCTCAGGTGGCTCTCTTGTCTTTACCATTGCAAAAATGGAACAGGGAGTGAATGTGGCCACTTTAAACATTAGAGTCATCATTCATTGGTTGATTCAAATCATGCTGCCCTCCTGCACGCCCATATCTGCTGCTGCACGCCCCTCTCCAGGGCCGGCAGTGGTGGCACTACGCCCAAAACAGCAATGCAGCCCAAAGTGCTGCATCACTTTTTCTCTTTTGCCGAATCTGCTACTTCCGCTCCCTCCAACGCAACTTCCGGTTGCCATTGGAGGGGTCAAAAGTAGCAGATTTGGCAACAGAGAAACTATGACACAGCCCGAGAGATAGTAGGTATGTGCCCAGAGTAGTGGGTAGCAGTGGCAATGGGCACCCCTGGAGGGCCAGCGCTCTAGGCGACCACCTAATTTGCCTAATGGTAGTGCCAGCACTGATCACAGGCAATATATGTAGTAAAGTATACTATACTATAACATAACATAACAGTTCACTACTCTGACTTACCAGAAGAAGGTACTAGTGACCAAGGTGCAGGAAAGTGAGTGCAAGAGGCAAAGGTGCAATGGGGTTGCAGTAGAGGAAAGAGTGGGCCCCCCTTGCAGCACTGTCAGCATTAACAATATCCTGCCAGCTAGCACTTTCTCTGTCTCCTTTATCCACTATCTCCCATGGTCAATGCAGGGCAGGCTGTCCTACAACAGTGACTATGCCCTCGCTGTTCTTGGATCATGTACCAAGTAATTGGAAAGGAGGTGATCGTGAAGCAAAATTAAATTACCGCAAACAATTTTGGATATTTTCTTTAGGCACTGTCAGTCTGTGGGATCTAAATTTACAAATAGATTGGAATATATTGATTTAAAGGGCATGTTAGAAATTCTGAGTTAGTGGATTGTGTCAATGAAATTGTGTCATCAGTGTGGGAGCCTATCATTTTAAGTTGGGCGCAATTTTAATTGTTGTTTAAAAAAAGAAAACGCCGCGGCCATCTTCAAGTAGCTAGAGAGCTCACGAAAGAAGAACAGCATGAATGATGTTGGTGCCAAGTGTGATCAGATGAATTACTGATAGAATAGCATTGGATCAGATAAGTTATCTTTAAAAAGGAAATTTTTAACCTCTGATGCAGAATAGCGTGTTACCCATTCGAAACACAACGGTTGTAATTGGCATTATGAATTATTTCCTATCAACAAATGTTTTAAGGATATTTTTTATTTTGCTCAATCACTGTTTTTGAGTAAAAGAGAAAAAAGGGCTTAAATGTTAGAAGTGACTTATTGATAGCAACTTTGAAAAAAGAACGTCCAGCATATTTACTTGTACTGTGAAAGAGCTATATAGTGTGGAGTTGGGCATAGTCACTGTTGTGAGATAGTTACTCTTGCATAGATCCAGTTGAAGTTCATATAGACAGGCAGGCTCTCCTGACACAGGCTATAGCTTCATTAGTTAGCAACAGAGACTTGTATCCTGTCCTCAAAGGAGATTCTGCAAAAACTTCACTCACATAGTATCTTGCAGAGCCCATTAAGGTCACAGCCACAGACCCCTTGGCAAACTGGACATACAAGGCTGCAGTTTGGCCAGAACTTACCAGGGTCTCCCAGCAGGTCCTATTCCGCCTATTAACCAGTCAGTGAATGGGTATTCTTAATGGCAGGGGACATTGTTAGTTTACATCATTCATGGTTGGCACAAAGATTGGTGGAAACATTGATTCTTATTAAGATAAACTTCCCTTTGTTGGATTTTGTTGAATTTTCATGTAAGTGGCAGGAGGACTGAGCTTACAGCTACGTATTACTTCTTTGAGGCTGTCCTGCCCACTGAGAGTGCTAATGGCTGAACCTTTGGGAGTTCATCCCTGGCCTGTCCCTGTTGCCCTGCTGATTCCACTGAGGAGTTTTGGCCCCCAATACAAAAAAACATTACCATAAAGTGAAAAGACCCCTTCCCTAAATCTTCATCTCTCCTTCTCCTGTCATGGTTCTTTCATACCACTGTTGTTCTGCTTTAACCTTTTTTGATGTCTTGGCTGTTGTTGCTGCCCTCTCTTTCTGTTGGCTTAGTGCCTTGCTCTGTTGATGTCTCTCTTGTCGTGCTCTGCACTCAGTGTTAGGGTTTTGATGCATGACCCCTTGCTCAATGAGCTGGGGTACTCTGCTCCTCTCTCGGTGCCTTGGGATGGTCATGCCACTATTGATGCTGCTTTTTTCCTCTTTTGGAATCTGGACAGAAGCAAGAGATACACCATCCTTTTCCTGCCAGCTGTACCCTCAGGTTGAATCTTCTGTGAGCAACTGCCTAGGAACAGTCAGAAGGTTAAATTTGCAAATGATCCTCCAGAAATACTATAGGGACCTCACCCATTTATCTCTTGTGGTATGATTTTGAGATCGTCTTCAATGTTCTTTGCAAATTTCCTTAAAGTATTTACTACCTATTGATAATGGTCCATCTTTGAAATCCTGCTGTGTAATATCATTTGCAAAAGCAAAATCCAGGAATCAGTGGGGCCACTTTATAAGGCCCAGTATCATTTGATGCAAGGCATGTCCTGACATACATGTTCATATTTACATTCTCTTATATCATATTAGGGTGCACTGGGATTACCTTGCACTTTTAAGGGCATGGAGAGGACTGGTATATGGTCTAGTTTGCTGCAGTAGTCATTTCTCATTGGTATTTATGTCTAGTGTGCATCAGCAAACTACTGTATGTAGGGCAGCTTAGGAGATGCACGTTTTACTGAGCAGGCATGGTGTCCACAGGTACATCGCAGAGACATGCAGGATCTGAGACGTGCAACTTTTCATAATACAGTGGGTGCGGGGACATCCAAAACGTTTACCCATGTCCCGTAATTTGACAGGGGACGTGTTTCTCCATTATATCGCATGGCCCATGCCTGCACCCATGCACAGGCCACTCGCTGGATGCGTGCATGGGCTGGCTGAATACTGCTTTGTCTATGCCATGCCGAACATGTCTACCTGCCCGATTCCGGACCCATGGGCATGTCTAGACCTGCGGATGTCTTTTGGGGAAACTGCTAGGTACTTGTGATCTAGATTGGCCACTGTTGGAAACAGGATACTGGCTTGATGGACCTTGGTCTGACCCAGTATGGCATATCTTATGTTCTTTATGTTCTTATGGATGCAGAATTAGGCTCAAACAGGGCCCATTTTCAATATATACGTGTCTGCGGACCAGACGTGCATGTTATTGAATCTGCACATTAGTAGGGTGGGGTTGGGCCACACTACTAGCGTGGGGAAAGTCACCCACCTGAATTTAGCATGGTTTGCTGTGTTAAAATCGCTTCAGGACCAACGTCTGCCACTCATTGTGCTGGTAGCAGTTGTTCCCTGCCAAGTGCCAGCAGCAAGAATGTTCATGACCTGTCCAGTCACCGCCCAGGTAGCACAGGTTTATTAGCGTGGGGCCCCTCGCTATCCAGGTAGTGTGCTTTAGTAAACATGCCCCTAAGTAGATCAAATAATTTGGCATGTGCCATTGATAGAGAACAGGATAACACCTTAGATTTCCAAATAATAATTTCATAAGAGAGTACTAGAGCTTCTTTCCCATATTTGCTTCCAATACAATTGCAAATTCTCACAAATAAAAAATATGAGGCCGCGGGGCAGGGTCCCGGCGGCCGAGGGTAACCGGGTGCTCGGCAGGTGCGGGGGCCCTGTCCCGCGGACATCATCGGCTGGGGGGCGGAGCGCAATGACGTGGTGTGCGCCAGGAAAATCAATTGGCTCCAGCCGCGCGCGGGAGCGCGGTGGAGTCCGGGAGGTGGGAGGCGTGTGGCCTGAGTGGGGAGGAGCCGGGAGTCGGCAACGGCTGCTGAAGCTCCTGCTCCTCCCCGGGGACGAGGCCGGTTTGGTGTCGCGTAGGGGGCCGGGGGCGAGGGGATATGCCGGACCGACCGATGTCCGTGGGGGGTGGGGGCTGCCCGGGGGATTGGCGCCTCATCTGTCTGTGGGGGGCGATGCGCCCCGGGGCTGAGGGCCGCGGGTGCGGGGAGAGGCGCAGGGGGGGAGCGGTGCCTGGGGAGGATGGGCTTCGGGGCTGTGGGCAGCGGTCAGCGAGGTGCGGGCAGCGGCGCGGGAGGTGAGTGAGGGGCTGCGCCTGAGGAGGCCGGGCCCGGAGCGCTCCGGCTGCTGGCCGCGCGCCCCCCCCCCTCCCCCTCGATTGCTGCTGCCTGCCTGTCGCGCGGCACACGCTCCCTTCCACGGTTACTCTCTAGGAGCCTCGGTGATCTGGTACTCATAATTTCATCTTCCAGGTCCAGTTAGATGTTTCAGCTGCTACTTTATGTAGCATCAGATGTAGTGCCACGGTATCTGGTTTACTACTCTGTGATGGTGTGGGATATATTGCTAATTTTTTTTTTTGTTTGTTTTACTATGTTAATTTGTATTATTTTATTATTGTACTTTGTCATAACTGTTCTATATCAATTCTTAATATACTGGAACCCTACATTACTACATTATATATTGGCTTTCATAAATCTTTTTGGCATCCACCGTGGAAGAGGGGATAAGCACTGCTTTGAACTTTTTCATTTAAAAAAAAAAAAAGAAAATGGTTGTATACATATTTGTGGGGGTTTTTATTTTCTCTTTCTTTCTCTTTTCCGATGGTGTGATAGGTTCTCATGGCTTTTTCTCCACATCGACACCTTAGACAGTCTCTTGATACAGGTGTTTCATGCCGAAATGTGTCAGGAACTTAGATTTAATTTTACAAATGATTGCTAATCAAATAATTTATGTAGATGTACTAGACATATACATTGTCCATAATTCCTGATTGGGCTATTTGTTTTAACCTCTGTCTCATAGATGCGCATTGCGAGCGGGGAGGGGTAGGTGCCTGAGGTTCCCAGCTTCATGGGGCGGAGTGCCAGTTCGTCTGGGGGGCTGGCTGTGGTGCCCGAGGACGAGCGGAATCGAAGACTGGCCGGGTGGCTGTGCAGGTGGCCTGGTGCCCAGGAGACCGAAGGGCTCTCGCTTCTGCTGGTGCTCCAGGTGTATGGGGGGGTTCTTCAGAGCGGGTGGATGGTGGGGGCAATGTTTCAGTTTTACATTGCCGGGAACGCCCGGGGGGTTGTGGGTTCGTTGTGGGTGCGTACTGACTCGATGGCTATATAAAAAAAAAAAAAAAAAAAAAAGTAAGCCCAATCACGGACAGCTATATATCTGGATAATCGTTCCCCCTCCTGGGGGTTTCTCTGTGTTTTCTCTTTGTTTCCACAGATGGCGCTCAGACCTTGGCTTGCTGGCAGGGGAGTGGAGAAGGCCAACTGCGTTCGGAGCGCACGGGCCGGGCTGCGGCAGGGGACCATGGACGCTGGACCCTTGGCTTCTGCGTCCAGGAGGCCGACGCCGGGGCAGCAGGTGAGTGTTGGCGGACTGGGGCGGGTAGGTGTTGCGATTGCGAGAGGGAGCGGGGGTGCTGCGCTGCCATAGCCGGATTAGTGTTGGCGGAGCCGCTATTCGGAGTCGTTTACCTTTGCGGCACCGTCTATTCGGCCGCGTGGAGGGGGGCGGAAAGGGCACGGTGCGGGATACGGCGTGCTGCTTGAGAAGTGGGTAAAGTATGCGGACCGTGTGCCGGTGGACTTGGTAGCGGTTATATTGATTGTGCGCCTTATTCGGGTCGGTCGGGGTCCAAGGGGTGGGGGTTGAAGTGGTACGGGTCGGAGCAGTTAGCAGGGTGTCACAGAAGAGAATGCTATAATGTTAGATTATCCGTCGGAAAGGGTGGCGAGCAGTAGGTTGGGGGCAGTTACTGCGTGCTCGGGAGTGGGAAGGAGGGGCGGGGGGGTCTTCTGGTCCGGCAGGCATGGTGGGGATGTAACGGCTAGGGGGCAGTGGGGCAGCGTTTTTTCTGGCTCACCGTGGAACCGCCCATATCGTCCTGTTTCCTGGGGCGGCGGGGATGAACTCGCGCATATGTGCCTGCTAGGCTAGAGTAAGGGATTGGCCCACCGACACAAGACATATAATACTAAGGCTGTGGAATAAATAACGTATGCACTAGGATGGGCAGGGCCCGTTGCGCTGCCGGGCTGGTCCCTCCGCTTCTCTGGGAGGGGTGGTTGGCCTGTTACGCTTCGGGCCTTACGAGATGGGCTGCAGCAAGACCCGGGGTTGTGCTCAGGAGGGCTTGGGGGGGAGATTCGGGTGGGTTTGGATGGTACGGGCACGGCAACTGCTTCCGCGGCCTAAGCGGATAATTTGCCTCGGTGGTGGCGTTTTCCTCGCATGGTTAGGGGAGTAGGGGTCGAGCTGATAGTAGGCGGACTCCAGCCCCTTTATGGGTATAGCAAAGTAAACAAAAAAAAAACGGAAAATACAATAAAATAACATAAATAATAACGAAGCCTTTTTTCCCTCGGTAATTTCCGGCCAGGTTGTAGCGGGGTTACGGGGGTGTGCACTACAGGTTTGCTGATCGGGGGTGGGGGTTCTGGGTCATGAGACGTCGGGATCGGGGGGGGGGCGGCTGTGCACGGGAGTTTTGGGTGTACCGGCTATGGCTGGGGGGTGGGAGATGGGCCGGATGAAGGGTCCTGGAGTGGTGCTTGGGTGCTGGAGTTCAGTGCCCTCAGGGGGGTGTTGGGAGCTCCTTAATGGTGGGATGCGCTCGGGGTATGGCAGGGGACCCGGTGCTGGGGATTACCTCTTAGGCCTGGAGTGGACGTTCCGGGAGCAGGGGATCGTCTCCCTGTGCAGGAAGGTCGCGATGGTAGGGGCGGGTAATGACTGGGGTGGGCTGCTTCGTAATTGGCGTTAACGATTGCCGCGGCAGTGGGCGGTGACACCGTCTGGTGGGCAGGAACGGCACCGAGGTCGGTCGGCTTCATAGGCCGGCGTTGGCTTTGGGGGTCGGTGATGTCTGGGGAGGGAGGCTCACGGGCGTGTTGGCTATTTCGACACGGGCATGGCAGCTCTTTGGGCTGCAGCCGACAGTTATCAGTCGGGGTATTCCGTTAGGGGATGCGTGGCATAGGACAGCTCCTGGCGGGGTTGGCGGAACCCAGCCTCAGGCCTTACGTGGGTTGTCGCAAAGGGGGGCTGGAGAGTCGGGTGCAGCCTCGAGCTGGGTGGGGGGGGTGACGCTGAATCAAGCGGCAGTGGGTGCGAGGTGGGGGCACGTTACGGCGGGAGGTGGGGCATCGGTCTTGCGTATCCATGCGGGTTCTCAGGGGGTGGGGGACGGGCTTTCCTGTCCCCGATGGGGGACGGTGGTGGTACGGGATGGCTCGGGGGTCCTGCATGAAGCCGCGGGAGGCGGGCATTCCGGCGGGAGGGGGGAGGGGGGTGCGTGCTCTAGGCCTCGGGATGCCTGGTGGCCTGTTACACGGGGGCTTCCGGACTTGCTGCTTTGTTTACAAAGGGGGGGGGTGTTGAAGTCTGCTGCCCCCTCTTCCGGGCTACCGGGGACGCGCGGCTTGGCGTATACTGGCAGCTTGTTGAAGTCTGCGGCCCCCTATTCCGGGCGAAGATGCCGGGTATCCTTTGCGCCATTCTATCTGGGTGGGGCGGTGGCGAGCTCCGGCGAAGCTAGTGGTGTTGTGGTCTATAGTGGAAACAGTAGGCAGTGCATGGGCGGGGCTGCGGTTGTTGCGGCCCGTTCATCCCGCTTTGGGGGGGTGTCGCGTGCGGGGGTCGCGTTACGAAACGGTGGATGAGGTGCCAGGGTCTGGCTGGTCTAGGCTTCCGAGAGGTGGGGGTCACGTGCTTTTCGCTGTCCGCTGGGGGGCCGGACAGGAAGCTTTGGGTCATTTGGCCCATGGGTCATTCCCTAGTGGGGAGTATGGCTCGGGAGAGCTGGGTGGTCGGTCTGGACCCCTCGGATCTTGCTCTGGTGGGGATATCATTTTCTGGCAGAGGAGCATGGTCGCCGTCGGCTGCAGCACGTACCTTTGCTGGGGACACCGTGGAGTAAGCCGGGGGGGCTCCGGTTTACGTGTTGGGGGGGGGCGCCGATTGGGTCGCGGAGCATCCTTCGACTGCGGTCGGTTGTCCAGTCATGGTCTCTGGGCCTTTATAACAAACATAAAAAAAAAAAAAAAAAAAGGTAAGCGGGGGGGGGGGGGGGAGGGGGGGGAGGTGGGATTCGGCAGTGCGACCCGGGCAGGGGATAAACCCGCATTCCTGAGGTGCGAGCGTAGGGTTTTCGGAGGTGGGGGGGGGGGGTTTAAACAATGGGGGTGTGGGAGTGCTTAGCCATCACTGGACGGTGGGCTTGATATGTGTGGTTTGGTAAGGGGTGCACCTGGTCGCAGCTTGGTTTTGGGGGGGGGGGGCGGCTTCGGGACATTAATGTCGCCAGTGCTGGTGGAGGGATCTCGGAGGTGTCCGGGATCCGGAGCTCTAGGCCGCACTGGGGTCGGGGCGGGGCGCCTTCGACCTGACATTAATGTCCTCTGTGCCGGTGGCGGGATCCCGGAGGTCCGGAGCCTTAGGCTATACTTGGGCCGGGGGCGGGGTGCCCCCGACCCGGACATCCCCTGGCTGACTTTTGCTAATTACATGGCGAGGTCGGGGAAAGGGGATTAGGAAGATTGCGGTTGGCATGACCGCGGCAGCAGCAGAGGCTGGGTCACCTTGCTAATAGCATGGCTGGTGAGGCATTGCTCCGCTGCGGGTCACCTTGCTAATAGATGGCTGGTGAGGTATTACTCCGAGGTTGGCATTGTTAAGAGGATTATTCTTGAACTGTAATGTTCGGTATATTGTAAAGTTAATAAAGCTGCGACCGGTGCTTTTCCCAAGAATGGTGTATGTGTGTATTCTGTGGGAAAGGGGAGTGGGACTAAAATGGGGGGAGGGGGCGGGGGGTGGATGGTTAGAGGGGCCCGGAGCACCATGTCCGAGCTACCTCGGTTAATATGAGGCCGCGGGGCAGGGTCCCGGCGGCCGAGGGTAACCGGGTGCTCGGCAGGTGCGGGGGCCCTGTCCCGCGGACATCATCGGCTGGGGGGCGGAGCGCAATGACGTGGTGTGCGCCAGGAAAATCAATTGGCTCCAGCCGTGCGCGGGAGCGCGGTGGAGTCTGGGAGGTGGGAGGCGTGTGGCCTGAGTGGGGAGGAGCCGGGAGTCGGCAACGGCTGCCGAAGCTCCTGCTCCTCCCCGGGGACGAGGCCGGTTTCCCTCCCTCCCTCCCTCCCTCCCTATGTTAGCGATGTGGGATGGGGGCTGAAGGGGTGTCGCAGCTGGGGGGGGGGCGGGATCCTGGAGGTCCGGGGTCTGGAGCCTTAGGCTATACTTGGGCCGGGGGCGGGGTGCCCCCGACCCGGACATCCCCTGGCTGACTTTTGCTAATTATATGGCGAGGTCGGGGAAAGGGGATTAGGAAGATTGCGGTTGGCATGACCGCGGCAGCAGCGGAGGCGGGGTCACCTTGCTAATAGCATGGCTGGTGAGGCATTGCTCCGCTGCGGGTCACCTTGCTAATAGATGGCTGGTGAGGTATTACTCCGAGGTTGGCATTGTTAAGAGGATTATTCTTGAACTGTAATGTTCGGTATATTGTAAAGTTAATAAAGCTGCGACCGGTGCTTTTCCCAAGAATGGTGTATGTGTGTATTCTGTGGGAAAGGGGAGTGGGACTAAAATGGGGGGAGGGGGCGGGGGGTGGATGGTTAGAGGGGCCCGGAGCACCATGTCCGAGCTACCTCGGTTACAACATATGGGAGAGGGTTCTTTCAGCCTTATGATATGACTAAGAACACTTAGATTTATTACCAGGCTGTTAGCCACTTTAGAAGGTGTCCAAAGCACCCTGTGCCCAACAAAATACAAAGACTGGATAAAGCAGCAGACAAAGAAGGCTGATTAGTTTTGTGCCAATCTTTTTCCAATAGCAAAGCAACCAAATCATGTTCCTTATACAAGTGTGATGCCTTTTTAGGAAACTGTAAAAGGAAGTAGCAAAACTTCTCAAAGTTGGATTCCTGACCTGTGGCAGCCAAGGGGGGTGTGGGGTCAAGTGCGGAGACTCAAGGTGGGGCCTCATTTGCATAAGGGGACCATTTGCATAAATGTTTGCATAATGTTAACTTGTGCTAACTTTTAGTAAACATGCCTCTTAATGAGTGTCTGGATAAAAAAAGACTACCAGATTTCTACATTACTATACTCCAGTGCCAACCGCAAGGCACATTAAAAGGTACTATAAACACTGCCCATTTAGAACCCCTAGCAAACCCACCATATCATAACAGCACTACCAGGACTTACAAAGCACCAAACCCTACCTATTAAAAGGCAACACTGCAAACATTAAATCAATACATCTCAGAGAATACCAATATATCTACTGGGGAAAAAGAACAAGTGGGACTGTCATATAGAAACTACATAAACAAAATACCTCAGCTTGGTTACACATGCAGAACATAGACCATCACCAAACAAAGAATGAGGGATCACAATTTAGAAATAGGAAGACAATAAGACAAGAGTGGAGGAGTGACCTAGTGGTTGGGGCAAGGTACGTCAGGCCGGAAGGTCGGGGATTCAAATCCCACCAGAGGACAGCAACCTTGGGCCGGAAGGACTGGGGTTTCTAGTCCCACAGGTGCTCCTTGTGGTCTTGGGCAAGCCACTTAACCCTCCATAGCCCATGTTCCCTGTAAAATAATTATCTCCAAGTTATAATGCCCTGTTCAATGTAATTTCAGTTTGTTCAATGTAAACCGCACTGATGCAGAATAGCGCGGTATATAAGAGAATGTAAATAAAAAAATAATAATTAGGGAGGGAGGAGTGGCTCAGTGGTTGGGACAGGTTACCTCAGGCTGGAGGGCCAGGGGTTCAATTCCCACATGGGGACAAGTAACCTCAGGCCAGAGGGACTGGGGTCTCTAGTCCCATGGCTGCTCCTTGTGGCCTTGGGCAAGCCACTTAACCCTCCATTGCCTCAGGTACACTTAGATTGTGAGCCCTGCAGGGACAAGGGAATAAAAAGTACCTGTTAGCATACATGTAAACCACTCTGATGCATAAGTAAAGGGCGGTATATCAAATGCCTAAACCATAACCATAACCATAACCATAATTAAACTGGAAACTCCAAAGGCCAAACTTGGAATGTACAACAACACTGGAGAAATAAAACTATAAATTAATTTCCTCTTGTACTAAACAAAACACAAAGAAGTTAGCGATGCACATTTCCCAGAGCTGACATATTCCAGTTAATAAATTCAAAATAAAAAAGTATTTTCTACCCCTTGTTGTTTGGGCATTTTATTTTTCAGTTGCAATTGCTCCAGTCACTTTCTTCTAGATTCTTCATGTCTTCTGCTAACTCTCCATTGTCTGCTGTCCTTTTGTCCTTTCTTCTCTCTTCTAGTTTTTTCCCATTCTTTCTCTCTACATCTGCTTTAACATACTGATCTTTCTCCTTTTTGTTCTTTCCTTCATTTCTTTCTTTATTCCTTTTTCATCCACTCAGTTTTCACCCTTCCATCCTCAATTCCCACTTACTCTCCCAATACCCAGCCAATCGTAGATTTTTCTTCCCTCCCACAAAAAATATCTTTTCCCCTCTCCATCTTCACTCCCCCAGCCCCATCCCCTTCTAGTCCTCCCTCAACATCAGCTCCCTTCTAGTTCCAGCCCCACCCAGCATCCGCTCCCTTCTAGTCCCATTCTCCCATCCCCCTGCATCAGCCCATTTCCAGTCCAAGCCTCCCCCATCAGCCCATTTCCAATGCTAGTCCCCCTCATCAGCCATTTCCAGTCCTATCCTAGCCACCCATCAGTCCATTTCCAGTCCTAGCCCTCCATCAGCCCATTTTTAATCCAAGCTCCCCCCCATCAGCCCATTTCAAGTCCTAGTCCTCTATCAGACCATTTCCAGTCCAAACTGCCCCTCCAATCAGCCCATTTCCAGTCCTAGCCCCCCATCAGCCATTTCCAGTCCTAGCCCTCCTATCAGTCCTTCTCCAGTATTATCCTAGCCTTCCCCCCCCCCCCCTCCTGTATGAGTTGTGCTCAAAAGAGTACTTAGGCAGCTCATCTCCACGAGGCGGTCTCTGCCATGAAGACAGATAGAACTTAAATAGCCGCAGAGCTTGGTTGTTGTTCAATTTCTACTTGTATGTCTACTTTCCCATGTTGTGATTTCTCCTTAGTTGGACTTAGATTTTCCTGAGAAGTCCTTTTCATTCTAGTATCTGTTCTCCAGCCATGTGTTGGTTTGGTTTCAACTCTGACACTCCTAGGAGAATACCTGCGCTCTCCACCCCAAATACTGTAGGTGTGCAGTTAAGACCTGACAGCTGCCAGCGCTAGTGAGCTCAACCCAAATGGAAAGTGGTCATTATTGTCAGAAGACCACATCTGCAGCTCCGTGTCTGGGGGTGCTACATACAGGGAGCATTCTGCTTATGGACCCTAGTCTGTTCTTTCTCTTCAAGTCATCTCCTTCACAAGCTGAATTATTCATGGAAAATTAACCACATCACCAGAAGTGCTTAATTTTCTCCTAGGAGCAACTTAAAAGAGTCAGTCAGTGGCTTGAAATATGCCTCCCCTCCCACCCAACTGAAGTTGGTAGTGGAATAGTGGTGAGGGATATATTCTTTACTCTATAGTCATACTCAGTCTGAAAATTGTTAGATCTAAATCTAAATGCCCTAGATGCCATACCTTTTATAAAATATCAGTGGGCCTTCATCTGGCACCTACCTTCATCCCCTACTTCTCCCAACACCTACCACTAATCCCTAGGATTAGGGGGGGCAGGAGCGATCCTCAGTCCTGCCCTGTCGGCTCTGTTTTCTAGTATCACAAGGCTGCTGCTAGGAGCTGAGGTGGTACCATTAAAACATGGTGCTGCCAAAGCAGGAGTGACCAGGGGTTGATGGTAGGTACCCAGTGGTAGGGGGTGGGGGATATCCACTGGATATTTTTTTAAGGGATGGGATTTGAGAGGCTGCATTTGGATTTAGATTTAACAATTTGCAGACCAGACAAGGGTAGGGAAGAGGGGGCACATACACCTAACCATTAATTTCTGGGAGGGTGAGAGAAGGATAGGATCAGAGGAGCAGCCTAATGGTTAGAACCCTGACTTAGTAAGTAAGAGACCAGGGTTTGATTCCCACTAGCACTTCTTGTGACCTTTGACAAATCACTTGACCCTCCATTGCTTCAGAAGAAAGGCCTGGCAATCAACTTCTGGTCATACTACCAAGAAAACCCAGGCACATATTGCATTGCATTGAGAGAGGGGCATAGATCCAGCCACAGGATGATCCATTTAAAAGCTAGCAAGCCACAGCAGAGGCCCGCTATCACATGCTGCTATAATCAGGAATGCACAATGCAAATACAGTTCTTGTGGGATGCACTAACCTGCAGTACTGCAGGTATCATGGATTAGTGAATCCCATGGTAATTTCCCTGCACTAAAATAGTGTCCAAATGCACTATTTTACCTCAGGTTAGTAAACTGATCTCTAAATTTCATATACCATTTAGATGCCCAGTTGCCTGGTCTGGCAACGTTCTCCAGCAGTTTCACACAATATGCTTGTGTTTTAATCTGCCTATTTATTTGCCTTGCTCATTGTTTCCTTTTCCAGATTATCAAAGAATAAGGTGAACACTTTTTCTGGTACAGCTCCTTAAGGCACTCCAGTACTTGCCTTTACCCACTGGGGAACTGACCATTTAGTTCTCTTTATTTCCTCATTTTTATCCTGTTACAAAGTTATGAATCCACAATAAGACATTGCTTCCTATTTCATTTATATTGTATTTCCTGATGAGTTTCTGAGCCTAAGTGGATCAAACATAGAATTAGGAAGACCAAGAAATAAGCTATGACAATAATCAAAGAGCATGTAATAAAAATGGCAGATATCAAAGTGAGAAAAGAACAAATTTTGTGAATCTGTAGTTGGAACCAAAGCGAAGATCAAAAGTGACTCAGATTTTTAGTAGATTTAGAAACAGAAATGAAACCAATGGAAAGAAAAATAAGACACAGATGCAGAAATTGTACATATACTGTAATGCTGTTAATACAATCATTTTTCAGATGTGACGAGAAGGCAATTAAGGAAATATGGGGTCTTAATCAAAGAGAGTTTAACCCTATTCTATTCCTATGAAAACAAATATTTTTTGAAAAAGACCCATAGTGCAGTCTATTAAATGTTTCTGCTTATTCTACTGGGTTCATTTCTTATTCTAACTCTAAAATCGAAGTCCATTATATCTATTAAGATTAAATCCAACCTAGAGGTAACAGAATGGATGTGAATTAATTCTGCAAGAAAAAGATGTGCCAATTGAAGCATCTGTAAGGAGAGTAATCTGTAAGGCTATCTATAGTGTCTTATGCATGGAAAATAGGTGTTTATAAACTTGCATGCCTGATATGAGCATCAGGTTAAGCACATATAGCCTGTACATGCTTAATTTTAACCGAGTGGAAGCATTCCTGGGGGAGGGGGAAGGAGCTCAGAAGGAGTGGGCATTATGCGCATACTTTTGAAAATAAGTAAGTATGCACGTAAAAGAAAGCAGGAAATATGTGGTGGTAAAAATATAAGTACATGAGTTCCCTGATGTAATTTACTTTTAGCTATTGGCTGGTACTCACAAAGGGAAAATTAGGTGCATGGGGGTAATTTTATAAACCATTTTTGCATGCAAAATGGCACTTTACACAAGCAAATGGGCTCTTATAAAATTCGGTCATGCCAAAAAGTAAATGCAGTGCAAGCCGGCCCATGCTTGTACAGTAGGCATGCACAGGAAGGAAATTTGGGTGGAGCATGGGCAATCGCAGAGTATGCATGTATTTTAAAAAATACACATGTATGTAAAATACACCTATTATTTACACCTGCTCTCAAGCAGGTGTAATGTCCGTAACTTGAAATAAGTGGGGATGTCTGTTCATTGCACCTCCCCAGACATGCCTCCACCACGTGCGTCCTTGCTTACTTGGACATCTCTGGTACAGGGACATCTTTAAAAGTCATTTGTAAAATGGCTCTGGGGATGTCTCTGTGATTTGGATGTTCAAATCATGACTAACACTTTTACAATCAGGGGCAGTTCTACCATTAAGCAGAGTGATGCAGCTAACTCAGGCGTCAAAGTGTTTGGACGGCAAAAATGCCCCCAAAACACCCCAGCAATGGCCACCTCACTCTACCTTTTATTAAAAAAAAAGAAAAACGCATTTTAAAAGACCTGCAACAGTGGCGGCATCACACCCCTCTACTGCCGCTGCTGACTCAGACCAGGTGAGAAGCAGCAGCGACATCAGGCTGAAAGCTCACGTAAAAAAAAAACAAAGAAAAAAACAAGCAAATTAAAAGCGCGGGGTCTTCCTGACTCCAGAACGTGTTTGAAAGCCCTGCCGGTCCCGTTCCTTTTTGATGCAAGCTTATGTCAAAGGGGGAGGGACAGGCAGAGCCTTCCACATACTTTGGATTCAGGAAGAGCTCGCGCTTTTGATTTGTTCTTGCCGCTGCTGCTGCAGAAGTTGAGAGAAGAGGTAACTACGGTGGTAGGCTGGGGGTGGAGAAGGATGACAATGTGGGGAGAGGCAGGAGACAGATGCTGAACACCTCAGGGGAGTATGGAGGGCATCTATCCTCCCCTTTTCCTTCCTTGTCAGCTCCTCTTCTCCCCTCAAACCCTAGTCTGCCAGCGACTACAATTACAAAAACAAAAGATCGATAAAGCATAGCTGCGACAATTTTTTTTATTTATTTTATTTGTGTGCTTTTCTATACCACCCCTTCCAGAGATTGCGGAGCCTCCCAGCCTAAGCAATTTTGGAATCTCTTCTGCGTCTGGCCCAGACAGCAGCAGGAAGTGTGTGTGTCAGGAAGACAGGAAGAGGAAGAAGTTTTAAGATTGCTTAGGCAGGAGGCTCGGCGGTCGTCACAGCTATGCTTTATTGGTCCTTTTTTTGGTAATTGTAGTCGCTACCATTGGCAGCATAACTTTTATTTAACAGGTTTTTATATACCACTTTATCATTTCAATCAAAGTGGTTTACATTGAAACTTAAACTTGGCAATGTACATTAAACAGGGTCATTGATAACTTGGATTTTTCTGAGGCAATGGAGGGTTAAGTGACTTGCCCAAGGCCATAAGGAGTGCTAGTGGGAAGCAAACCCTGATCTCTGGACTCCCAAGCCAGTGTTCTTAACCATTAGGCTATTCCTCCACTCTGATTTTGAGGGGAGAAGAGGGGCTAACAAGGGAGGAAATGGGGAGATGGCTGCTGGATGGGGGCTGGGGGGAAATGGGGAAAAGAGGGGCTAGAATGGGGATATGAGGGAGTGAAAGGTATGTTGGTTCTGCGGCTGGAAGAAGAGAGTAAGTACTAATGCCACTGTGCACGAACCAGGAGAAGGACCTCGGAGTGATTGTATCTGAGTATCTCAAGGTGGCGAAACAGTGTAATAAAGCGATGACCAAAGCCAGAAGGATGCTGAGTTGCATATGGAGAGGAATTACCAGCAGAAAGGAGGAGGTACTAATGCCACTGTGCAAGTCACTGGTGAGGCCTCACTAGGAATATTGTGCTCAGTTTTGGAGACCATATTTCACAAAGGATATAAAAAGACTGGAAGCAGTTCAGAGGAAGGTGACCAAAATGTTTTGGAGCCTGTGCCAGAAGACGTATGAAAAGAGACTCCAAGACCTAAATATGTATAGAGGAGAGGAGTGACAGGGGAGATATGATACAGACCTTTAAATACTTAAGGAGTATTAATGAACAAGATATCGTTTTCAAAGATGGGGAAGCTCTAATACTAGAGGGCACAACATGAAGCTGCAAGGGGGTAAACTGAAAGGCAACATCGGGAAATATTTTTTCACTGAAACTAGATAATAGGGGAAAGCCGACAGTTGCCCAAGAGCGCATGGTTCGGAAGAATGTATCCTTGAAGGATACTACAAAAAGCAGAGAGGTTCCAAAAAAGAGTAAAGTAGCCCAAATGCCCTCGAGTATGGAGCAGACAGAGCTTAAAGATCCCAAATTACCCATGTCTACCAATAGCCAAATTAATATGAATAAAATACAGTCTCTAAAATGCTTGTATGCAAATGCTAGAAGTCTAAAAAACAAGATGGGAGAGTAAGAATATATAGCACTAAACGAGAGGTTAGATATGATTGGAATATCAGAGACATGGTGGAAGGAGGACAACCAGTGAGACACTGTGATACCTGGGTACAAACTATATCGTAATGATAGAGCTGATCAAATTGGTGGAGGGGTTGCGCTCTATGTTAGAGAGGGCATTGAGTCAGAAAGGATTAAAGTTTTGCAAGAAACAAAATTTGCTGTAGAATCTCTATGGATTGAAATTCCATGTAAAAAGGGGAAGGCGATGGCAGTGGGGGTGTACTATCGTCCGCCTGGCCAGAATGAACAAATGGATGATGAAATGCTCAAAGAAATCAAGGAAGCTAGCAAAAGTTACAGTGCAGTAATAATAATGGGTGATTTCAATTACCCCGGCATAGACTGGGTCAGTGTCACAGCAGGACATGCTAGGGAGATAAAGTTCCTAGATGAAATAAATGACTGCTTCTTGGAGCAGCTGGTTCATGAACCGACCAGAGGGGAAGCCATATTAGACCTAGTCCTTAGTGGAACACCAGATCTAGTGCAAGAGATAAGGGTGTTGGGGCCACTTGGCAATAGTGATCATAGCATGATCGCCTTTGATTTAATTAGTGGAGGAGGGATAGTAAGGAAATCCACAGTACTACCCTTTAACTTTCGAAAGGGAGACTATGATAAAATGAGGAAAACAGTTAAGAAAAAACTAAAAGGAGCAGTTGCAAAGGTTAAAGACGTACATCAAGCTTGGATGTTGTTGAAAAATACTATCTTGGAAGCCCAGACCAGCTGTATTCCACGCTTTAAGAAAAGTGGAAGGAAGTCCAAAAAACTGCCAGCATGGTTTAAAGGTGAGGTCAGAGAGGCTGTTGTTGCCAAAAAAGCATCTTTCAGGAAATGGAAAAAAGAGCCAAATGATGAAACCTGGAAACAGCACAAGCACTGGCAAGTCAAATGCAAGGCATTGATAATGCAGGCAAAGAGAGAATTTGAGAAGAAGCTTGCTGCGGAAGCAAAAACGCAAAATAAAGACCTTTTCAAGTACATTCGTAGCAAAAAACCTGTGAGAGAGTCAGTTGGTCCATTAGATGATAAAGGGGTTAAAGGAGCACTAAGAGGCGACAAGGCGATAGCGGAGAGACTGAATGAATTCTTTGCTTCAGTCTTTACTGAGGAAGATGTAGGGATGTTACCCAGGACTGAAGTGGTATTTAAAGGTGCGGAAGAATTGAAGGAAATATCGATACATCGGGAAGATGTCTTACAACTATTAGATAAACTGAAGAGTAGCAAATCACCTGGGCCGGATGGTATACATCCAAGGGTGTTGAAAGAACTGAAATATGAGATTGCAGACCTGCTATTAGTAATCTGTGAACTATCATTAAAATCATCTCTAATACCTGAAGATTGGAGGATCGCCAATGTAACACCAATTTTTAAAAAGAGTTCCAGGGTTGATCTGGGAAACTACAGACCGGTGAGCCTGACGTCAGTACCGGGAAAAATGGTAGAAACCATCATAAAGAATAAAATTACTCAGCATGTAGATAGTCACGACCTAATGGGAGACAGCCAACATGGCTTTAGACAAGGAAGATCTTGTCTTACTCATCTGTTATGTTTTTTGAAGGAGTGAATAAACAGGTGGACAAAGGTGAGTCGGTTGATATTGTGTATCTGGACTTTCAGAAAGCCTTTGACAAGGTCCCTCATCAGAGACTTTTGGCAAAACTAAAGAGTCATGGGATAGGAGGCAGTGTACTATTGTGGATCAGGAACTGGTTAAAAGATAGAAAGCAGAGGGTAGGGCTAAATGGCTAATTTTCCCAATGGAGAAAGGTGAATAGTGGTGTACCCCAGGGATCTGTGCTGGGTCCGCTGCTTTTTGAAATATTCATAAATGACCTGGAAAGTGGAATAACGAGTGAGGTTATCAAATTTGCAGATGACACAAAACTATTTAAAGTTGTTAAAACCCAAGAGGATTGTGAAAAATTGCAAGAGGATCTTGATAAATTGGAAGACTGGGCATCAAAATGGCAGATGAAATTTAATGTGGACAAGTGCAAGGTTATGCACCTAGGGAAGAACAACCCAAACTATGGTTACATGATGCAAGGTTCCACATTAGGAACCACCACCCAGGAAAAAGATTTAGGCGTCATTGTGGATACCATGTTAAAACCCTCGGCCCAGTGTGCAGCGGCAGCCAAGAGAGCAAATAGAATGCTAGGTATGATAAGGAAAGGAATGGAAAATAAAACAAAAGATATTATAATGCCTCTATATCGTTCCATGGTGAGACCGCACCTTGAATATTGTGTGCAATTCTGGTCGCCGTATCTTAAAAAGGATATAGCGATTTTAGAAAAGGTTCAGAGAAGAGCCACCAAAATAGTAAAGGGGATGGAAGGATACTCCTATGAGGAAAGGCTAAAAAGGTTAGGGCTCTTTAACCTGGAAAAGAGACAGCTGAGGGGAGATATGATAGAAGTCTATAAATTAATGAACGGAGTGGAACAGGTAAACGTAGATCGATTGTTTACATTATCAGACTATAGAAAGACTAGGGGACATGCAATGAAGCTACAGGGTAAACTATTTAAGACTAATAAAAGAAAATATTTTTTCACTCAACGTGTAATCAAACTCTGGAATTTGTTACCGGAGGATGTAGTAAAGGCTGTTAGTGTAGTTGGGTTTAAAAAAGGTTTGGACAAGTTCCTGGAGGAAAGGTCCATAAACCATTATTAAGAAGTGACCGAAGATATCAATGCTTGACCCAGTACAAGCATTGTGGAACTTGTGTCTCTTGGGGAAACTGTTAGGTACATATGACCTAGATTGGCCACTGTTGGAAACAGAATACTGGGCTTGATGGACCTTGATCTGACCCAGTATAGCATATCTTATGTTCTTATGTTCTTATGATTGGAATATCTCCCGATGGAAGTGGTGGGGACAAACACAGCGACAGAATTCAAAATGGCATGGGACAGACACAGTGGATCCTTTTATAGCAACAGGATAAAATCAAAATAAACTTAACTGTCTCTGATATCTCAACAAGTAGAGGTGACATGCACAGAGCAGTGGGCATGGGGAGGGGTGACCTGCACAGAGCAGTGGGCTAACCTACTCTTGCCGCCTTGCTGGGCAGACTAGATGGACCATTCTGGTCTTTATCTGCTATCATATACTATGTTACTATGTTAGGTGTCATCTTAACTGGAAGTAAACACAGCGATATCATAAAAGAGTACAACAGTTTCACTAAGCTACTTAATCTGAAAGTGTCTTTTTTCTTCCAGAAGCATCTGTCATACCTCCAAGTCAGATTATACTTTAGAAATTGTTTTTGGAAAGCTTTATGTGATATCATTCCAAAATGCAGACAGCAACATCAGTCTCTAAGCACTGGATTAATTTAGTTGTCAGCTAACATTGATTTGAAGAGAAAAAAGAGGAATTAGGAGGTTGGGACAATGGCAGGACATCATCCAACTATGTTGCTGAAGAGCATTACCAATGATGCCTTTAATATGAGAAGATCTGGTCTGCAACGAGGTTCAATAGTATCAAGGGTACTTAACCCAGTCCTAGAGTTACACTTAGCCAGCAGATACAAGAAGTACGCATTGTATATATTTGTAGGCGCTGCCTCCATTTTATGTAAATCTTTCTCATTGTATTTATTGTGAATATATTAAAAATCTGACTGGTTGAGTGTGTCCTGAGGACTTGGTTTAACTCTCTATAATTTTCTGCAAAAATGAACAGGTGATATACATTGTTTTGCCTTGCTATCATGTCATGATCCTTACATTGATGAACAATAAAAGTAAATAAGTAACTGCATGACTGTTTAGTTTGAAATCTAGAGTGTTTGTTTTTGGCAATTACAAAGTATGTAATAAACTTTTATGACCATGATTTGTAAAAGCTAATTAAAATATCCTTCATTTATTTTTTGTCATAAACTCATACTACCTTGTTAATGCAGCAGCAAATAATGACATGTCAATGTAAATGCTTTCTTCTCATAGAAGACAGGCTGTAACTTGCCCTGAGCTCAGGTTTGCAAAAGGTAAGTAATAAATCTAAAATTCAAAATTCAATACAATTCAAATCAAAAGAATATGATGATAGGTATAATGACAGTAAGACCCAACTAATGTGCCCATTTTTCATTCTTGCTGAAAAATCACAGGGCTTATTTCAGCTCAAGGATAACCTTCATTCATGTAGCTTAAGATTCATGAAAGGAGATCTAAGATGGCTGTAACAGCATGAAGCTGATTGGCACAGCTTCTTTTCTTCCTATTGCTAATTCTTCAATATGGGCAAGAGGAAAGGGAAAACCTGTGTTTATACCTCTCAGACTGGATCAGTGCCTGTTTCTGACCTGATAGACTCGTTTGTTTGCCTTTCGGGAGCTGTGGTGGTGTCTGGGGTAGCCTGCTGAAGCCCTTGCCGAGTCAAGATGATGCTACGCTGGCTCTGGGCCAGATACCTCTTTGAGCCCAGACACAAGAGTTCCCTCATTTCAGCCTTTCCAGGAGAGTCCTCCGATCTCTGTGACTGGCATGTCGATGTCAGATGATGTCGGTCGACTGCCCATGGGGGGGGGGGGGGGGCGAGAGCCAGAGGACTGGGCTATTTCTGGCGCTTTGGCATCATTCATCATAAATAGGGGTGAAGTAACTCTGGAGAAGGCTTACTTAGAAACATAGAAACATGACAGCAGAAAAAGACCACATGGCCTATCTAATCTGCACTTCCATATCAACTACTACAAATGTCCCCTTTTTTCCTTTAAAGATTCTCTGTGTTTGTCCCATGCTTTTTTGAATTCAAACACTGCACTCATATCTAGCACCTCCATTGGGAGACTATTCCATGCATCTACCACCCTTTCCATAAAGAAATATTTCCGCATATTACTCCTGAGCCTATCCCTTTCACCCTCATCCTATGTCTCCTCGTAGCAGAGCTTGCTTTCAATCAAAAGAGACTCGCCTCTTGTGCATTTATGCCACGGAAGTGCTTAAACGTCTCAATCATATCTCCTCTATCCTGCCTTTCCTCTAAAGTATACATATTAATATCTTTAAGTCTGTCCTCATATGCTTTATAACAAAGACCACTAACCATTTTGGTAGCCACCCTCTGCATCAACTCTAACCTATTTATATCCTTTTGAAGGTGTGGTCTCCAGAATTGCACACAATATTCCAAATGAGGTCACACCAAAGACTTATACAGAGGCAACTATCACCTCCTTTCTTCTGCTGGCCATTCCTCTCCCTATGCACCCAAGCATTCTTCTAGCTTTCGCCGTTGCCTTTTCTACCTGTTTAGCTACTTCAAGATCGTCAGACACAATCATGCCCAGGTCCTGCTCTTCTTTTGTGGTCTTGAACAGTCAATTTCCTCTAAACAGAAGGCTTCATCTAAATATTCAGTGAATTTGTTAATACCTTCTTCTTTACAAGCTCATCCCGCTGTTATTACTCTAGATTCTATTTGGCAGGCTATTGTTGATCTAGGATCTGTCCTCATGTGAATGTTTTGACTGCTCAAGCCCAACAATTAGAGGCCAAAGTCAAGAAGAATATCTTGGATATACTACAACTGAGCCAGGATTCTAAGGTTCTTGAACATAAAATTGATGGTCTTTGTTCTGGTCAGGCTACTTTTGTGACTGATGTATCTAATTTACGTCTCAAACTTAAAGCTTTGGAGAACTAGTCCTGGAAACTAATCTTAAGAGTTTTGAACTTTCCACGAAGTTTGAGGATTTCTCCACCGAAAATGTTCTATAAATATTTAGCATAAATTTTGGGTATATCAGCTGATATTTTACCTGGTATTACTCAAACTTATAATCTACCATCCACCAAATGGCAGGTTTTGGATTCTTCTGGTCTTTTTTCTGAAGACTGTATGGCAGTGGGGGTTACTCAAGGGATGTTTGATTTACTGCAGGCTGGTAATGTTGATAATTTGGATAGTGTATCTTTAAGTACAGCAACTTTGGGTGTAACCTTTGCTTCTACAGCTGACAAATTTTAAAAAATGTATTTTAGGAAACATGATGCTAAATTTTATGATTCTCTGATTAGGATTTTTCCAGATGTAACTAGAGAGGCGCAAAAAAGGAGGAGACCGTTTTTGCTACTTTACCCTGCGATGTTGCAGCTTGGAGCTCTTTTTTTCTGAAATATCCATGTAAATGTATTAAAAATATCTTTCTGCAAAGTATATTTTTGATCACCCTGGTCACTTAGCAGCATTTATTGCTGCTAAACAAATTTCATCTGCAGAATCCGTCTAGCTGTTTGTTTGTTTTATTTCTCTTGCAATTGATGTAAATGCTCTTGATTTGAGTAACTTGCAGCTTAATTCCTTGTTGCTCTATATTTGAGTTTTTTCCCTCTGTCCAATTGTATTTGGATCTTGGTGAACTTCGGTTGTGCTAATTGTTTATCTTTATTTTATCTCTAATTTGTTGTAAGCTTTTTCTATATATACCACTTTGAGATAAATAAATAGCATTTCTGTATGAGTACTATTGTTGCTTAATTGTTAATTATATAACTCTATAAATTTAAATAACAAGGATTCATTATGCTTATCTCACAATTTCTTTAATTCTCATATTATTTTGGCCTCCACTACCTCCACTGTGGCTCTTTCATGTATCTAGTCATCATCCTTTCTGCAAAGAAATATTTCCAAATGTTATTTTTATGTTTACCCTCTTTGAGCCTCATATCAAGACTTCTTGTTCTATATTTCTAAGTCTCTATCACACCCTAACTTCTATTCCTCTCCTCTAGAGCACGGATCCCAAAACATTTCATGTGGATGTGTTTAATAGACCCTTAGGGGTATGTTTACTAAACTGCGGTAATGTCATTCGCATTAGGTTCCGCGGTAAAGGTACAGATGCCCATATAAAGGCATGGGCGGTGCATTGTTACAGCAAGCCATATCAGCTAACGCGCGCTACAATGCGCCTCATAAGGCACCTTACAAGGCACCTTATAAGGCGCCTGGTAGGGCTCCTTGTAAGGTGCTTTATAAGTAAGGTACCTTATAAGGTGCCTTGTTAGGTGCCCTATACGGTGCCTTATAAGGTGCCCTATAAGGTGCCTTGTTAGGTGCCTTATAATGTGCCTTATAAGGTGCCCTATAAGGTGCCTTGTAAGGTGCCTTGTAAGGTACCCTATAAGGTGCCTTATAAGGTGCCCTATAAGGTGCCCTATACAGTAGGGCTCCTTAGGCTAAGTGCCATAATAGGCACCCCTGGACAAGGCACCTTAGAAGGCACCCTGGGTTACGGAACCATAGGTTTAGGTGGCCTAACAAGGTTATGGTGCCCTAGGTTAGTGTGGCCTAAGGGCTGCAAGGTGCTGCAGGATGACATGCATGACCTGTGAGGAACAGAGACAGATGTAGCCCTAACACTAGATAGAGCACTCAGGAAAGGCAATGAACAGGTGAGTGAAGGAGGGAGAGCTGGGAGCCGCTGGACCTGTCATATCTGCGGGCATTCCATGTGGCTGCCAGTACTGATGACAAACATGGTGGGGGCAACTGTACCACAGCACAGGGTGTTGGCAATGTAAAGTACTGGAAAGACAGTTGGTGGCAGACGATGGGAATACATGTCCCCCAGTGGAGGCGGAGGTGGCAGGATAGTTACAATGATGGGTGGACAGAGGAGTGGTGGTGCCATGCAGATCAGGCACAGGCGAGGCAAGCATGAAGAGGCGCAATGCACGAAAGGGTAGCAGTGCAGGACATGGGGTAACAGCCCGCACAGGCAGACAGGACTCTACACAGCTGATAGACGCAGATAGATGGACCGAGGGAATGTTGGCAATTATGGCGAGGGTATTATGGGCTGCCAGCACAAATCTGCAAAAATATTACTGTTACAGGCATGCACACTATTGAGTAGGACAGGCATGAGAGGAGGGAACAATGAGGAATTGAACCCATGAACACTGCCAAGAACGGCATTGTATTAACCAGTAGGCTATACCTCCATGGTGTATGTCATAGCAATGGCTGGGTACAGAAGGACTGTAGGTCACTGCACAAACTGTCTGCTCTGAGTGCCAGGATAGGGTAACCCCACCAGTACCCATGATGCAATGCACATGCTGAATAGCTGTCTACAGCTGATCAGCAAATGGGGTCTGCACCTCTCCGGTACCTCAGCTTGGAAAGGCGAACTGAGAGTGCGTGATACTGGCACAGCATAGCTACAGACCGTCCCATTGTGCAGGTTCTGTGTTCTCCCTGAGGGATAGAATGGGTGCCCAGCACTAGGTCCGCAGCACATGTGGCGCTAGAGATAGGCCCTGCTGCACATCCCCATCACTACCAGCATGTGACAGGTGTTCCTTGCAGTACAGCTGAAGGTAATTTGGTGTCCATCTTTATCCTGCAGTCACATGTGGCCCTGTGGGACCAGACACCACCCAGATTAGTGTGTACTCCGTGTTAGGGTCTAGCTGACATGGGCACCTGTTATCAGGGCAGAGGGGTTTCCAGACTTGCATGAAGTTTGTGTAGCAGTGCCTTTATAGGTCAAAGTGGTATACACTACATCACCCTTTTTGTAGGCAAGGGACAGGTGTCCAAGCCCCTGTGAAGCAACCACCATCCTGCTGGTATATGACAGCCCTCCGGGGTTGGTAGGCCAGAGCCATACCTGTGGCTGGGGCAGTAGCAGACCAGCAGCAATGATGCAGTTAGCTCTGGAAAACCCAAACTGCCTCACACCACTGTCTGTCAGTCACCAGCAGACAGCACAGTCAATGTATATGTCAATGTTTTAATGTATATCCAAGTTATGATACCTGTTTATTGTAAGCACAAATCACCAAGCTGAGATGTGTAGTTTAATGTTCACTGTAAACCGCGCTGATGTCAATAGCGCGGTATAAAAGAGACTTTAAATAAATAAATAAATAAATAAAATATAAATAAATAAATAAACTGCACTGTATAGGTGTTCTGACCATGCACAGTCTAACTGCAGCCAGTCCACAGTGCATGCTCACAGATGAACTATGTGCAATAAGCAGGCATCTCAGTGATTGGGGCCCCAGCACTGGGAACACAAAAGTATCACTGGAGGCAGATAATGTAGAGTGCTATGTGGGAACCTAGACATGCCATGGTCACTGCTTGGTTAGAGTGAGTCCCCTCCCAGCATGCCATGCTGTGGCCACCCTGTCCCTTTCCCACACCTTCTCATTGCTGGAGATTTAAATCTTCATCTCGACTCACCCTCCTTCTCAAGGAAACACGCTTTTCTAGCCCTCCTCCAGGATCTCTCCCTCATCCAACATGTTTCATTTCCTACCCATTCCGCCGGTCACACTCTTGACCTCCTCATCACCCCAGCAACATCCCAGTTACTCCTTTCCGATCTAGCCGCTCTCCCTCTCCCTTGGACTGACCACACCTGTCTCACTGTCTTATGCTCCCACCCACTCCCTCACCACTCCCCCCCTCGTGCTCCCCGCCCCCCCCCCCGACTATCTAGGTTAATCACTCCTGATACGGTCCACAGTTTTCCCCCTGCCACCACCCTTCTTCCCCCAGACTTCGCCTCTTTATCTCCCAATGCCCAAGCATCCTCATGGTTTTCCTCCCTTTCCTCCGCCTTCGATTCTATTGCCCCCCTTCGCCCCCGTCCAGCAACGCACCGTATTTCCCAACCCTGGTTTCACCCTGGTCTCCGCCTCCTCCGCTCTCAACTCCGCAGAGCTGAGCGCCACTGGCGTAAGAATCCCTCCCCAACCACCCTGTCTTTTTTTAAAGCCCATCATGCCTTTTATCGTTCCCAGACCCTCCTTGCAAAACGTACATTTATTTCGACGCCATCACCAATGCCCCAAATCAGACCCGCCACCTCTATTCTACACTCCGATCTCTTACTTCCCTCCATCCCAATTCCTCTTCTGCACCCACTCATCCTACTCCAGATCCTCCTCTGCTAGCCTCTACTTTCAGTGCGAAAATTGCATCACTAAGAGCATCTCTGCCAGTCTGTCCTTCACCTATTTCCTCCCCTCCCCCCATTGCTTCCCCCCTCCACTGTCCCACCTCTCCCACACATGGTCATCATTCGCGCCAACCTCATCTGCTGAAATTCAGAAACTCATCTCCACCTCCAACAAGACTTTCTGCCCCCTTGATCCCATTCCATCTTCATGGTTACTTACACCCTCTCTTGCCATCCTTCCCCCCATCCTTTCCATATTGAACAATAGTCTCTCCACAGGAACTTTCCCCCACCCCTGGAAGCATTCTCTAATCCGCCCAATCCTCAAGAAATCCTCCCTCGATCCGTGTGATCCAACCCATTACCATCCCGTCTCACACCTTTCATTCCTTTCTAAGCTTCTCGAAAAGATTGTCTTTGCGCAACTTTCTCACCATCTCGATTCCACCAACTATCTTCACCCCCGTCATTCAGGCTTCCGTCCAGGTCACAGTGTCGAAACTATCCTCCATGCTTTCACTAATTCCCTGCATGTGGCACACGATCATGGGGACATTTCGGTGGCGGTAGCACTTGACCTCTCAGCGGCTTTTGATCTAGTTGACCACTCCCTCCTTTTAACCCGTCTTCGTGAAGCTGGTCTTCATGGCACTGTCTACAGGTGGTTTCATTCTTTTCTCAGTCCTTCCTGCCTCCTCTTCCATGCCACCATCTGCCCCCTTTTCTTTACCCTGTGGGGTTCCCCAGGGTTCTGTTTTGGCCCCTCTTCTGTTTAACCTTTTCCTGGTACCCCTCACACTAGTTATCCAGCAATTTGGGATCTCTGCATTCTACTACGCGGACGATATTCTCCTCTTGCACCACACATCCCCCTCCCACCCCGATCTCACTCCTTTAAATAACTGCCTCACAGCTGTCACTCATTGGTTGTCCCAGAACTGTCTCCACCTTAACCTTGCTAAAACCACCGCCATCTGGTTCCCTCACGGTCACCCTTCCCCCTCCCTAGCCCCCTCCCTTTCCAACACCCCCATATCTTTGGTCACCTCTTTTCGTTATCTCGGTGTTCTCTTCGACTCGGACCTCACATTTCACGCTCATATTTCCTACATCACCAAATCTTCTTTCTATTTTCTACGTCAAATCCGTGCCATTCGTCCTTTCATCTCCACCTCTGCTCTTTCCACACTACTTCTCTCCCTGGTTATGTCCCAGGTCAACTTCTCTAACTCTATCCTCACCGGCCTAACCTCCTCTCAACTTCATCGCCTTCAGAGAATCCAAAACACCGCCGCTCGCCTTCTCACTCACTCATCCTCGCATCACCACATAACCCCTCTTCTCATCCATTTACACTGGCTGCCCGTTTCCTTGCGCTCCCAATATAAACTACTCACTTTGGTTCACAAGGCCCTTCACACCAGTACCCCACAATACCTAGCTGACCTCATTCATTTTCACACCCCCAGGCACACCCCCCTCTCGTTCCATCTAAATCGTCTTACCCTCCCCCCCCCCTCTGCTGCCCATCTTCAATCCACTCGCTCCTCAGCTTTTTTCTTCATAGGCCCCGCACTCTGGAACTCCCTTCCCACTTCCCTCCGCTTAGAACCTTGCCATGCAGCATTCAAACAACAGCTAAAACCCCACCTTTTTTCCCTAGCCTTCAACCTCCCCACCTCCTCTCCCCCCTCATAGCTCTATTCTGCCTCCCCAACTGTTTCCCACCCCACTCTGCTTTTTAAATTGTAAATTTCTTTTCCTTTCCGGCTCTGTGCCTTGTTTTTATTGGTTTTTATTTATTGTACACCGCTTTGATTTTATTGAAGGGCGGTTAATCAAGTTTTAATAAACATAAACATAAACATGCAGGTGGTGGTCGGGCACTACAGTGTCCCAGCCATTGCCCCACACCCTGTGAAGATGCATCCTGGCCAATCTGCCCTGTCCGGGCCATACCCACAACACCTTGCTCCTCATTATTCACATATTCAGGCTAACGCTGGTAACAGTGGGACATTGTGGGCCCAGTGAGGTGTGGGCAGCCACAAAACAATGGATAGACATACACACACACACTCCTATTGCAGCATTGTGCAAAGATAGGGGTGGTTGGCAACCCAGCCCGCTACACTGGTCCTGATCACAGTGCCGACATTGCTAAACTGTGCAGGAGGTAGTAGTAGAGCTCTGGTGATAACTGCAGCTCAATGCTGGGGCCAGCAGCCTGACTCTTCATGCATCTTTGGATTGTGGAGCCTGTGTGAGTGGGTGTTTGTACCCCTGTTCGCCGCTGCTTGGGCTTTGCACATGTTGCTGTTGTATCTGCATTGTAGGGTAAAACATAGGGACATGCTTTGCAGGAACCACAGTTGAGGCTTGAACCTGTGACCCTCTGCTTCTGAACACACTGGCTGGGTGTACTGCACCACACTGTTGCCACAGATGCATGGTGGTCCCTGGGGCTACCTGTACATTTCCTCAGCCAGACCTTTTATGTTGCACTGCACACCACGTACTGGTACAGGGCATGGCCTAGGTCCACTGCAGGCAGGTGCCACTGCACCCTCCAGCACGGGTACACACACCCCCTGCAATGCTGACATGACCATATGCTGTTGGTGCTGGTAGTGCGCAGTCCCAGGCCATCCACTGTGTGGGTAGGTGGTCTCCTAGGGAGCGGGGTCTGGGGCATGAGGCATACATGAGCATCCTCGCATCCCCCCCATCACCGCCTACCAATAGTCTGTCCCTTCCGCTTGTGGGAGGGTTGGCTGGGGGCATGTCAGGTCAGTGCCCCAGCAACTGTTAGCTCGGGTGGACCAGGTAGATGTAGGTGGATTGTGTTTGGCCTTTGTCAGCTGCTGTCATGCTGATTTCCGATTTCTATGTTCCTATGTGCCTCCTAGGCGCCCGCCTAGTCCACCCTGTGCCCCAGATGCCCCGCTACATGTCCTGCCTGCAGCCCCCTATGCTACACTTGCACCATCACCATAGTGGCCTTTCATACTTGGGCACTATGCTGTTGCTGGAAATGGAGCACTACTATCACGTTTCTTGGGCTCCCTGTCTATGTTGTACATTGCTGACACTGAAATGGTTTCTCTCTCCTGCAAATGTGCATCCAACGGCAGGTTTTCATTCGTGGTAGGATTCAGCCCTTCAGTTCAGCACCCAGTCCCGCCCATTGACCCCTTCCCCCCGCCCTCTCTCCACCCTCTGCGGTGTTTACTGCGGCCGGGATCGTTAATGATTATTCGGTAATGTTAACGCACATTAACATTACATAACGCGCGTTAACGTTACGTAACGATCGTTAACATTACATAACGCGCGGTCTGTTACATTACCGCAGTTTAGTAAACATGCCCCTTAGAGCAGAAGAGGTTCCACAAGACTGGAGAAGGGTTGATGTGGTCCCTCTTCACAGAGTGATAACAGAGAAGAGGTGGGAAGCTATAGGCCGGTAAGCCCTACCTTAGTGGTTGGAAAAGTAATGGAGACACTGCTGAAAGAAAGGATAGTGAACTTTCTACAATCCAGTGGTTTTCAAGATTCAAGATGACATGGTTTTACTAAAGGCAGATTGTGCCAGACAAACCTTATCAATTTCCCTGGTGATAGGAGAATCAGATCAAGGGCATGCGGTGGATGTGGTCTACTTGGATTTCAACATAGCCTTGATACTCTTCCTCACAGGAGGCTCATCATATTAACCCACACATCAATGAAAAGAGGGAAGAGAAGTCTGGAATAAAATCCATGCAAAATATAATCAAGCCAACCAATAATTGCTGGAAGGCAAAAAGCACAAATGCTCAAAGTCTAGCCAACAAAGTTCCTGACCTGGAAGCCCTAATGGTGGAAATGGACATTGTGGCCATTATAGAAACATGGTTTAATGAGTCACATGATGGGATATAGCCATAGCTACCTGTAATTTATTTAGAAGAGATAGAGAAGGCAGAACAGGAGGAGGAAGAATCCTACATGTTAAAAACAATATCAAAGCTGCTGAAATGCAGGGGACATAGGGAAAAGAAGCACTATGGATTGTGTTGGAAAGATGGCTGTATCATTCATATTGGTGTAGTCTACAGGCCTCCAGATGAAACAGAAGAAATGGATAGAGACTTGATCATTGATATTGCAAAGATAGCAATGGAGGGAGAAGTGATCATATTGGGTGACTTTAATGTACCAGAAATTGGATTTGAGTATTCCTTCTGCAAATCTGGAAAGAGGTAAAAAGATTGTGAATGCCTTCTAAGAAGCACTGCTCAGACAAATGGTGATGGAACTGGCCAGGGAAAGTTTAACACCAGATCTATTCCATACCAATGGAGATAGCATGTTGAATGCCCGGGTGGATGCCCATGTGAGCAGCAGTGATCATCACAGTGTGGTTTGAGGTAAAAGCCAAGGCAGAGTCCAATCACAAACTCAAAGTACTAGACTTCAAAAACACTGATGTCATTAAAATGGGAAAGTATCTGAAGGAGGAGTTGGCAGGGTGGGAGAAAATAAGAGAAATGGAAATGCAGTGGGCTAAACTAAAAGAAGCAACAAAAAGGGCAACAGATATATATGTAAGGAAAGTAAATAAATACAAGAGGAAAAGGAAACCTATATGGTTCTCCAAAGAAGTGGCTGCACAAATAAAGACAAAAAACACAGCTTTCACTGAATTCAGAAGATCACAAAAAGAGGAACACAGAAAAGAATACAAGAGAAAACTAAAAGAGACAAAGAGAGAAATGAAGATAGCAAAAGCGGAAGAAAAGATGGCTAAAGATATGAAGCAAGGAGACAAAACCTTTTTCAGATATATTCAGAAGAGGAAGATCAAAGTTGGAATTGCAAGACTCAAAAGTCTTGAAAAAGTGAAAATGCTAAATAAATACTTCTGTTCTGTATTCACTATAGAAAATCTTGGAGAAGGACTACATATCATTGACAAATATACAAATGGGAATGGAGTAGATACGTACTACTACATTCACAGAAAAGGATGTTTTTGAACAGCTTGCGAAACTGAACATGGACAAGGCCATGGGACTGGTTGGGATACAGTGCATCCCAGGATACTGAAAGAGCTCAGAGAGGTACTGGCAGGGCCTTTAAAGGATGTTTTTAATAGATCCTTGGAGATACGAGAGGTTCCACAGGGTTAATATGCTATCTCTTAACAAAAGTGGAAATAGGGAAGTGGTGACAAACAATAAGCCGGTAAGCCTTACCTCGGAGGCAGGAAAAGCAAATGGAAGCACTCCTGAAAGAAAGAATAGTGGACTTTCTAGAAATCAATGAGTTGCATGATCCGAGGCAACATGGTTTTACCAAAGGATGATCATGCCAAACAAATTTGATTGAGTTCCTTGACTGGGTGACCAGAGAACTAGATCAAGGGCATGCAATTGATGTGCTCTACCGTGATTTCAGCAAAGCTTTGAAAGCATTTTTATTTTCTCAATAACTCTCCAGGTTAAACATAGGCATAGCAGGTATTCACTGTTGTATTGGGCGAGGGTGGCTAGGTATTTCTGTTTGGTATTTATATTTATATTTTTATGCTTGCTCATCGCCTTGACCGCTATGGCATATGGAGGTATAGAAATATTTCAAAATAAATAAGTAAGAGACTTATCAATAAACTAAGCAGCCTGGGTATGGGTCCCAAGGTAGTAAACTGGATCAGAAATTAGATGACTGACAGATGACAAAAGATAGTGATAAACGAGTAAGGCGCTGGTGGTGAGAGGTCGGGTAGGGGGGAGGGGGGAAGGGGATCAAGGGGGATAAAATTGAGCTTTTATGTGCCATTGTTATGATCAGGCTAAATTTTTGACTTTGTAACAGATGTGTGTACTGTGTTTACGTTTGTGTGCCTGTGTTTGGTTCTCTTAATAAACTTTAAATTATAAAAAAAAAAAAAAGATAGTGATAAACGGAACTCACTCAGAAGAAAGGAAGGTGAGTAGTGGCGTAAATCCAGGTCACAGGAACCAATCAGGTTTCGAAAAAGGTACATATCAGGTTTGCTGCAATGCCATCTGACTGGTGGAAGAAGATAGGAGCTTTTCTTGGGAAAGAGATTTAGTTTTTCCTGTACCTTTCCCACTACTGCTATTTGTACTCCTGGATGGAGTTCCCGACCTAGGATTAACACCTTCTTTTCAACTGAGCTGGAAAGGGCACTGTTTTCCCAAATGATGAATCATGCTACAGTATGTAAAATTAACCATCAGCTTCACCGTGCTATTGTGCTGCCTACAGTAATTGCATTCTGCATCTACAGGTCATCAAACACTTTAAAATGCTTCTACACATGAGGTTTTTTTGGAAACTTCCCCTCTATGTCATTGGGGGGGGAGTGCTGCTGCTGGACCTATGGCTGGAGGAGGAGAGAATGAAAGGCCAGAAGCATCCTTCCCACTTGCTATTGTCCCCTTTACCTGTGTGATGCTCTTGGGCTTGGGACTGCCAGTATTACTTTCTATCTCCTCACCAGTCAGTATGCTAGCAACAACCTCCTCGATAGCCTCTGCAAGATCGAGTTGCCTTCACCTGCTGCTTCTCTCATGTCCTCCCATCTTACACCATCTCAACCTCCCTTTACCTCTCTGTGAAGATGGCACCTTCTCTTTCACAATTGCACTGGAAACGGCAGCTGTTTCTACTCTCCTTATTTATTTATTTTTATTTACGTTCTCTTATATACCAAGCTATTCTGCATCAGTGCAGTTTACATTGAACAAACTGAAATTACATTAAACAGGGCATTATAACTTGGAGATATCTATTTTACAGGGAGCATGGGCTATGGAGGGTTAAGTGGCTTGCCCAAGACCACAAGGAGCACCTGTGGGACTAGAAACCCCAGTCCTTCCGGCCCAAGGTTGCTGTCCTCTAGTGGGATTTGAACCCCCATCCTTCCGGCCTGAAGTACCTTGCCCCAACCACTAGGCCACTCCTCCACTCACTCCTTGTAAAGTCAACTCTCTTTAGCTTGGTCAGCAGACTAGAAGAGCCGATAACCATACCTTGGGAATGGACTCTCTTGCTGCACTCTTATGCCAGTATTTATCTTCATTTCCTTCCCCTCTTTCTTTCTGTGACAATTTAATTTTCTAGACATACCCTTTCCATGCATTATGATATACTTGGGGTAGGCCCTGCAGTGCCCAGTTACAGAGGGGAGGGGGGATGTGTTTTTAAGCTAATGCTCCTATGGGATAGGATTCTGAGCTTTTGAAACAAGGGACATCCTGTCTTTTAGCACCCTGCAGACCTGTGCCAATCTGGACTACCATCACCCCAAATTTGCTGCCTTAGATACTGTGCCCTGGGTAACACACCCGGCTTTGGCTAGGCCCTGTAATGTCCAGTTATACTACCTGCCTGCTGACTGGGGATAGAGGGGATGTTTTTGCCTAGTTAATGCTCCTATGGGATTAGATTCACAACTCTTGGAAACAGGGACTGCCTTTTTTTTAGCTTTATTTACTGTAACTGTATTCTATGAACAGGGGATAGAATAAATAAGATGCTCTCCCACCTCCACAGCTGCTGAGACAGACAATAGATGAATAAGAATGTTGCAAAAAAAATGTATTGCACTGTATCTTCTTGTTGTGCAATGAAATACATAGATTCATTTGGCTATAGTAACCTCTCCTTTCACCACTGCCACTAGTTCTTTTATATCAATAAAGTGCACAGCACAGCACACCTTCTTCCACCAATGCTTAGGAGTAAAAGCAATTGAATTAGGATACTGTAGTGTAAAGACACTCCCTGCTTTACCCAAACTTTTCAAGCATTTAATTGTAACAGCAGTCTCTGTCACAATAAGGGAGGCAAGAATGCTCCAAAATCCCACCCCAGCTTAAATAGTTTTTTGTGCTTTCAAGAAGCAAAGCAAGCAAGCCCCAGCCACTGTCCTTCCTCAGTGCTTCAAAGTAAGGCTTGAAGCTGTGTTTTTTCTCTTTTAAAATCCTCCTTAGCCCCAGACACAGCCCTAGCCAAGCTACTATGTTTTGTTTTGTTTTGTTTTGTTTTTCTTTATAAACCTAAACCTCAGCCACAGCAAGCTGCTATTTTATTTCTTCCTTCCAATCCTAACCCCAGCCAGCACTCCTCCCTCACTCGCTGAAAACAAAATGATTCTCTGGAATTGGGTTAGGGTGTGCTGTGACTTCATCAGCCATGGGATTGCCAGAACTTAGGCAAGGATAGGTTTCCTCAGACTGCCTGTCAAGGATTTGCAGCAGGACTGGCTTAAGTTGTTCATGCTGGCTGCTGATGACCCCTTCTTGACCTCCTTCCATTCCCAGATTGGCTCCACTGTATCTGGCCGCATGCATGCATGCACATGATCAAAATGAAGTTCACGAATGGCAATTTGTGCAATTTGTTTGAGCATGTGTGCTTGGTTAGTTAACACCAGGTCAATCCAAAAATTGTGAGTTTCACCAATTTTTCCATTTATATGAAAACTAATGCAGATGCCTAATAGTTTAATGGTGTAGTGCTACCCTGGGAATTTCCAAGCTAGGTTGCCTCAGTTGTCATCATGTTAGGTTTTAGAAGTTTAATTTGTTATTTTTATAAAATACAGAAAGATCAGAAAATTATTATAGAGGCTTCTAGATGTGTGCTGCAAAAACAACTGTCTGGCATGCAGATTCTTCTCTCTCTCCATTGTTCTGCATCTAGAGATAACAGAGCCTAATTCATACTCCTTTCTCCCCCCTCCCTTCCTGATCTTTGTGGTCCAAAGGATAAGGACTGACAGACTGAACAGAAACCTAAAGTTAAAGGGCATACTAAAATATAGAGGATTATGTATTTGAAGTGTGTCTATTTATTGCCATATTGTAAGAGACAAGATAAATATATGCAAGATAGAGAAACTAATTTTGTAGAGGTCAGGGCTGACTTGAGTAATATAATGAAGCTATGGTAAATAAAAGAGATCTTTGCTCTGTGTCATGGCGCAAGGCAGATAGTGCCTATAAAAGTAGAGGAAAATATGCAGGGCAGTTTTAAAACCGGCAGTGCAAAGCACATGGCTAGGGGTTGCTATGAGCAACCAAGCAAAACAAGAGCACCGGCTGTAGGTAAACGCCCAGGAATAGCATTACGTCATAGCTCATCAGAGAAGCAGAAACAGCTGCAGTGGTTTGAGCTAACAAGAGACTCAAAGAATGACGCACATAAAATAAGGTCAGTCTTGAGCAAAGCAGACAGGAGCAGAGACACACGCAAGTATACAGGCAGATACGCAAGCAGCGAGTCAGACTCAGTCTCAGATACAGAGAGAGAAAGAGACACTGAGAGGACTCACGGGAAAGGAAAGAGCAGAGCTCATGAGAGCCAGGAGTCATACCTGAAAGCTTCTGACGTGGAGTCCATCTGCACCTCAGAGGAGTTTGCCCAGGAGGAATTCTCAGAGGTTAGTGCTGGAAAGTTGGGCTGTACTAAGCCAAAGTCCGGTTGGGGACAGAGAGAGATTCCAAGCTGCAAACCACGAGGAGCTGGGAGAGGGAATAACCACGGGAGCAGGTACCTGGGGAGCAAAAGCTCTTATCCAAAAGAGATTTCCCACCTAAGAGAAAGACGTCCTGTGAGGGGAAGTGAAAGGGAGAAAAGTTTCAACTTCCCGGTTGCAAAACGGCCAGGCAGAGCTCAGCCTGAAGAAAGGCATAGTACCTGGAATAGAGGGGCACTGAATTTTAATCACAATGGTCTGTGTATGGCCCTCTAAGGGGAGAATCCATAGTGCACGGTAACCAGCCTTTCTGCAGTGATAGAGGGGAGAGAAGCTCTGGCCAAGAAGAGAGGAAACTAATAAACACTGATACACATTACAGCCCTGCAAAATATAATAGCCAAGAAGTACACGAGGACATGGAATGTGACTTCTGTGAAGAGAGCTCAGATATTTGCAAAATGGACTGTACATTGGTGTTTTCCGATAGTGTGACCTCTTTTTGTTAAAGCCTAAGTAAAGCCTGCCTAAGAGAAATCTGTGGAGAAACACAGATTTCACAGTTCAGTTTTTTGGATTGAAAAAGCCTGTTTTTCCCTTTTTGTTTAGTTAACGCTCACAAGAAGCATTTTTGTTGTAATTTGTAGTCCCCACTTGTGTTATGCCAGTATTATGGTTTAATTTCTTTTGGCCCTTGTTGCAAGAATTCTCCCGGGAAGGGAAAATAAATACCTCTTTAAGCATAGCTACTTGACCACAACTACCTTCTTATTTGATTAGCTATTGGGACTCCAAATCCCAGAGGGCACTACTAAGTCCTTGCTATATAAGAGGAGCCTCACTGAAGCCCCAGGCCTTCCGCCTCAGGGGTAAGTAGGTGAGTGACAAGTGGCGATGTTGTTGGATTTTTGCGCAAGATTCAAAAGGACAAGCACAAAGGACTACAGTCTGCTAGAAAAGGAAAGCTGTCATCCAAAAGGAGAGAACCGTCAGGAAGATTTCTGCTGCCAGGTGCTGGACCCGGAGAAAACTTTCTCACAAGCTGACCCCTGCATGAAGGCTCAGGTAAAAAGTACCTAGTCAGACGTGGGGAGGATAAAGTGAGAAAGGGGGCGCTGGTGGGCAGAGAAAGGGCAGTGGGAAAAAAAAAAAGTTGCGGTATCGCACTTGGTTTTTGTTTTGTTTCTATCTCTCTGTAGGTACATCAAGGCGGAAGATGGAGCCACGGGATGTAGCAGAATGGATGAAGACGCAGTGGGATAAGCAAGTGGAACTTATCCATTACCTTCAGCAGCAGACTACAAGGACCATACAGGAGCAGCAGCGGCCCTTGATAGAGACCATGGATGCGCTTTTAAAGAAGCCGCTAGATGCCGCAGCGGACGTCCCAATGGCACTCCAAGCCGCAGGTCTGAGGTCGTATGGTGCCTTTTCATTAGAACAGTTACAACCGCAGGACAATTTGGATGATTACCTGGACGCTTTTGAAAGGATAGCTACCACCCTGAAATGGCCAGAGGAGCAATGGGCCACCCGGTTTGCCCTATCGCTCACAGGCGAGGCCCTTTCAGCGTATAAGGCTATGCCAGCAGAATTAGCTTCCAATTATATTGAAGTGAAGAAAGCGGTAAAAGATAGATTGGGGCTCACCCCACTTCACTATCAAAGAATGTTTAGGGAGGCAGTAATTAGGCCTCAAGAGACTCCCAAGGCCCTAGCACAGCGGTTAAAAAGTATAGCCAAAAAATGGTTGCTAGCCGAGGGAGGTACCTTGGAAACAGTCATTGACAAAATTGTGCTAGAACAATTTATGGAGGCTGTTCCCAGAGGTCTTAAAACTTTTCTGACGCTCCAGCACTGCCAAACCTCGGAGGATGCAGCCACTCTTGCGGAGCGGTATTTCGCTGCCAAGAGGACTGACACCTCAGGACAAGGTATCTGGTTGGCAGCTGGTAGGAGAAAAAGTGGCAGAAAAGAAAAATATGTGCCTGATAAGATGTATAAACCTGAAATGTTGAATGTCAATGTCTCTGATGGTAATGTCTATTCTGTACCCAAAGGAAAATGCTTTAGGTGTGGCAAAACTGGACATTATCAGAGATCCTGCACAGAACGAACAGTCCTGGTGACAGGGACAGAGGAAACAGAACGGGATGAATTCCGTATACAGGTCCAAATAGAAGGTATTTACACACTGGCTCTACTTGACTCGGGGGCTGACCAGAGCATGATTTCAAAGAGGCTCTGGGAAGCCATTGGGGGGCACCGCCAGTCGCCCCCGAGTCAAGCAGAAGGCCAAGTCCGGGTCAAGTGCGTGCACGGCGCATTTGTCCCTTATCCGCTACACAATGTTATGGTACAAGGGTTGGGCACCATCAGAGAGATGAGGGTGGCCGTAGTTCCCAAACTACTAGAGGATGTTATACTGGGGAAGGATTGGCCTCCCTTTCATAATGAATTGGGAAAAGACTGGGGTATTAAACTAGGTCTAGTATCCACTCGCTCTCAAGCGGGACCCTCTGGGAAGGGAGAGGAGTCAGTGGAAAATACTGAGGAACCCGAAGGGGAGGAAAATGCCAAAAGGGAGGACCCAGATGAGGAAGGGCTAGCTATCCTCCCTAACCATGATGACTTAGTACATCCCCCTGATAAAGTAGGGAAGAAAGATAAACCCAGGAAGCGTAGGGAGAGATACTCTAGGACCCGGGGGAGGGCCGAGCTAGAAGATGCTGTAGGGTTGCCCTGGGTACCAGCAGAGGTAGTAAGAAAATTTCCTTCATTTCCCATGGAGCAGAGAGCTGACCCAGCGCTTAAAAGGGCGTTTGAGTGGGCGGAGGAAATTAGACAAACCCTACCAAGGTTTTTCCTGGAGAATGATCTCCTGTACCAAGAGTGTGTAAACCCTCATAATGATGCCATACGCAAACAGCTAGTTGTACCCGTGACCTTTAAAGCTAGCGTATTAAGATTAGCCCATGACCACCCAGTGGGGTGTCACAAGGGGATCCAGGGGACGCTGGACCAAATCTTAGCTAGATTTTATTGGCCCGGGGTTTTCAAGGAGACACGACAATATTGTGAGGCATGCCCTAGCTGTCAAAGAGTGACAGTCATAAAGCCTAAGGCAGTACCCATGGTGCCAACTCCCACCATAGCGGCTCCTATAAGCCGAATGGGCGTAGATATAATAGGACCTCTGGTGAAGACACCAAGGGGTTTCAAGTATATCTTGGTCATAGTGGACCATGCCAAGCGGTTTCCTTGGGCCATTCCTTTGAGAAACACATCCGCCAAATTAATAGCCTTAGAGTTAATAAAACTTTTCTGTGAGGTAGGTTTTCCCAGGGAAGTCCTGACTGATCAGGGGAGTAACTTCCTGTCAAAACATCTAGCTATGGTCTGGGAAGCCTTCGGCATCCGCCATATACGGACATCAGCATACCATCCACAGTCTAACGGGCTCGTGGAGCGTATGAATCAGTCCATTAAACAACTTCTACGCAGAGGTTTGAAGGCAGGGGAAATGAATGAATGGGATACATTGCTCCCATTCATGCTATACGCATGCAGGGAGCGCATACAGGCGTCCCTGGGGGCATCTCCATATGAGTTGCTGTTCGGCCGCGCTCCAAGAGGCATCTTGGACATCCTGCAGGAGCAATGGGTAGAGCCGAACATGCAAGAAGTCAGGGTACCCCAATTCCTTAAGGAGTTAAGACAACGCCTAGAGAGGACATCCAGGGCCTCTAGAGAGAATTTACAGGCCTCTAAAAATAAGCAAAAACAGTATTACGACAGGGGCACCAGACCAAGGCAGCTAAGTATAGGCGACACAGTGCTTATCCAAGTATCCGACCCCGGACCGAAATTCGAGTCCAGGTGGAAGGGCCCTGGTACAGTGATAGGGAAGGTTGGCCCAGTATCCTACCGGGTGGAAAACGAGAAGGGCCGCCAACAGACATATCACGTAAATGTACTCAAGCTGTGGAAGGACAGGTCTGCCACTGCCAGCCTAGTTACTGTTATATACCGAGATAGTTCCCAGACAGTATTGCCCCGAGATAGGTCCCGAAAGGAGATTCCGGGCAATCAGGTAAAATCTGCAGCCCGTAATATTTTAAGGGGGGGGGATCTGTCATGGCGCAAGGCAGATAGTGCCTATAAAAGTAGAGGAAAATATGCAGGGCAGTTTTAAAACCGGCAGTGCAAAGCACATGGCTAGGGGTTGCTATGAGCAACCAAGCAAAACAAGAGCACCGGCTGTAGGTAAACGCCCAGGAATAGCATTACGTCATAGCTCATCAGAGAAGCAGAAACAGCTGCAGTGGTTTGAGCTAACAAGAGACTCAAAGAATGACGCACATAAAATAAGGTCAGTCTTGAGCAAAACAGACAGGAGCAGAGACACACGCAAGTATACAGGCAGAGACGCAAGCAGCGAGTCAGACTCAGTCTCAGATACAGAGAGAGAAAGAGACACTGAGAGGACTCATGGGAAAGGAAAGAGCAGAGCTCATGAGAGCCAGGAGTCATACCTGAAAGCTTCTGACGTGGAATCCATCTGCACCTCAGAGGAGTTTGCCCAGGAGGAATTCTCAGAGGTTAGTGCTGGAAAGTTGGGCTGCACTAAGCCAAAGTCCAGTTGGGGACAGAGAGAGATTCCAAGCTGCAAACCACGAGGAGCTGGGAGAGGGAATAACCACGGGAGCAGGTACCTGGGGAGCAAAAGCTCTTATCCAAAAGAGATTTCCCACCTAAGAGAAAGACGTCCTGTGAGGGGAAGTGAAAGGGAGAAAAGTTTCAACTTTCCGGTTGCAAAATGGCCAGGCAGAGCTCAGCCTGAAGAAAGGCATAGTACCTGGAATAGAGGGGCACTGAATTTTAATCACAATGGTCCTGAAGTGTATGGCCCTCTAAGGGGAGAATCCATAGTGCACGGTAACCAGCCTTTCTGCAGTGATAGAGGGGAGAGAAGCTCTGGCCAAAAAGAGAGGAAACTACTAAACACTGATACACATTACAGCCCTGCAAAATATAATAGCCAAGAAGTACACGAGGACATGGAATGTGACTTCTATGAAGAGAGCTCAGATATTTGCAAAATGGACTGTACATTGGTGTTTTCCGATAGTGTGACCTCTTTTTGTTAAAGCCTAAGTAAAGCCTGCCTAAGAGAAATCTGTGGAGGAACACAGATTTCACAGTTCAGCTTTTTGGATTGAAAAAGCCTGTTTTTCCCTTTTTGTTTAGTTAACGCTGACAAGAAGCATTTTTGTTGTAATTTGTAGTCCCCACTTGTGTTATGCCAGTATTATGGTTTAATTTCTTTTGACCCTTGTTGCAAGAATTCTCCAGGGAAGGGAAAATAAATACCTCTTTAAGCATAGCTACTCGACCACAACTACCTTCTTATTTTTTTTTTTTTATTTTATTTTTTTTTTTTTTTATAACATTATACAATATTACATCCAGGTAAAAATACACTTGTATGATGGAAAACAATAGCTGATAGATGTATGTCAGAAAATGGTAACATTAACAGATCACAAGGAAAAAAGAAAACATCACAGCTATATCATTTAGACCTCAATCAAAAAGAAATAAATAGGGGGCGTCTTAGGCAATATAACATCAGGCAAAGGTAGAATATACCTATACCAAAAGAACAAAAAAAAGAAACAACGTACAGGTAACAGACTTACATGTCAGCCGTGTGGGCAGGTTTAACTACTTCAACAATAAGTTCCTCCCTAGCTAATAAGAAATCAATAAGCTGTCTGGATTCAAAGAAAACATAACCTTTCTGCTTATACACCACACAACATTTAGCGGGAAATTTCAGTTGAAAAGTCGCCCCAAGGGCTAAGACCCTGGGGCGAAGAGCCAAAAGGCTTTTCCTTCTCAACTGCGTACTACGTGCGACATCAGGAAATACTCGTACTTTCGAGCCCAGAAAGTCTACATTGATATTCTTAAAGTATAGGACGAGACCTTCTGGGGGACATGGAGTTAACGAAACCGGCGGTAATAACTATGGAATCACTGTGGGACGGTATTGCTTCACTTAACTCTTCCCTTAGAACTGTGTTTTGTGCTGTGAAGGAAGAAATTTCGGAGGTTAAAGTTTCTTGTGGAACTCTGACCAGTGCTGTGGCGGGCCAGGAGGAAAGACTATCCAAGTTGGAGCAGGAAGTTGGGCACTTACAAGATCTAGTGAATGCCCAGGCTTTGGATAGGACTGTGTCTATTAGGAAGGTGGAATATTTGGAAAACCAGGTTAGACGCTGTAACCTGCGTTTTCTAAATTTTCCACGCTCTCCCTTGCTGTCCCCTCTTGAGATGGTGAGGAAGTATTTCGGAGAGGTTCTTAAACTTCCCCAGGACCAATTACCACCTTTGGTCAGGGCGCAGTATCTACCCTCGGGGGGCAGGGAAGGTGTTCCCTGTTCTCCCATTGCTCTGTTTGAAAAGGGGGACTTAACAGGTTTTTTAGAGTCCTCCTTAGATGTCATCACGGATAAGGCTACCTTACTGGTTACCTTGGCACTAGAGTCAGATAAGTTTTTTATTCTCCGACTATACTTTAAGAATATCAATGTAGACTACCTTCTTATTTGATTAGCTATTGGGACTCCAAATCCCAGAGGGCACTACTAAGTCCTTGCTATATAAGAGGAGCCTCACTGAAGCCCCAGGCCTTCCGCCTCAGGGGTAAGTAGGTGAGTGACATCTGTTGACCTCTTATAATGCAAAGATTTTATGGAGCAAGCAGAAAAGTAAATAAACCATTGACCATCAGTATGTACTACCAGAAAGGGTCAGAAGAACAAGGAAAACTGCATTCTGGCATATGATCTGTCTTGTAAAAATATGGAAAAACCCACGTGTGCTGCTTGAGCACATGAGATAGGTCAATAACACTGTATTAGTTAGCCAATAAGATACTGAGGGTAGGGGCCTGTAGATTCAACAAAGGTATAAATATCACTGAAATATGTAAAGGGGTGTGTCTGTATTTAGACACACATTGCTATAGCAATGTACTGAATAATAATAATAATAATAATAAAAGAGCTCTTAAACTGCTTCACAATATTCCTCTCTGAGTCTCATTGGCCAGTTTGGCCACAGGTGAATTGGTCACAGGTAAAGATGTGGATAACAGCTGGGGGCTCGTCCAGGATTTTCCCACAGTAGAGTGACTCCTGCTGAGTGGAGGTTGGAAGACGCGTCCTGTTGATTTCAACAGTCTCACCTCCCCCTCTGCGGATATGTTTCTCTGCTAGCTGGTAATGGTCCCTGAGCTGAAAAAAGTGAACAGAGGTGTTGTGAACCAGAGTGTGAAAGAGAGTGAATTAAAAGGAGGCACTGCAGCAACCAAGTAATTCTGTGCATGGACCAAGGTAAGAAAAAGTGGGACTTCAGTACCTACCTTGGTGGTTGGGACATTCTATCGGGTACTGAGACTGATTGTGTGTGAGTGAGACGTACAATTGTATATGAAGTGAGGGTGGAGTCCTTATCCACGGTTCTGTACTCCCATGAGGGGGACAGCGGAGATGGACAAAGTGATGAGGCCGAGTAAGTGTAATAAGTCTCAGTGGGATAATAAATAGATAGAATGGGAGGAAGCCTAGGCAGGAGTAAGGAAAAGGAGGGGGAGGAGGATAAGAAATGTAGTCTTTCCAACATTCCCGCAGATAGTCCCTTGGGAAAGATGCTAAAATATTGGAAAGATAATAAGACCACTAAGATAAGAAGATGATGAAATACTGTTGTTTCCTTTGATCAAAGGAAAGTATCCGTCCTCCTGCTGTTGTTTTTTTTTTGGCCCAAGTATGGGGCTGAGGAGGACTGGATTTGTTAGGCATTAAACATTTATGTGAATAGTAAGTCTGGAGTGGAGAAATCAAGGGAGAGGGGTGGGCTCCAAATACCCCCTTTAAAGCGAAAAGGAGGGGGAGGGTCTAGTTCAGTATGCAGGGTGAAATTTCTTAAGAAAACCTCCTCATTCTGATCAGATAGGCTACTATACTTAAAGACTAATAGATGCCTAGGCATAAAGCACTTGTAAGCTTTGATTTGTCTTCTGTTTAAATAAGAACCTCTGTAATATATGTTTTAGTCTTGTGACGTAGAAGCCTCTCATGAAGCTATGGAAACAGACAGAGATCTGGTGGAGAAAACCGGTACTGCAAGAGAATGCAGGATTTTCTCTTCAGAGAGAAAAAAACAGGTATCTAATCAGGAACCACACCTCACCTTAGGGGTGGAGAGAAGCCAAGTCCCTGATTGGGCACGCCCAAGCAGGAGGCAGGCAGTGCAACACACAGGCAGCTTGTTAAGCAGTCAGAAACAGTTAGAGTTAGGAGTAGTTGGAGTTGAAGGAGAAGTTGAAGGAGGACAAGCAGAACAGGAAGAGTTGGAGAGAGAGCAACTAGGCAGTTGTGATCCACAGAGGAGCAGTTTGGACTCACGAAGCAAGTACCTGGGAGACTCAGGGGCAGTGAGAGACGTCTGGGAGCAGAAGGATTCAAGAGCACTGAGAGACCCAAGGATACAACCCAGGCTTCCAGAGAACCAAGCAGGACCTTGGAGCAGAAAGCAGAGGGACAAAGAATTCTCCTGGAGAAAGCCTCAGCACAAGGTACAGAGTGGGGTTGAAGCAGCTAGCAGCTATAACAGTGGGAAGCCAGAAAGATTGAAGGCTAACTTTAAAAGCCAGAATAAAGTCAGAAAATACTGTGGCAGTTGGGTGTAGCCTGAAAAGTATTTAAGCAGCCCAAGATACTCTCATAAGCCAGCTGAAGCCTATAGCTTAGAAGCTAACAGAGAGAAAGCTGATAAGTCTTATTGCAGAGACGGGAGCCAAGAGAAACCTGACAGTTAAACTTTTAAAACCCTGTTTAGAAACTCTCCAGACCCAGCTGAAGTTTTAAACCCAGCACTTACGTTCAGAGATAAGTGGGGGAAGGATTCTTCTAACACGCTGAACTGTTGTCCTAACAAAAGCAGCATTGCTAATTATCATGAGATAAAGGTCTTAAACAAACATTTACCTGAGGGAGGAGAAAAATACCAGCTTAGCCCAAGAAAGACGCAGGCTGAATTACTTCGCAAAGACTTCAGGGAATTCCTTGAGAGCAGGGCAGTTTCTCCCTATAATTCAGCACAGCCTACAAACAGCTGTGAAGAGGAGATGCCTCTAGAGTCTTCTCTACCATTCACAGAACAAGACTGTGCAATGGACTGCTCAACATGTGTTATTGAGAAGGAGATTAATTAAATGTAAAAGGTTATATGAAGAAATATAACAAGAAGTTACCTTGCTGATTGTCATGCTGAGAAGCTTATGAGAAGTGAATAAGTTAAAGCATAATTGTCTGGATATCAAGAGCTTTGCTGTTTGCCAGAGTTTGGTTCAGTTAATGAGAAGTCACATGACCAGTGAATGTGAATCCTGAAGCTCATGGACATTTAGCCCAGCAGTGCAAAACCTTGTATAAGTTTGGTTTCTTACTCTTGTTTTGTGCCTTAAATACTTCTTTTGCGTCTGTTTGCACTTGAACTGCAAAGCGGGAAATAAACCTCACAAAAGAAATTTCTTTGCCTGCCTTAACTACTTGAGCACACACAACTACAATCTCAACCCTGAAGGGCACCAAAGGCCACCTCCTACTTAAACCCTCAAGGTCTAGGTAGTGGGTGGGTGGCAGTCTACAGTAAATATTGTTTTTCTTTCATTGCTGGCTGGTGCAGGATTTAAGGAATCTGAATAAGATTGTCCAGAACCAGGATCCTGTGGTCCCAAACCCTTATGTATATTGTTGAGCAAAATTTTGCATGACCACAAATGGTTCAGTGTAGTAGATTTGAGGTATGTGTTTTGGGCCTGCTCCCTAGGCACTATGTAGATGACCTCTGAGTTCAGGGAAAAAGAAACCAGTTGTGATAGAAGCCACTAACAGTCTGCTGAATTTCTTGTGAAAGAAAGGATTAAGGGTGTCCCAGGAAAAACTGCAACATGTGAAGAGGGAGGTTAAGTATTTGGGACACTTCATAAGTGAAGGAAAGAGAAAAATCAATCCAGAGAGAATAAAGCGTATTGTGGAGTTATCTTTGCCTAAAATTAAGAGAGCTGATATCTGCTTCGCCGGGCATATGCCAGCGTGTGAGAAATCTCAGACTTTTTCTCCAGCTGTCGCTGTGCTCTCCCAGCTGATGGTAAAAGGGCTGTGATGTCAGAAAGGTCTGGTGGAAACTGTTCTGTTTTCCTTTGACCTTCAAAGTAGGGGTTGAGAGCCCTGTCGGGACAATGGGGCATCCTGAGCCAGTAGTTACAAGATTGCAACTTGAAAATGATTTAAATCCTGAGTGAATAAGGTTATGTTATGTGTCTGTTCTTTGTCTTTGACTGTGTATGCTATCAAGCAAACTTAAAAAGTTAAAAGAGAATTTTATATATTGTGGCAAGCACCTCATAGAGGGCATAATTATTGTTCATATATTACAAAAACACAAAGAGTTGTAATTTGTATTTAGGAATTTAATAGCAATCACAATTAGTAACAGTTCTCAAGCAACGTTTCAATTTTTAACTCTTAGGGGGTATGTTTACTAAACCATCTTAATGTTACTGGCGTTAACTCCAGCGATAATGTGAAGAATGCCATAAAAGGAGTGGGTGATCCGGTCATAAGGTAGCATTTCAGGTTATCGCGCGATAGAGGGAGCTGTGGCACGTTAACGCGCGTTAGCCTTAATTAGGCGCGCTGACCTACAAACACAGCAACAGAGGTGTAGCACAATGGTTAATACATTAACTGATGAAACAAGGGTCATGAATTCAATCCCCCAGTGGGCTTAATGAGTAAGGCTGTCTGAGGCATTACCCTTTATTTTAAATCAGTGCTGTCTGAGGCATTTTCTTTTTTAATTTAAATTAGTGCTGCCAGCAAACACATCCTCACAGTGCCGTAACCTAAGGTGCCGCATAAGGCGCCCTATAAGGCACTCCAGAGGGCACATTATAAAGTGCACTGTCCGCCAAGGCACCTTATAATGTTCCCTATAGGGCGCCTTATAGGGCGCCTTATGAGGCACCTTAAGGTTACAGCACTGTGAGGGTGCTTTTGCTGGCAGCACTAATTTAAATTAAAAAAGGAAATTCCTCAGACAGCCCTATCAAATAACACCACTGGGGGATCAAACCCATGACCTTTGCCTCCACAGTCAGTGAAGTAACCAGTGGGCTACATCTCTATAGCTACTAACAAACCCCTGGCTGGCTACAGAAGGACTGCAGGTCACCATACAAACTGTCTGCTGTGGTTACCAGGATAGGGTTAACCCACCCGTACCCATGATGCACTGCACATGCAGATCAGCAGTCTACAGATGATCACAAGATGGGGTGTGCACCCCCACAACAGCTCGGCCTGGTAGGGGGAACTGACCGTGTGTGTTACTGGCACAGAGTAGCTACTACAGACCATCACATTGTGCGGGTACTGTGCTCACCCTGAGGGCGAGGTGGGGCGCCCAGCACCAGGTCTGCAGTACCTTGCTTAGCTGAGATAGGCTATACTGCAGGTTGACATTAGTGCCAGTGTATGATAGGTAGTCCTTGCAGACACACCTAGGCTATACCTGCGTCCATCTGTATTTTCCAGTCACATCTAGCCCTTCTGGACTATGATGTACCCAGAATAACACATATCCTGTGTGCATGCTATGGTCACATGATTTAAGTGAAGGGGGGTGTTTGGACCCATAGGTGGATTATGTAGCACCACCCAACCCATTCTCTGGGGCTCAGGGTGGGGAACAGGATCTCCACCAACAGATCCACATTCTACATCCCTGCAATGGTGGCAGTAGAGGGGACCATCAACCCCAGTCCTGCTGAGAAACAGGCACCCTACAGGGCAGTCAATGCAGATCTGTACACATCCATAAGGCAATAGCAGACAGACAGTAGGCTGGAAATGCTCAGCTTCCCCCCACCACCACTATCTAACATTCTCTAGCAGCAAGCAAAGTGAGTCTCCAGCCACTGCACCCTGCAAGGTGCTCCAGCCATACACATACTAATTGCAGAGAGTCTGCTAGCTAGTCCATAGTGCATGTTCCTGGAGGAGATGTGAGTGCACACACACCAAGCAGATAAGTCAGTGATTGGGCCCCAGAAAAGAGAACCCATAAATATCACTTGAGAAAAACACTATATAGCACGATGGGGGAACCTAGCCATGCCATGGTCACTGCTCAGTCAGGGTGAGAGTGACCTCCCAGCAGGACATGCTCTGGCCACCCTGTCCATGCAGGTGGTGGCCGGGCACTACAATGTCCCAGCCATTGCCCTATGCCCTGTGCAGATGCATCCTGCCCAGGCCACCCTGTCCGAGCCATACCCACAGTACCTTGCTCCTCATTATGCACATTGGCAGGCTAACACTGGAAACAGTGCAAGCAGTGTGGGCTGAGTAAGGTGTAGGCAGCCACAACACACTGGATAGACCAGGGGTCTCAAACACGCGGCCCGCGGGCCGCATGCAGCCCGCGAGACAACTTTGTGCGGCCCGCGATGGAGGAAAACAAAAAAAACCCCAAAACCCTGGCTTCTGCTGCTGCCGTTGCCGCCGTGGCAGCGGCAGAATCAATTGTCAAATTTTTAAAAAAAACTGACTTCTGCTGCTCAAGCAGCTGTCCTGCGGCCCCTTCCCCTCTGCCCGGAGATCCGACTCTGCTCTATCAGCGGCGTGCTTTTCAAGCCGCGACGAGAGTATTCCCCTCTCGCGCGGCTTGAAAAGTGAATAGGCTTAAACCGCGCGAGAGGGGAATACTCTCGTCGCGGCTTGAAAAGCACGCCGCTGATAGAGCAGAGTCGGATCTCCGGGCAGAGGGGAAGGGGCCGCAGGACAGCTGATTTTGCTGCTTGAGCAGCAGAAGTCAGTTTTTTTTTAATTTGACAATTGATTCTGCCGCTGCCACGGCGGCAACGGCAGCAGCAGAAGCCAGGGTTTTGGGGGTTTTTTTGTTTCCCTCCTTCGCTGGCCGGTAATGAGCTATGGAGGGGCTGACTGAAATGGGGTAATGGGGGTTAGGACTGGAAGTGGGCTATTGGCAGGGGGGGGGTTATGACTGGTAATGGGCTGGGGGGGGGTTATGACTGGTAATGGGCTATGGTGGGGGCTAGGACTGGAAATGGGCAGATGGGGGTTAGGACTGGAAGTGGGCTATTGGCAGGGGGGATTATGACTGGTAATGTGCTATGGAGGGGACTAGGACTGGAACTGGGCAGATGGGGGTTAGGACTGGAAGTGGGCTATTGGCAGGGGGGGGTTATGACTGGTAATGGGCTATGGTGGGGGCTAGGACTGGAAATGGGCAGATGGGGGTTAGGACTGGAAGTGGGCTATCGGCAGGGGTGGGTTATGACTGGTAATGGGCTATGGTGGGTCAAGGAATGGTAATGGGCAGATGGGGTTAGGACTGGAAGTGGGCTGATTGGGGGGTTAGGACTGGTAATGGCCTATGAGGGGAGGTAAGACTGAAAATGGGGTGATGGGGGGTAAGACTGGAAGTGCGCTATGGGGAGGTTAGGACTGGTAATGGGCTATGGGGGGTCTAGGACTGGTAATGGGCTGGGGGGGTTGCTAGGACTGGAAATGGGCTGAGTGGAAGGGGGGCTTGAACTGCAAATGGCTGATGGGGAGGGGGCTTGGAATGGAAATGGGCTGTGAGGGGAGGGAGCTAGGATTGGAAATGGGCTGATGGGGGGCTAGGATTGGAAATGGGCTGATGGTGAGGCTAGGATAGGACTGGAATGGACTGATGCAGGGACTAGAAAGGAGCAGATGCTGGGTGGGGCTGGAACTAGAAGGGAGCTGATGTTGGGGGAGGATTAGAATGGGATGGAGCTGGGAAAGTGAAATGGAGAGGGGAAAAATATTTTGTCTGGAAGAGAAGACAAATCTACAATTGGCCAGGTATTGGGAGAGTAAGTGGGGATTGAGGATGGAGGGGTAAAATTTGAGTGGATGAAATAGGAATGAGGAAAGAGCAAAAGGAGAAAGATTAGTATGTTAAAGCAGATGTAGAGAGAGAGAATGGAAAAAAACTAGAAGAGAGAAGAAAGGACAAATGGACAGCAGACGATGGAGATAGCAGAAGACACAAAGAAACCAGAAGTGGCTGGAGCAATTGCAACTGAAAAAAAATATACAAAAGGTAGAAAAATATCTCTTTATTTTGAATTTATTAACTGGAATATGTCAGCTCTGGGAAATGTGCATCATTAATGTCTGTGCTTTAGTACAAGAAATTAATTTATAGTTTTATTTCTACAGTGCTGAGGTATTCTGTGTAATTCCTATTTGACATTGCTACTTGTTCTCTTTTCCCAGTAGGTCATGTATTGTTCTCTGAAATGTATTGATTTAATATTTGCAGTGTTGCCTTTTGATAGGTAGGGTCTGGTGCTTTGTGAGTCCTGGTAGTGCTGTTATGATACGGGGGGTTTGCTATGGGTTCCAAATGGGCAGTGTTAGTAGTAGTTCCTAATGTGCCTGGCGGTTGGCACTGGATTATAGTAATATAGAAATTTTCTAGTCTTTCTTTATCCATGCACTCATTATGCAACATTATGCAAATATTTATGCAAATGAGGCCCCTTATGCAAATGAGGCCCCGTGTCTTATGCGGCCCCCGGGTTACTTTACAAGTCCTCATTCGGCCCTCAAAGCAATTTGAGTTTGAGACCCCTGGGATAGACAGACACACACTCCCACACCTATGCCAGCATTGTGCAAATATAGAGGCTTTTGGCAGCCCTGGCCACCACACCAGTCCTGGGCACGGTGCAAGCATGGCTATGGTACGCAATACTGTTGGGGTCACTCCCTGGGGTGGTAAACACTGTCAGAAACCAAAACTGAAACACACTCCACAGATATCAGAAAGGTTGCTATGATGCAGCTCTATCAGCAAATTGTGATTAACTTAGGAATTGCTATCTGCCATTAATCATAGCAACCTTTTGATACACATGTAACGTATTCCCAAGTTTAGGGTGACATTGCTAAGGTATGCAAGTGCTAGTATTGGGAGATGCTGCTGCACGCAGGGCCCAACAGCCTGACTCTCCATGAGGCTTTGGATAGTGGAGCCTGTGGGTGTGGGTGTTTATGCCCCTGTTGGCCGCTGCTCTAGGGCAGAGGTTCCCAAATCCAGTCCTGGTGGGCCAAATACTGTTCGGGTTTTCATGCTGTCCATAATGAATATGCATGATATACATTTGTATACCATGGTTGCAGTGCATACAAATGCAGCACAGGCATATTTATTAGAGACAGCATGAAACCTGAATGGTGTTTGGGCCTCCAGGACTGCAGTTGGGAAACTCTGCTCTAGGGATTGCACATATTTATGGTGTCTGTGCTCTGTAGGGTAAAATATAGGTGTTTCAGGCATGTTTATGTTATCTGCAAAAAAGGTTTCGTCTTTATTACCACGGTTTAGTACTGGTAAAATATGGGGACTGGGTTGGCAGGTGCCAGAGCTGGGACTTAAACCTGTGATCTTCTGCTCATGAACACACTGGCTGCGTGTACTGCACTACACTGTTGCCACAGGGACAGTTCATTCCCTGGGGATACCATGACTGTTCATCAGACAGACCCTGTCTGTTGCAGTGCACGGCACCCACCTTAACGGGGCTAGGCCATGGTCTGCTGTGGGCAGATGCCACTGCCCCCTCCGCCACCAGCACCCCTCCGCCACCATGCTGCCATGCCATTATGGCAGTGGTGCTGGTGGTGCTCAGTCCCAGGCCATCCAGTATGCCTATAGGCAGCTGCCTATGGTGTGGGTTCTCGGGTAGGGGTGCCTACATGGACATGCGTGCTTCGCCCCCCCCCCCCCCACACACACACACACCACCTGCCAATGTTATGTGTCCTTGGGGGTACCTGCTGGATAATCTCCCCTGTGACACTGTGGGACACACACTCGTGCCCATGTTGGACCCTCGTCAGTTGCTGTCTTGCTGCTTTACTGTTTCGGCATCCCTATGTGCCACCTAGGCATCTGCCTAATACGCACTGTGCCCCAGCTAGACCACAGCATGTGCCACCTGCAGCCCTCTATATCCCATTTACAGCATCAGTACAGTTGCCCTTTCCTACGTGCCCACTCTGCTGTTACTGCACATGTGCACGCCATAACAAACCTGCCCAATATAGACGTGAATAAACCCTGATCAGCACTATTTCAATGTGGGATCATTCACTTTGTAGGGGGACAGAGAATAGACCCTTCCAAACATGATATCTTATTTTTTGAGCTTTGTCAGTGTTGTTGCTTTATGTTTATCATTAATATCACTTTTGGACAGCTTGGTTATTGGGATTTTAAATGTGGTTCAGGTCATTTTCTATGTTTATTTGCCTTTTTGTTCCGTGCACATGTATCACTACTATCACGTTTTTGGGTTTCCCTGGCTTTGCTGTACATTGCTGACTGAAATGGTTTCTCTTTCCTGCAAATGTGCCTTAACGCGAGGGTTTCACTGGCGTTAGTGTTCAGACCCAGATTTCACAGCATTAGTGTGCCTGGAGCCTCTCCCCTCCCACTCTCCGCCCATTGACTCCTTCTCTCCGCCCTCTGGGAAGCCTTACTCCACCCTTCAGAGCCGGATTTCACAGCATTACTGTGCCTTAACGCCACAGCCGCGTTATCGTGGGCTAAGTGATGTTATTGCGCGATAATGTCACTTATCACGCGATAATACCACCGCTGCGATGTTAAGACGGTTTAGTAAACATACCCCTTAGTATTTAGGACTTCTCTCTCTCTTATTTAGCTGCATATTTAGATAAATGACATAGAAATCTGCATTTGCCTGAAGGAATCTGGACACAAGAGAGACCTGCTGGTTACTTTGCTATCTGTGTTTAAGATAACATCAAGGTTGGCTGTAACTCTGAGTAATTTGCTTTAAAATAACTTCATTGTTTTCAGATCAATTTGATACCAGTCTCAGGGTAAGTATAGGGTTTTAATTTAAATGTGACAAAGTATAATTTTGAATTCACCTCCTTGCAGTTTCATGTCATTTGAATGCCCGTTTCCTGAACTGTAAGATTTAAGTTAATTACTTTGCATTGTTAAGCTTAGTGCGATGAACAGGACAGTAACACCATAGGTGCTAACTACACTGATCTTTCCAGTTTTATTTATTACAATATTGGATTTTAGGATATATTCACCTGTTTTTCTGTATTTGAATTTTACGTGTTGGTGTCCAGAGAAAAAGTGTACTTTGTTTTGAAAGTTTTTTTTTAATTTCAATTTCAGGAGTACAGTATATTGTAGCACTGTGAGATACGAACTTTCTTTAGTTTATGCATTTGCACTTATGTTACCAAATGTACTTGTTGTAGCGGTACATTATGTAAAGGTCCAGCACACTGTTTCTTTTGAACTTGCATTGCCCTTACGTTTGCTGGAATTTTGGACAGAGGCTGATCTGAAATTGCTTTGTTCCCAAGCATATAGGTCACATTTAGTAGAAAGATGGAACTGAGTTCCCAGAAAATATGAGAATATTTGTAAAGTTATTTACAAATAAGACAATAACATTAACTTGAGTTGATTGGACAAAACAAAATCTTGCTTGTCAGCAACGATCCAGGAGAGGTTTGGGAAAAAAAATAAGAGAGATAGAGACAGAAGGCCTGAAGAACATGAACCTTGTATATTTATGCCTCTACAGAGACATGAATATTGCACAAATCCTTGTGGACACTGCAGTTACAAGATCAGTCCTCCAAAGTTTTGAGTTTCCTACAGCACTCTCACTGGGAACAGTGTATATGATAGACTCTAGTCACTCTTGAGAGATATGTGGCCGTCCTGTTAGAAGCCATTCTTCTTCCTATTGGGATTGATGTTATAAAATGTTGCAAAATAATAGTTTTAAATTGTATTTAGAAAGAGCACATGTCCACTTAGTACTGGACCAATTAAGTTAATGGGAAAGGGACACTGTTTACTCATTTTGTTATGTTTATTGAGAAGAATCTAAAATTTATATTTTCTACCTACCATTTGTTTACAATAATAATAAGGGGTATGTTTACTAAACTGCGGTAACGGTACATAACGCGCATTATATAACGTTAATGATCGTTAGCGCATCATAACGCGCATTATGATGCGCTAATGAGCGTTAACATTACAGAATGCGCGTTATGATGCGTTAACGATCGTAAAGCTCCACGGCACGGTAAAACACCGCAGAAGGTGGAGAGAGGGCGGAGAGAAGGGGTCAGTGGGCAGAGAGTGGGCGGGGAGAGGCTCCCTTCACACTAACGCGCTGATCTGAAGAGCTAAATCCTAACGCGAATGAAAACCTGCCGTTAAATGCATGTTACAGGGGAGAGAAACCATTTCAGTGTCAGAAATGTACAGCCTAGGCAGGGAAACCTAAAAAAAGTGATAAGTGTGCTACATGTGCACAGAACAAAAGGGCACATAAACACTGAAAATGACCTCAACAAACTGGAAAAAAACCATAACCAAGCTGGTCAATAGTGGTATTAATGAGAAACATCAACCCACCCCCTGAGAAAGCTCCATAGAAAAGATATAAATCGTGGAAGGGTCTACACTCCGTCCCCATACAAGGTGAATGAGCCCACAGTAAAATAACGCTGCTCAGGGTTTTCCAATCCATCGGAAAGGGTTCCTATGGCGTGCACATGTCCCGCAACATCAGGGCGGGCATGTCGGAACGGCATCTGGACAGATGCCGGAAAAGGGGATACAGAGGGCCACAGGCGGCACATGCTGTGGTGCAGCTGGGCCACAGTGCGGACTAAGGTGATGCCTAGCTGGCCCATATGAATGCTGAAACAGCAGAGCAGCCAGACAGCAACTGCTGAAGGCCCAACATGGGCACGACTGTGTTTCCCACAGTGTCACAGGGGATAGTACCCAACAGCTACCCCCAAGGGCACAGAACATTGGCAGGCGGGGCTGGGGGGGAGCGTGGATGTCTATGCAGGCACCCCTACCCCAGAACCCGCACCATAGGCAGCCGCCTACCTGCACACTGGATGGCCTGAGACTGCGCACCACCAGCACCACCAGCAGAAGGGTATGTCAGCATGGTGACTGAGGGATACTGGTGGTGGAGGGGGCAGTGGCAGCTGCCCAGAGCAGACCGTGGCCTAGCCCTGTGTAGGTGGGTGCCGTGTACTGCAACAGATGGGCCCTGTCTGACAGTCATGGTATCACCAAGGAATGTACTGACTCTGTGACAACAAGGTGGTGCAGTGCACAAAACCAGTGTATTCAGAAGCAGAGGGTCACAGGTTCAAGTCCCAGCTGTGGTTCCTGCCAACCCAGTCCCCATATTTTACCCACTACTACAACGTGCTAATACAGACAGCAACTTTATTGCAGATGACATAAACATGCCCATGACACCTACATTTTACCCTACAGAGCACGGACACCATAAACATGCACATTACCTAGAGCAGAGTCTCCCAAATGCAGTCCTGGAGGGCCAAACACCATTCCGGTTCCATGCTGCCTCTGATAAAGATGCCTGTGCTGCATTTCTATGCGCCACCCCCATGGTATGCAGATGTATCTCATGCATATTCATGAGGGACAGCATGAAAACCCAAACAGTGTTTGGCACCGCAGGACTGGAGTTCGGAACCTCTGCCGTAAAGCAGCAGCCAACAGGGGCAGACACACCCGCACCCACAGGCCCCATTATCCAAAGCCTCCTGGAGAGGCAGGACTTTGGGCTCTGCGTGCATCTCCCAATACTAGCACTTGCATACCTTAGTAATGCCACCCTAAACCTGGGAATATGGTACACATCTATCAAAAGTTTGCTATGATTACTGGCAGATAGCAATTCCTACGTTAAGTACAATTTTCTGAGTGAGCTGCATCATAGCAACCTTTCTGATGTCTGTGGAGTGTGCTACAGGTCTTGTGTCTGACAGTGTTTACCATCCTGGGGAGTGACTCCTACAGTATTGCGTACCATAGCCATGCCTGCACTGTGCCCAGGACTGGTGTGGTGGCCTGGGCTGCCCAACACCTCTATAGTTGCACAATGCTGGCATAGGTGTGGGGAGTGTGTGTCTGTCTATCCAGTGTGTGGTGGCTGCCAACACCCTCCACAGCCCACACTACTAGCACTGTTGCCAGTATTGGCCTGCCAATGTGCATAATAAGGAGCAAGGTATCGTGGGAATAGCCTGGATAGGGTGGCCTGGCCTGGCCGCATCTGCACAGGGCATAGAGCAATGGCTCGGACATTGTAGTGCCCGGTACCACCTGCACGGACAGGGTGACCATAGCATGTCCTGCTGGGAGGTCACTCTCACCCTGACTGACCAGTGACCATGACATGGCTAGGTTCCCCCATAGTGCTATATAGCATTTCTCTCATGTGATATTTGTGGGTTTTCTTTTGGGGCCCAATCACTGACTTATCTGCTTGGTGTGTATGCTGACATCCCCGTTCTGGGTACATGCATCTCCTCCGGGACCATGCACTATGGACTAGCTGGTGGACTGTCTGCAGCTAGTGTGTGTCTTGCTGGAACACCTTGCAGGGTGCAGCGGCTGGAGGCTTGCTGCTGGAGAATGTCAGATAATGGTGGGGGGCAGCTGACCATTTCCAGGCCTGCCGTCTGTCTGTTATTGCGCTATGGATGTGTACCACTCTGTCTGTTCCCCAGCAGGACTGGGGTTGATGGTCCCCTCTACTGCTACCATTGCAGGGCGGTAGACTGTGGATCTATTGGTGGGTGATCCTGTTTCCCACCCTGAGCCCCTGAGGGTGGGTTGTGTGGTGGTACATAATCTGCCTATGGGTCCATACACCCCCCCCCCTTCACCTACAGCAGGTAACCATGGCACCAATACAGGATATGCACTATTCTGGGTGCATCATCGCCCATAAGGACTAGACATGACCGAGACATACAGCAGGACACAGATGTATCCTAGGTGTGTCTAATGGAACTACCTATCACACACTGATGGGGACCTGCAGCATGGTGTATTTCAGCCATGAAAGGTGCTGTGGACCTGGTTCTGGGTGCCCCACCTCAACCTCAGGGTGGGCACAGTACCCGCAGAATGTGACTGTCTGTGGCTACTCTGTGGCAGTGCCACACACGGTCTGTTGCCCCTACCAGGCCGAGGTGCTGTGGGGGTGCATACCCAATCTTGTGCCCATCTCTCGTCTGCTGATTTGCATGTGCAGTGCATCATGAGTACGGGTGGGTTAACCCTATCCTGGTAACCACAGCAGACAGTTTGTGTGGTGCCATGCAGTTCTTCTGCAGCCAGCCAGGGCTTTGTTCACAGCCTTATAAGGTGTCCTATAGGGGACATTATAGGGCAGTGATGGCTAACCTTATTGAGCCCGAGTGCCCAAACTGCCGCACAAAACCAAAGAATTTCCTCAAAGTGCCAGCACGTCAATTAAAGCCTCATTTGCATAAGGTGCCTCATTTGCATAAATATTTGCATAATGTTACCATACACTAACTTTTAGTAAACATGCCTCTTAATGAGTATATGGATAAAGAAAGACTAAAAGGTTTCTACATTACTATAATCCAGTACCAACCGCCAGGCACATTAGGAACTACTACAAACGCTGCCCATTTAGAACCCATAGCAAACCCGCCGTATCCTAACAGCACTACCAGGACTCACAAAGCACCATACCCTAACTATCAAAAGGCAACACTGCAAATATTAAACCAATACATTTCAGAGAACAACAATACATGACCTACTGGGGAAAGAACAAGTGGCAATGTCAAATAGGAATTATATAAACAGAATACCTCAGCTCAGTTACACATGCAGAACAGACCATCACCAAACAAGGAATCACAATTTAGAAACAGGAAGACAATAATTAAACTGGGAATCCCAAAAGCCAAACTTGGAATATACAACAACACTGTAGAAATAAAACTATAAATTAATTTCCTCTTGTACTAAACAAAGCGCAAAAATTAATGATGCACATTTCCCAGAGCTGACATATTCCAGTTAATAAATTCAAAATAAAGAGATATTTTTCTACCTTTTGTGCATTTTTTTTCAGTTGCAATTGTTCCAGACACTTTCTTCTGGTTTCTTCGTGTCTTCTGCTAACTCTCCATCTGCTGTCCATTTGTCCTTTCTTCTGTCTTCTTGGGGTTTTTTTTCCATTCTCTCTCTACATCTGCTTTAACATACTAATCTTTCTCCTTTTGCTCTTTCCTCATTCCTATTTCATCTACTCAAAATTTACCCCTCCATCCTCAATCCCCACTTATTCTCCCAATACCCGGCCAATTGTAGATTTTTTATCCCTCCCACACAAAATATTTTTCCCCTCTCCATTTTACTCTCCCAGCCCCATCCCATTCTAATCCTCCCCCAACACCAGCTCCCTTCTAGTTCCAGCCTCACCCAGCATCCATTCCCTTCTAGTCCCTGCATCAGCCCATTTCCAGTCCTAGCAGCCCCCCAACCCATTTCCAGTCCTAGAAACCCCCCAACCCAATACCAGTCCTAGCCCCCCCTCATCAACCCACTTCCAGTCCTAACCCCCCATCACCCCATTTTCAGTTTAAGCCCCCCTATAACCCATTACCAGTCCTAACCCCCATCAGCCCACTTCCAGTCCTAACCCCCCCATCAGCCCACTTCCAGTCCTAACCCCCATCAACCCATTTCCAGTCAGCCCCCCATAGCCCATTGCCAGTCCTAACCCCCCCATCAGCCCACAGTCCATTACCAGTCCTAACCCCATCAGCCCACCTCAAGTCCTAACCCCTCCCCATCAGCCCATTTCCTGTCCTAGCCCCCCCATAGTCCATTATCAGTCCTAACCCCCATAGCCCATTACCAGACAGCCCCCATCAGCCAACAGCCCATTACCAGTCTTAACCCCCCCATAGCCCATTGCCAGTCCTAACCCCCCATCAGCCCACAGCCCATTACCAGTCCTAACCCAATCAGCCCACCTCAAGTCCTAACCCCTCCCCATCAGCCCATTTCTTGTCCCAGCCCCCCCCCCATAGCCCATTATCAGTCCTAAACCCCCCCATAGCCCATTACCAGTCCTAACCCCATCAGACCACCTCCAGTGTTAACCCCCCATCAGCCCATTTCCAGTCCTAACCCCACCCAAAAGCCCACCTCAAGTCCTAACCCCTCCCCATCAGCCCATTTCCTGTCCTAGCCCCCCATAGCCCATTACCAGTCCTAACCCCACCCAACAGCCCACCTCAAGTCCTAACCCCTCCCCATCAGCCCATTTCCTGTCCTAGCCCCCCATAGCCCATTACCAGTCCTAACCCCACCCAACAGCCCACCTCAAGTCCTAACTCCTCCCCATCAGCCCATTTCCTGTCCTAGCCCCCCATAGCCCATTACCAGTCCTAAGCCCCCATCAACCCACTTCCAGTCCTAATCCCATCAGCCCATATAGACTTAGCTCCCCCATAGCCCATAGCCCCCCATTGCCCATCACCACTCCTAACCTCCCCCAGCCCATCACCACTACTAACCCCATCATGCCATTTCCTGTCCTAGCCCCCCATAGCCCAGTACCAGTCCTAGCCCCCCCAACAGCCCACAGCCATTACCACTCCTAACCCCCCCAGCCCATCACCAGTCCTAACCCCCCAACAGCCCACAGCCATTACCACTCCTAACCCCCCCCAGCCCATTACCACTCCTAACCCCCCCAGCCCATCACCACTCCTAACCCCCCATCAGCCCATTTCCTGTCCTAGCCCCCCCCAGCCCATCACCAGTCCTAACCCCCCAACAGCCCACAGCCATTACCACTCCTAACCCCCCCAGCCCATCACCAGTCCTAACCCCCCCCAGCCATTACCAATCCTAACCCCCCATCAGCCCATTTCCTGTCCTAGCCCCCCCCAGCCCATCACCAGTCCTAACCCCCCAACAGCCCACAGCCATTACCACTCCTAACCCCCCCCCCAGCCCATCACCAGTCCTAACCCCCCCCCAGCCATTACCACTCCTAACCCCCCCCCCAGCGAAATTTTTTTTACAAAGAAAGCTGTCGCTGCCGGGGCCGCCGCGGCAGAATCGAGTGTGCCGCGGGGCCCCCCCGCCCAGCAGAGCCTGCCCTCCGTCCCCGGTATCACCTCTCTCAGCTGCCTCCAGTCACACGCGCCGGCTTTCAGAGCGCGAGGGAAGTTTCTCCCTCGCTGCTCTGTTAAGCCCGCGGGGGCTGATGGGAACTTCCCATCAGCCCCCGCGGGCATAACAGAGCAGCGAGGAAGAAACTCCACTCGCGCTCTGAAAGCAGGCGCGTTTGACTAGAGGCAGCTGAGAGAAGGTGATACCGGGGACGGAGGGCAGGCTCTGCTGGGCGGGGGGGCCCCGCGGCACACTCGATTTTGCCGCGGCGGCCCCGGCCCCGGCCCCGGCAGCGGCAGCTTTTTATTTTTATTTTTTTTAATGCCACATATTTTGATTGCGGACCTTCCCGCGTGCCAGCTGCAAGGCCTTCGCGTGCCACAGCTGGCACGCGTGCCATAGGTTCGCCATCGCTGTTATAGGGTGCCTTGGCGGACAGTACACTTTATAATGTGCCCTATGGAGTGCCTTATGGGGTGCCTTAGGTTATGCCACCGTGAGGGTGTGTTTGCTGGCAGCACTAATTAAAATACACGTCAAATGCCTCAACAATCACTACTTAAATGTAAAGGGTGCTGCCTCAGCCAGCCTTATACATTAGGCCCACTGGGGAATTGAACCCATGACCCCTGTACCATCAGTCAGTGCTGTAACCATTGTGCTACAGCTCTGTTGCTGTGCTTGTATGCCTGCGCGCCTTCTTAAGATTAACGTGCGGTAACGTGCCCTCTAGCACTCGTTCATTTATGGCACCTTGTAACGCGCGTTCTCGGCGCGTTCTCGGTAACGATGTACCGCCCATGTCCTTATTTGGGATTTCTGTCTCTACCAAGGCTCCTAACGCGAATCGCACTAACGCAGTTTAGTAAACATACCCCTAAGTTTTTAACAATTGTTTGATGTTCTTAGTAGCCTTGTCAAATAAAGATACATTAGTATGGTATAAAAAAACCAGAAGGACCTACAGTATGTATGTAGTTGGTAGAATGATGCAAGTGATGAAAAAGTGTTGTGAAAAAGTGTTGTGAGGGATGAAGTGGGATATTAAAAGGAAGGACTCTGATGTAAACTGATGAAGGTAATTTAATGATGTGAAGTGATGTATCAACTTAATGAATATGTAAATGAAAAAATGATGAGCACTTTATTCAACTATGCCATCTCCAGAATCTTCAATTCAGGAACACATCTAAGCCCCAACACATACCCAACAATTGGAAATAGACACTTGAATACAGGCTAGGTGCACCTTGCACCCTGATAAGCTTTGGAAACCCCACACTGACCCTGTGGTACTTCCAGATGCTTTTTGCCTCATTTTGCCTCTGTTTGTCCTGGCCAGGCATGCAAGAGCAAATGAGGATAATTAGATGCACAAATTCTCACAATTTTGGTATTATTCTAAACTTGCCAAAATTGCAGATGTGTGTGCAACTTGTCTGATCTGTAAATTGTGCAAAGGGGGCTAAACATGTAAAAAACAGTCAAGGGCACAATGGAGTATTTCCTACCAGAAAATGAATCTCCAGTGATAGAGAGACAAGGAGTTTATCAAACTGTGAGACAAGGTTGACATCATACGAGATAGTTACTGGTAGACCATTGAAAGTTTATAAAGCAATATTTATAGGATATGATCTTAGTAAATATGGATGAAATTAAGTTTGTCTCATTGTGAAATCTAATCTAGAATATTTTGGGGCATGTTTACTAAACTGCGATAACGTAGCAGCGGCTACGTTAAGGCACAGTATTAACGTTAAGGCGCCTTAATGTTACATTCTATAACATTAGGGCGCCTTAACGGCACATAACACACCTTAACGTTCCCGGCCGCATTAAGGCCAGAAAAGGGTGGAGAGAGGGCGGAGAGAAGGGGTCAATGGGCGGGAAGTGGGCGGGGAGAGGCCCCTTTCACACTAACACAGAGAAATTAAGGGCTGAATCCTAACGCAACTGAAAACCTGGCATTAGCACACAATTGCAGGAGAGAGAAACCATTTCAGTCAGCAATGTACAGCAAAGGCAGGGAAACCAATAAAAGTGATAGTAGTGATACATGTGCAGCAGCAGCAGCATAGTGGGCAAGTACGAGTGGGCACGATGGTACTTGGCCACTATGCTCTGTGGGGGAGTGCGGATGTCAATGTAGGCACACTTACCCCAGATCCCACACCATAGGCAGCTGCCTACTGGCACACTGGATGGCCTGGGACTACGCACCACCAGCACCACCGGCATAAGGGCATGTCAGCATGGTGGCGGAGGAGTACTGGTGGTGGAGAGGGCAGTGGCATCTGCCCACAGCACACCAAGGCCAAGCCCTGTTCAGGTGGGTGGCGTGCAGTGCAACAGACAAGGTCTGCCTGATGAACAGTAATGCTATCCCCAGGGAATAGCCTGCTTCTGTGGCAACAGCTTGGTGCAGAACACGCAACCAGTTTACTCAGGGGCAGAAGGTCACAGGTTCAAGTCCAAGCTGTGGCTCCTGCAGACTATGTCCCCTTATTTTACCCTTACTAAGCCATGGTAATAAAGACGGAATCTTAATTGCAGATAAAAGTAACACACCATAAACGCCTATATTGTACCCTACAGAGCATATACACCATAAACATGTGCAATCCCTAGAGCAGAGTTTCCCAACCCCAGTCCTGGAGGGCCAAACACCATTCAGGTTGTCAGGATGTCCCTAATAAATATGCATGAGATACATTTACATGCACCGCCCCCCAGCTTTTCCAGGCCTACTGCCCTATGTAATGTGTACAGATATGCATTGATCTCCCTGTGGGGTGCTCACTCCCCTCTACTGCCACCATTGCAGAGATGTAGAATGTGGATCTGTTGGTGGGAGATCCTGACCCACAGGGGAAGGTTGGGTGGTGCTACATAATCTGCTTTGGGGTCCAAACACCACCCTTCACATGTGACCATGGCACACACACAGGATATGCACTATTCTGGGTGCATCATAGTCCACAAGGCCTAGACATGACTGGGAAATACAGATGTGTCTGCAGGGACTACCCATCACACACTGGCAGGGATGGGAATCTGCAGCACAGGCTATCTCAGCCATCCCATGTGCTGCAGACCTGGTGCTGGGCCCCCCACTTCACCCTCAGGTGAGCACAGGAACTGCATGATGTCACTGTCTGTAGCTACTCTGTGCCAGTAACACACAGCAGCAGCATAGTGGCCAGTACGAGTGGGCACGACGGTGAGGCTGCAAATGGGGCACAGGGGGCTGAAGGCGGGACATGCAGTGGGGCAGCTGGGGCACAGGGTGGACCAGGCAGATGCCTAGGTGGCACATAGGAACACAGAAACAGAAAAACAGCAAGCCCGAAACTGACCAAGGGCAAACATGGCAACGAGTGTGTGACCCACAGTGCCCCAGTGGACATCACCCAGCAGGTACCCCAAAGGGCACATAAAATTGACAGGCGATGCCATGGGGGAGTGCGTAGGTCAATGTAGGCACCCCAACCCCAGACCCCACACCATAGGCAGCTGCCTACTGGCACACTGGATGGCCTGGGACTGCGCTCCACCAGCACCACCGGCATAAGGGCATGTCAGCATGGTGGCAGAGGAGTACTGGTGGTGGAGGGGGCAGTGGAATCTGCCCACAGCACACCAAGGCCAAGCCCTGTTCAGGTGGGTGGCGTGCAGTGCAACAGACAAGGTCTGCCTGATGAACAGTAATGCTATCCCCAGGGAATAGCCTGCTTCTGTGGCAACAGCTTGGTGCAGTACATGCAACCAGTTTACTCAGGGGCAGAAGGTCACAGGTTCAAGTCCAAGCTGTGGCTCCTGCAGACCATGTCCCCTCATTTTACCCTTACTAAGCCATGGTAATAAAGACTGAATCTTTATTGCAGATAAAAGTAACACACCATAAACGCCTATATTGTACCCTACAGAGCACATACACCATAAACATGTGCAATCCCTAGAGCAGAGTTTCCCAACCCCAGTCCTGGAGGGCCAAACACCATTCAGGTTGTCAGGATGTCCCTAATAAATATGCATGAGATGCATTTACATGCACCACCCCCATTGTATACAAATGTATCCATGCATATTCATTAGGGACAGCATGAAAACCTGAACCGTGTTTGGCCCATCAGGACCGGAGGTGGAAACCTCTGCCCTAGAGCAGCGGCCAACAGGGGCATAAACACCCACACCCACAGGCCCCACTATGCAGCGGCTCATGGAGAGTCAAGCTGTTGGGCCCTGCGCGCAGCAGCATCTACCAATACCAGCACCTGCATACCTTAGCAATGCCGTCTTAAACGTGGAAACACGTTCCACATATATCAAAAGGTTGCTATGAATAATGTCAGATAACAAATCCTACGTTGAACACAATTTGTTGACAGGGATCCATCATATCAAGCTTTCTGATATCTGTGGAGTGTGTTTCAGGTTTTGTTTCTGACAGTGTTTAACTCCCCCGGGGAGTGACCCTAACAGTATTGAGTACCATAGCAATGCCTGCACTGCGCCCAGGACTGGTGTGGCGGTCAGGGCTGCCAACCACCTTCATATTTGCACAATGCTGAAATAGGTGTGGTAGTGTGCGTATATCTATCCAGTGTTATGTGGCTGCCTATACCTTTCTGAGACCACAATGCTTGCACTGTTTCCAGTGTTAGCCTGCCAATGTGCATAATGAGGAGCAAGGTACTGTGGGTATGGCCCTGACAGGGCGGCCTGGGTAAGTAGCATCTGCACAGGGCATTTGGCAATGGCTGGGACATTGTGGTGCCTGGCTACCACCTGCACGGACAGGGTGGCCACAGCATGTCATGCTGGGAGGTCACTCTCACCCTGAATGTGCAGTGACCACAGCATGGCTAGGGTACCCCATAGTGTTATATAGTATTTTTCTCATGTGATATTTCTGGGTTCCATTTTCTGGGGCCCAATCACTGACATACCTGCTTGGTGTGTGTGCTCACATCCCATTTTTGGGTGTGCATGGTTCCCCCAGGAACATGTACTAGCTAGCGGACTGTCTGTAGTTAGCATGTGTATGGCTGGAACACCTTGCAGGGTGCAGTGGGTGGACACTGACTGTGCCCTCTGCTGGTGCATGTCAGTTAGGGGTGGGGGGGCAGCTGAGCTTTTCCAGGCCTACTGCCCTATGTAATGTGTACAGATATGCATTGATCTCCCTGTGGGGTGCTCACCCCCCCTCTACTATCACCATTGCAGAGATGTAGAATGTGGATCTGTTAGTGGGAGATCCTGACCCACAGGAGAAGGTTGGGTGGTGCTACATAATCTGCTTTGGGGTCCAAACACCACCCTTCACATGTGACCATGGCACACACACAGGATATGCACTATTCTGGGTGCATCATAATCCACAAGGCCTAGACATGACTGGGAGACACAGATGGATACAGATGTGTCTGCAGGGACTACCTATCACACACTGGCAGGGATGGGAATCTGCAGCATAGCCTATCTCAGCCATCCCATGTGCTGCGGACCTGGTGCTGGGCCCCCCACTTCACCCTCAGGGTGAGCACAGGAACTGCACGATGTCACTGTCTGTAGCTACTCTGTGCCAGTAACACACACGGTCAGTTCCCCCTACCAGACTGGGGTGCTATAGCGGTGCATACCCCATGATTTGATCAGATGTAGGCTGCTGATCTTGGTAACCACAGCAGAGAGTTTGTGTGGTGACCTGCAGTCTTTCCATAGCCAGTGTCACAATGTAGGTTTAATAGAGCCCATGGAAATAGGCAGAAATGCAGGCAGTGAAACTGATTCTGACATTTCAGAGGAGCACATGTCAGGATGTTGCTATAGGCAACCCAAACAAATCAGGTCACGAGCTAGAGAAACACGCCCAAGCAGCAGAAAGGCTGAGGGATCAGTAACTGATGAAAGCCAGCTGGGAGTGGGTGGAGCTGACACACACGCAGATAAACTCAATGCACATGGAGTTAGAGAGAGAAGCAGAACAGAACACGGAAGGAACACGGGAACAGGCAGTTGTGAGTGTTCAGAGAGCCAAGGACGTGCTGGGACAAGCTCAGGTTGGAATGAAGCCGGTGGAAGAGCTGTAAAAGCTAAAAGGTTTTATTCCAAGGGAGAGAGTGAGAACCCAGGTGCCTGTGGTGGAAGGCAGAGCACAGAAGCGTCAGAGCTCAGCAGAAGTTATCTAAAAGGTAACGAAGAGTTCAATTGGGAAGCTAGTTGGAGGAAGCCTGAGGAAACTATTTACCCTAGTAATTGGCACAGGAAAAGTAAAGCTTTTGTATCTGAAGATAATCTTGTATCTGGGAGAAGGACGAAAGGCAGGAGCCGTGGAAAGCTTCCACTTGATTTTACTCCGGTGTCTGCAGCAGCTGAGAGAAGCCTGAGTCAGAGACTGCCAAGAGGTAAACCAATTGTAGCTAATAGAGGGAAAGGTGAATGTTGTAATTTCCCCTATGGTCCTCAGCATTTGAGAGGCTCCCAAATTGAGTACTCCAGTGAATGTGGTAGTAGCCTGTCACACATTCTCACAGAGAGAGAAAGAGAATCTCTGAATAACAAAGAGAGACTGTTTAATAATGTGCTGTATGGTGCAAGAGAAGAATTGTTAAAGGCAGAAGAGGAGGATATGCAGTGTGAGGTACAGGGGGACACAACGTGTAATGAATACATGGACTGTATGCTTACAATTTCTGATAATATATCTTCTCTGCGGTGAACCAGTTGTGAAACTTGCCAAGCCTAAAAGCTACAAAGAAAAGGTTTTTGTGTGCTGGAAAAAGGCTGTTTAAATACTTTTGTTTGTATGTCAAAAGCTGAAGATAAGCATTTTTCTGTTCACCTTTTGTTCCTTTGTTTGTGCCCAAAGTGGGGCTGTTTACCTTTTTGTTTTGACCACTGAAAGAATCCTCCCGGAAGGGGAATAAAACCTGTTTAAGCCTTACCTCGTTTCTACAACTTATTCTTTTGACTGGCCTAAGAAAAACTACGTATCCCAGAGTGCCAAGCAAGGTCTCTGGGCTGGTTAAACACAAGGCCTCGGCTTAATACCCCGCCTTAGCTTGAAGGGACAAGCAACGGCGTGACAGATGGCGTAGAATTGAGGATTTTTTTTTGGTGTGTGGTTTTCTGAGAAAAAGGAAGACAAAATAAAGAGACGGATATCTCTGGAGAAGACTGCTGTTACAAGAAGTGCTGTCTGAGCGGAACATTCGCTGGCAGGTCGGCCAGGGAGGAGGAAAAGACCTTTTCTCACATGCTGGAATCTACCTGAAGCCTGAGGTAAAGGTAGCCTGGACGGAAGGGTAGGATACTAAGTGAGAAAGGGGTGCTGTGCTCACAGACAGGGATTCTAAAAGAAAAGTACCGCACTTGGTGGGTCTTTCTTTTTCTTTTCTTCCACAGGTGCAGCGGATTCCAGAGGAGAGATGGAACCCCGAGATGTCATGATGTGGATGCAAACGCAATGGGACAAGCAGGCGGAGCTTGTTCAGCAACTCCAGATGCGACAGGCGGAAATACTGAGGGAGCAGCAATGGCCTCTGCTAGAGACTATGGAAGCCCTCTTAAAGAAGCCACAGGCAACAGGAGCGGCAAGTTTTCCTATGTTTCCCCAAGCAGGGATGGACAGTTGCCATGCTTTTTCCCTGGGACAGTTAACGCAACAGGACAATCTTGATGATTACATTGATGCTTTCGAAAGAATAGCAGAGACCCTTAAATGGCCGATAGAGCAATGGGTGATTCGATTCGCAATGACCCTTACAGGAGAGGCTCTATCTGCATTTAAGGCCATGCCTGCTAGTCTTGCTGCCGATTACGCAGAAATAAAGAAGGCAGTAAAAGATAGGTTAGGTCTCACCCCTAAACACTACAAGCGCATGTTTAGGGAGGCGAGGATTAACTGTAAAGAAACTCCTAGAGCGCTGTACCAGAGGCTTTTTAGCGTACAAGTGGCTTACCCCAGAGAGAAGGTCACTTGATTCCATTCTGGATGAAATTATTCTAGAGCAGTTTTTTTCAGGCTGTATCTCCTGAGTTAAAAACATATCTCACCCTACAGGATTGCCACAGCACAGAAGAGGCAGCCAACATGGCAGATAGGTTTTATGAGGCTAAAATGACTGATACCTCTGGAATTGGCATTTTAAAAGTGGCTGGAATGGCAAATCCTGATAGCATGAGAAGGTTTGAAAGAGTTAAAGCGTCTAAAGTAAAAAAGTATGATAACACTAATAGTGATGTTTTGTCTGCTTATAGTAGGAAATGTTATGGTTGCGGAAGGACAGGTCACTTCCAACGAGACTGTAAAGCACGTACGGTTCTGGTATCGGGAGATGGGAAGCAAGTCCCAGAGGGATTCCTCCAACAGGTCCAGGTAGAGGGAGTAGATGCGTTGGCACTACTCGACTCGGGGGCTGAGCAGAGCATGGTCTCTCAGGAGTTTTGGGAAACCATGGAACCGCCTCGCCCGTCAGCTCCGAGTCGAGTAGAGGACCAGGTACAAATAAAATGCATACATGGCACACACTTCCACTATCCCCTACATAAAGTACATGTCAAGGGAATGGGTATAGAAAAGGAAATACAGGTGGCAGTGGTTCCAAAGCTGCCACAGGAGCTTATCCTTGGGCGAGACTGGCCTCCGTTTAGGGGAGGACTGATGGAGGGTTTAGGTACTAGGACGAGTCTAGTTTCAACCCGGTCGCAAGCCGGAACCTCAAGGGCCAGGGAACCATCTGTGGAAAGAACAGAGGAGCCTGAGAGGGAGGAGGCTGAGGAATTTCCTGAGGAAGGTGTAGAGGAAAATGAGGCAAATGTACTTCCTAGCCATGACGAGCTAATTCAAGTGCCAGCTAAGGAAGGGAAAACGACAAAGGCCAAGAAGCGCCATGAGAGATACAATAGAACCCGGGGGAGGGCAGAACTAGAGGCCAGAGAAGGGTTACCATGGGTGCCTGCAGCCCTAGTTCAAAAGTTCCCTTCTTTTCCCATGGAACAGAGGGCTGACCAGTCGCTCAAAAGAGCGTTCGAATGGGCCCAAGAGAGTCGACCTATACTTCCCCGATTCTTGTTAGACAAAGACATCTTATATAGGGAAAGTATAGATCCCTATACAGATGTGGTACGGAAGCAACTGGTGGTGCCAGTGACTTTTAAAACCATTGTTTTACGCCTGGCACATGACCACCCGATAGGTAGTGTCAGACGGCTGCCTGGGTGAGAATGTTCACAGTCTTGGCAAGTGCATATATCAATATGATTTGCAAGGGATTGTGGGAAATGCAGTCCATTCACACCAGACACAGCTGCTCACAATAATTAGTTGTGCTTCAGTGTAAAGCCAATAAGATATTTATTTATGGGGTTATTTCTCCCAACACAGATATGCTTGGTAGCACATAAAACAGGATACTTGCTTTCAGTGTTAAACTTAGAAAAACAAAATCAGGAAAACAACAGTTGAACTTGTCAGGCAATCAAATCAAAAGAATAAAGACCTGGTTGGTAACAAACTGGTCTTTTCTGTAGGCTTTAGCTAATATTTTCTTAGCAGTGTTTCAAACAACAAGCAAAACCCACAAAGAAGGGAAAAACTGTTCTTTTCAGGTTAACTTCTTATATCTTCACACATAGATTCAGAAGTGATTCCCTCAGAGCTCACAAGCAATTAGGTAAGGCTCAATTGCTAGCAGTTACCCAGCTGAAACCCCTTAGCTGGCTTGCTTTCTACTGCGTGGCTCAAATCCTACTTCAGGAGCTTTTCTGAGTAGATTAAAGAACAAGTTTGTATTTCTTTGTGATGGTTGTTGTACTTTGTAACAGAAAATTACCAAAGGAGTTTAGACAGAGAGCAATCCATATATTCACAGCCTGTATCTAAGACCGCTCCCCCTTCTTCAACAATCATGGGTTCAATATCATGGATTGGCACAGAGGAATTTCTCAATGTAGCACTCTCAGGAGAATACTTGTTTCCCTGCTGTCTTTCAAGGTTATAGCTAGGGCGTAGATCAGTGTTCATACCTGAGCTTCCATTGCTGTTAGAGTTCCTCTCTAAATAGCCTGGCCAGTATGTAGTCCAGTTCTTATGTCCAGCCTTCCAATCCAGATCCCTGGACACTGGATCTCTCTTCACATACCTTCTGCCACGGGTCTTAGGGTCCCTTACACGTGCAGCCGTCTCCCTCACAGGTACCGTCTGGAGATTCCTAGCTCTGCAGCACCATTCCTCTGGCTTTCCCCAGTCCAATGGTGTATGCTGGCCTTTTGAATGTCTCCCAGTATACGTACTGGTCTGGACTCCTTTAGACCTCCCAAATGCTTTTCTCTTCTTTCTTCCAAAGGGTTTCTTGCCCTCTCTGTCCGTCCGGTCTGGCTTCTGCTTCTGATGATCCTCCAGATGATGAAGACCTCCAAGCTGAGGATATCCAAGCTGATTCTGAGGATCTCCCAGATAAAACTGAGGATAATTCTGAGGATCTCCCAGATGATGAGGATAATTCTCTGCAGAATAAACTCTACCTTTATTCTGCTTTGATGAGTGCTCCACCCTAGCACAGCGCAGCTGTGCTGAATCATGCCCTGCCCTTTGAGATGAGTGCTTGGGAATTACCTCATAGCCCTCCTGATTGAACACACGTTTCCCCACTTCAGCTCCTCTAATGGCTGTTGGAAACCTGGTGCATTCTGGGACTGGTAGTCTTTTATGGGAAAATTCTGTTTTCTTATTTCTACCAGAACTGACAGGTTGCTTGTTCAGAGTCACTTCACCTTTTCTATAGCTCCTTCCTGAGCTATGATAAGCTTCCTTATCACAGTAGCCATAAGGGTGTTCAAGGAACACTGGACCAAATACTAGTGCAATTCTATTGGCCTGTGGTTTATAAGGAGACCAAGCAATATTGCGAGTCGTGTCCCACCTGCCAGAGGGTCTCAGTGGCGAGACCAAAGGCTGTACCCATGGTGCCCTTACCTACCATATCGGTGCCAATCCGGCGCATGGGAATGGACATTGTGGGCCCTTTAATGAAAACACCACGGGGCTTTCAATACATCTTGGTAGTCGTAGACCACGCCACACAGTTCCCGTGGGCTATTCCCCTTAGAAACACCTCAGCCAAAATAATAGCACAGGAGCTAGTTAAACTATTTTGTGAAGTGGGGTTTCCCCAGGAAATACTGTCGGATCAGGGGAGCAACTTTGTATCCAGATACTTAGCTAGAGTTTGGGAGGCATTTGGTATATGCCACATTAAGACTGCGGTGTACCACCCCCAATCAAACGGTCTTGTGGAACGTATGAACCAATCAATAAAACACCTGTTAAGGAGGGGTTTAAGGAAAGGAGAAATGTCAGAATGGGACACCTTACTCCCATTCGTTCTTTACGCGTGCAGGGAGCGAATACAGGCATCCTTGGGGGCGTCCCCGTTTGAACTCCTGTTTGGGAGGGCCCCGAGGGGTATTTTAGACATATTACAGGAAGAATGGGTAGAGCCCGAAATACCAGAGGTAGGGATACCTAAATTTTTGAAAGACTTAAGGACGCGTCTAGAAAAGACGTCCAAAGCCTCATTAGAAAATCTGAAAATTAGTCAGCAGCATCAGAAACGCTACTACGATAAGGGCACAAAACCCAGGCAATTGACAGAAGGGGATAAGGTCATGGTCCAGGTAGCGGACCCAGGTCCCAAATTCGAGTCCCACTGGAAAGGGCCGAGTACGGTAGTGAAAAAGGTTGGGCCCGTTTCCTACCTCATAGAGAATGAGAGAGGACGTAGGCAGGTTTACCACCTCAAAGTACTGAAGCCTTGGAAAGAAAGGTCGGCCACTGCCAATTTGATTTATAGAGAGCAGCACAGTAGTACCCGGAAGAGGATTACGTGCTGTCCGACTGAAATAACGGCAGCCCGTAATATTTTAAGGGGGGGAATCTGTCACAATGTAGGTTTAATAGAGCCCATGGAAATAGGCAGAAATGCAGGCAGTGAAACGGATTCTGACATTTCAGAGGAGCACATGTCAGGATGTTGCTATAGGCAACCCAAACAAATCAGGTCACGAGCTAGAGAAACACGCCCAAGCAGCAGAAAGGCTGAGGGATCAGTAACTGATGAAAGCCAGCTGGGAGTGGGTGGAGCTGACACATACGCAGATAAACTCAATGCACATGGAGTTAGAGAGAGAAGCAGAACAGAACCCGGAAGGAACATGGGAACAGGCAGTTGTGAGTATTCAGAGAGCCAAGGATGTGCTGGGAGAAGCTCAGGTTGGAATGAAGCTGGTGGAAGAGCTGTAAAAGCTAAAAGGTTTTATTCCAAGGGAGAGAGTGAGAACCCAGGTGCCTGTGGTGGAAGGCAGAGCACAGAAGCGTCAGAGCTCAGCAGAAGTTATCTAAAAGGTAACGAAGAGTTCAATTGGGAAGCTAGTTGGAGGAAGCCTGAGGAAACTATTTACCCTAGTACTTGGCACAGGAAAAGTAAAGCTTTTGTACCTGAAGATAATCTTGTATCTGGGAGAAGGACGAAAGGCAGGAGTCGTGGAAAGCTTCCACTTGATTTTACTCCGGTGTCTGCAGCAGCTGAGAAAAGCCCGAGTCAGAGACTGCCAAGAGGTAAACCAATTGTAGCTAATAGAGGGAAAGGTGAATGTTGTAATTTCCCCTATGATCCTCAGCATTTAAGAGGCTCCCAAATTGAGTACTCCAGTGAATGTGGTAGTAGCCTGTCACACATTCTCACAGAGAGAGAAAGAGAATCTCTGAATAACAAAGAGAGACTGTTTAATAATGTGCCGTACAGTGCAAGAGAAGAATTGTTAAAGGCAGAAGAGGAGGATATGCAGTGTGAGGTACAGGGGGACACAACGTGTAATGAATACATGGACTGTACGCTTACAATTTCTGATAATATATCTTCTCTGCGGTGAACCAGTTGCGAAACTTGCCAAGTCTAAAAGCTACAAAGAAAAGGTTTTTGTGTGCTGGAAAAAGGCTGTTTAAATTTATTTATTTATTTTATTTAGCAAGCATTTGTAGCCCGCTCCTTCCAGCGATCAGAAGCGGGTAGGATTACTATTGTGAAACTGCCGAATCAAGGCAGGTACAAATTTTGTTTACATACAGATTGTCAGAAAAGCACATCATACAGAGTTAACACTTCTTAGCTATGGGGGAGTTCATTTACATATATACATAAATACATATATACAGGATAATCTTCTTGGATTGTCGAATCAAGGCAGGTACAAATTTTGCTTACATACAGATTGTCAGAAAAGCACATCATACAGAGTTAACACTTCTTAGCTATGGGGGAGTTCATTTACAGATATACATAAATACATATATACAGGATAATCTTCTTGGACACAGTGGTCAGGGGCTGCTCCATCTGTGGGTTTAGTTCAGGTTGAAATGTGATTGGAAAATGTGCGTTTTGAGTTTCTTTCTGAAGTCTAGAAGGTCATTGCTAGCTCGTAGTTCTGGTGGGAGTTGGTTCCACAGTGTTGGCGCCACATATGAGAAAGCCCTGTGGCTGGTGTTAGTTTTGGCAGATCTTATATCTGTTGGAGTGTGAAGGATGTTGGAATTGTGGGTTCTTCTGTTTCGGGTAGGAGGTTGCAATCTTACTAGGTTGTTGAGGAAGGAAGGTGCTAAGTTGTGGATGAGTTTGAAGGTGGTTGTTAGTATTTTGTATTTTGTGCGAGCTGTTATGGGTAGCCAGTGTAATTGAATTAGCACTGGTGTGATGTGGTCACTTAGATTTTTCTTCATTATGACCCTGGCAGCTACATTTTGTGCCATTTGTAATATGTTTAGGTTTTTTTTAGGTAAACCTTGTAGGATGGCGTTGCAGTAGTCAAAATGTGGCATGATGAGTGCTTGGGCCACTGTTCTGAAGTCTTGGGGATCAATAATATTCCGAATGGGTTGGAGCACTCTAAGCTTGTGGAAAACTGCTCTGTTGGTCTTTCGGAGGTGTTTTTCCATCTTTAGGTCACAGTCAAATGTGACTCCTAGATACTTTATTTCTTTTTTTGTTTGGTAAGTGTTGTTACATAGTGTTATTGATGTGGGAGGGTCAAAATACTTTTGTTTGTATGTCAAAAGCTGAAGATAAGCATTTTTCTGTTCACCTTTTGTTACTTTGTTTGTGCCCAAAGTGGGGCTGTTTACCTTTTTGTTTTGACCACTGAAAGAATCCTCCCGGAAGGGGAATAAAACCTGTTTAAGCCTTACCTCGTTTCCACAACTTATTCTTTTGAATGGCCTAAGAAAAACTACGTATCCTAGAGTGCCAAGCAAGGTCTCTGGGCTGGTTAAACACAAGGCCTCGGCTTAATACCCCACCTTAGCTTGAAGGGACAAGCAACGGCGTGACACCAGCCAGTGGTGTGTTTGCTGTTATAGAGATGTAGCACACTGGTTACTTTGTTGACTGTGGAGGCAGAGGTCATGGGTTCAATTCCTTGTTGTTCCCTTCTGTCCAAGGCAGACATTTTGCTTGCCTGTGACAGTCATATCTTTGCAGATCTGTGCTGCCAGCCCATAGTACCCTCACCACAGTTGGCAACAATCCTTATAGGGCGTTACAAGGCACCTTATTAGGCACAGTACAAGGCGCATTATAAGGCACGTAAGAAGGCACATTAGAAGGCATCCTATGAGGCACAGTACAAGGCACCTCATTAGGCGCAGTACAAGGCACGTTAAGGCACGTGCCTTCTACTGCTCCTAATAAGGTGCCTTATAACGTGCCTTGTACTGTGCCTCATAGGATGCCTTCTAATGTGTCTTCTTACATGCCTTATAACGCGCCTTATCTGACACAGCTTTAGTGCTGCCCCGCCCACTCCTTTATATGGGCATCTGTTTCATCAACGCGGAACCTAACACAAATTACATTACCGCAGTTTAGTAAACATGCCCCTTAGTCTTTTCATTTAATATTGGTGCCGCTCTTCTGAATGAGGCCTGGAGCCATGTCACCAACTGCAATCCAGAGATTCCAGCAGAGAGAATTGACCTAAATCCAGATGGAACATACCATCCCAAGAACTCCTAACTACACACTGCAGCAATATGTGGAGTCGTCCCTACCTGGATCCATGTGTCACATTGAAAAAGGGGCCTATGGGAATGAGAGGTTCAACTTTTGGGAGAAAGCAAACAAACTTCAGAGAAACGTGAAACACACTACAAAATCCTGAAGAACTGCTGAGAGGCAGGACCAAATTATCTGGAAATAGGAAGAGGACTATTAGACTGACTGGGGGAGTGGGTTCTGATCAAGTCATAGAAAGTTACAACCTGACTGGGAGGGGCCGTACCAGGTGCTGCTCACCACAGAGACAGCAATGCGCACAGCAGAAAAAGGCTGGACACATCATACCCGAGTCAAGGGACCTGTCACAGCCTTGTCTCTGATCCAGACCCCAGAAGCCTGGGAAGTACAACCAACCAAACAACATTAATTACTTCCTTAAGGACCGTGATGCCGCTGCAGAGGGGTATCCACTGATTGAAAATCCATTTGAACTACTGGAGAGTCCGGCAGAGCCTGAACAAGATATAACAGAGATTGTAGATTTTCCAGATGGTCAGATATTTTTCGACTTTCAAGAACCCTGCAATTCTGGCACCGAACTTGACTTAACATCTGACAACACAATGGATCCAGAGGATATAGAATTATATTACGCCACGGCCGATGTAGAAACAAACTGTTTATTGGAAGAACTAGGATCAGCAGAGGTAAGAGAAGGTTTTTTTTAATTTAGAAAAGTGTTATAGAAGAGGTGGTTCACACTGACATTATTTTGTTTTTTTGTAGGGAAGTGACGAATCTCCGCTCCTACAGGAGCTAGAGGACATACAAGCAACCAATCTACGCTGTTTGTGCTTTCTCTGTACATATCAAAGGGAGGCATTTGATGTCATAGCCAGCCAAAAGGACAACTCAAAAAAACCTGATGAAATAAACACATTTAAATCTGCTATACAAGCAAAGGTGGGCTGTATTATCAGGAACTGCTGGAAGGGCGTTATGCATAGAGACTGTGCAGCTTGTTTAATACATGCTCCAGGGCAAAGACATCACGATTGCCTAAGGTGGGGACACAAGGAAATACAACAGAAAATCCATAAAACTTGTAACAGGTTGTGTCTAGGACCTATTGTAAATGTTGCCATGATTGTTGGTCATAAAATGAAAGCAACTGCCCTAGTTTATGAAAATTTGAATTTTTGTTTAAACTCATCAGAGATTTTAATACCAGTAGAAATCCAGGACAACTGCTCAATATTTTGCTTAGATCTGCGGCAGACTGTGATATGAAGCTAGTAGAAGGTTTAATCTGTGATAGAGAAAATAGATCGTTCTTTAAAAAACACCAAGTTCTGTAAAAATTGACTTTTTATGAAAATGTATATATTTCCAGAATCTATTAGCCGAACATACAGATGAACAAAAATTATATGTATGCCTTTATTTTTTTTAAAAAAACTTGTAATGCTCAAATGAATCATTTCACAAGATGAAAACATTTTATTTGAAATAAAACATTTTGAACCTACAGCTTTGTGTGTTTTAGGATTGCCTAGTTAATTAAACCTACAATGGGTTGTCTGGAAAAAATGGGACCTTGTGATTTAGGCCATATGATAAGAATGTGGAGAGCAGAGTTCTATTGTAGAACTAAAATCCACTTAAGGCGTCTGGGGATGGGGGAATGTGTATTAGCCACCTACACAATATATAGCATCTATTACAATGTACTGTCTGCGAAAAAAAAAATGGCATTGTGAATTAGCCAAGTCCTATGATAAGATTACGAGATCCAGAGATGTTTCAGTTAAAGAGTCTGGGGACTGTAAACCCCATCAAAAGAATTTAATTTAAAAAGGTGCAGTACATTTCAGCAGCTAGAAAAGATCACATAGTCTCTATAGCTTGTAACATCTGCAACTCTTCTTCAGACATGGTGAGTAGATATGAGTCTTACTTTTTAAAAATATTGTTGGCTATGTAATGTTTCTGTCTCTCATGATTGTCTTTAAAAAATAGGAGCAGAAGCCACGGGGCCCAAATAAACTCTCTCTTACAAAATGAAGGCAGCAAAGAAAGTTAAAAGGTATGTCCGGTGGTTTTTAATTTTTCCAGCGGCTATGCTCTTTATAATGTGCCTCAACCTTTAATATTTTTTATTTTAGACCAGGAAGCTGCTACAAAACAAGGTGACCAGCCTAATCAACAGACGGCACCTTACAGAAAGCCAAAAGACAAGCAGAATAGTTGAGTATTCCGGTTTTATCCCTCGCCTAAATTTTAAGGCCGCTGTAAAAGAAAAAAAAAAGTATTAGCCCCTACGTTTTCTTTTTCAGATGGAGAAAATGTTAGAAAACCAGCGGCTATGAGAGAGAAGTCTAACAGGAAAAGATCACACAGCTAACGTTTTTCTGACGGTGAATCTACACAAGCCGGTACAGAAGAGCAAACAGCTCCATACCAAAAACCAAAAGACAAGCAGAATATGAGTATTCCGGTTTTATCCAGCACCTAGATTTTAAGGCCGCTGTAAAAGAAAAAAGTATTAGCCCCTACGTTTTCTTTTTCAGATCGAGAAAATGTTAGAAAACCAGCGGCTATGGGAGAGAAGTCTAACAGGAAAAGATCACACAGCGAAAGTTTTTCTGACGGTGAATCTACACACGCCGGTACAGAATACGTCGAACGTGGTGAAAACCGTGACTCTGATCACAGTGTTTCAGAGGACAGAGCAAATAATCTTGCATTAGGCCCCGCTGAAGAATCAGAACCAGTTAGCTATGTTCAGTTTGTGGAAAGGTGGGATCGTAAATTGGACAAGTTTAATGGTATAATTTATTCAGAGGAATTTCGGTTTATTAAATTAGACAGGGTAACATCATTATCTGAGGCTCAATTCGCCATTTGGCAAGGTATCCAGCATATTCTGGATGAGGTTAGCAGCAGGGTGCCCGCAGATATGGCATGTCCAGCGGCTCCCAGCTCTCCCTCCTTCACTCACCTGTTCATTGCCTTTCCTGAGTGCTCTATCTAGTGTTAGGGCTACATCTGTCTCTGTTCCTCACAGGTCATGCATGTCATCCTGCAGCACCTTGCAACCCTTAGGCCACACTAACCTAGGGCACCATAACCTTGTTAGGCCACCTTAACCTATGGTTCCATAACCCAGGGTGCCTTCTAAGGTGCCTTGTCCAGGGGTGCCTAATACGGTGCTTAGCCTAAGGAGCCCTACTGTATAGGGTACCTTATAGGGCACCTTATAAGGCACCTTATAGGGCACCTTACAAGGCACCTTATAAGGCACCTTACAAGGTGTAGCGCGCGTTAGCTGATACAGCTTGCTGTAACGATGCACCGCCCACGCCTTTATATGGGCATCTGTACCTTTACCGCAGAACCTAACGCGAATGACATTACCGCAGTTTAGTAATCATACCCCTAAGGGTCTATTAAACACATCCACATGAAATGTTTGGGGATCCGTGCTCTAGAGGAGAGGAATAGAAGTTAGGGTGTGATAGAGACTTAGAAATATAGAACAAGAAGTCTTGATATGAGTCTCAAAGAGGGTAAACATAGAAATAACATCTAGAAATATTTCTTTGCAGAAAGGATGATGACTGGATACATGAAAGAACCACAGTGGAGGTAGTGGAGGCCAAAATAATACAAGAATGAAAGAAATTGTGAGATAAGCATAATGAATCCTTTTTATTTAAATTTATAGAGTTATATAATTAACAAGCAACAATAGTACTCATACAGAAAAGCTATTTATTTATCTCAAAGTGGTATATATAGAAAAAGCTTACAACAAATCAGAGATAAAATAAAGATAAACAATTAGCACAACCGAAGTCCACCAAGATCCAAATACAATTGGACAGAGGGAAAAAACTCAAATATAGAGCAACAAGCAATTAAACTGCAAGTTACACAAATCAAGATCATTTACATCAATTGCAAGAGAAATAAAAAAAAACAAACAGCTAGACGGATTCTGCAGATGAAATTTGTTTAGCAGCAATAAATGCTGCTAAGTGACCAGGGTCATCAAAAATATACTTTGCAGAAAGATATTTTTAAACAAAAAAAATATTGGTCAACTAGTTACAACGTAACACTCCACCGTACCAAAACTGATGTTTGATGTTTATAAAACAACTTTCAAAAAGGAAGAAACATTTCTTCTTGTCATACAATCTCTTTGTAGCACATGTATGCACTAATAAGGAGGTCTCAGAACTTTCGGGCTATAAAATGAATTACATTGATTGCATCAATTGTTGTAAAACATTTGCCCTGCCACATCAATGACCATCCTTATAGTAAGTACATACAAACTAAGCCATAAACAACAAAGCAGCAACTTAACTTTCAGCACAGCTGCAATCAACCAAATCCAATGCCCCGATGCCCCACTCGAGCGCCCCTCAAGCGTTTCACTCTCCGTTTCGTCAGGGGGTACAGTTGTTCACCACAGCTACAAAAGACAAAACCCAAACATTAAAAACTTCTCTAATCACATAACACACCAATCTATAGAAAATCCATGTGACACTTACTAATATACATTTACAACATCTTCCTTGAGATTAACCAAACCTCAATGTGGCCGAGCAGGCTTCAACAACGCCGTGCATGCGAACTGTCGTGAGGGCTACCCTGGTGGCTAGTAGAGGTCAGGGCAGGTCAGACACAAAAATTATAAAGTTGAGATTGGCAAGTATTCCAAAGGCCCAATTGACTTTTGGTCCTAGTAGTTTCCTTGATACCAATCTTCAATGAAAACAACTGCTCAGAGTGGTGGGAAAAATAAAGGCTTTTTATTTCCCTTCTTCGCAATGGTTCAAAGGATTGGAATACAACTATAAAGCAAAATGTCCTTACTTCAGGTGAGGAAAAGAAAAACTCAGGTTTAAACCAAAAACTGTTACTTTCACAGGACTGGTGCTATTTACACAAAACAAAAATGTTCAATTCAGCAAGTCACACAGCTCACAAGCCTGACAAGGATTCTAGGCTTCCTGTAACACAGTATGTACAATCCATTTCTGGATCTGAAATATCCCCTGCACGTTCCACTTGCATTGGTTCCTCTTCTGAAGCCTCTGAATCTGTGCCCCTGGTTTCAGATAAAATATATTCAGGCTTTTTATACAGTTCCTGTATCACTTCCCAATGTTCTGGGCTAAGCCTAGGGCGTTGGCTATGTGCAGTTTTATACTGAAAAGATTCCTCTTTATTCAGAGGTTTTATAGCAGCTCTATATAAACATTTTTCATTCAGAACTTTCTCCTTAGGTAAACATTTTCCATACCTTGTATCGTAGGAACTTTCAGACAAACGGTTTTCTTCTACTGCCTGTCTTTCCCATACAGTAGCTTTCTGAAATCTTTTTCCAGAAAAGTATGGTTTACCTTGTGAGGTTGGAGTCCCTTCTCCAAGTGAAGGTCTGGGCCTGTACCGGCTTAGCTTCTGGCTTGCCTGTGCAGCACGGCTTAGGTTCTCCAGCTGCCTCTCATTTGACTTTAGACTACAGTTGCAGCAATGCTTTCGCCTCTCTGGACAAACAGCTCTCACTCTTGTTTGAGCTGAGACCTTCCAAGGTCCTTCATTAGCTCCAGGGAAATCACCTTCCACTCGGGGTGGTTTGCTAGCAGTAGAGTAATCAGGTTTCCATTCTAACCTCTTTTTCTCTGCGCTGCAAGAGATCCTTCCCTTGCTTCTGCTGGACTTGCCTCCTTGGCCTGCTTCTCTTTCTCCACTGCTGCTCTTCTCTCTCTCCTTCCTGCCGAACTCCTTGCAGACCTGTCTCCTGCCGAACTCCTTCCTGCCCAACTCCTTCCTGCCGAACTGTCTCCAGTCTTCCACACTCTCCTTAAGAAGCACTCCTGCCCTCGAGGATTGGAAGCTGGCTGGCATTACCTTGTGACCAGCGGGGCGGGGCTCCTCAGTGTCTCTGAAGTCGCTCTGGCTCCCTCTAGCTGGTTCCTCTGAATAATGCAGCTTGTGCACGTCTTTTTCTCCGTTTAAAACATTTTCTTTTCTTTTAAGAGGTTCTGCTGCACGACACATCCCCCTTCTTAAAATATTACGGGCTGGGGAAGCCTCTTCTACGCAGCACGTAATACGCGACATGGCATCCGCGTTAAAATGCGGCTTCCCTGCTCAGTGCTCCACTCTAAAATCGTATGGTTGTAAAGCCATGTACCACCTAGTTAGGCGGTTGTTCTCATTCTTCATAGTGTTCAACCATTTTAGAGGGGCATGGTCCGTAATGAGGACGAACTTCCTCCCTGTCAAATAAAACTTCAAGGCTTCAATGGCCCACTTGAACGCGAGACATTCCCTCTCGATTGTTGCATACTTTCTCTCAGCTAGCGACAGTTTCCTACTGAGGAACATAATAGGGTGTTCTGCGCCTTCTTGTACTTGCGAGAGAACAGCACCCAAACCTGTCTCTGATGCATCAGTTTGTAAAAGAAAGGTTTGCCTGAAGTCTACACCACGTAATATAGGGGCCTGACATAATTTCTCCTTTAAATTTTGAAAGGCTTTCTCTGCCTCCGCTGACCATTGTATTGCATTTGGGGCATTCTTTCTTAACATTTCTGGAAAGATAGCGCTCTCCTCCGCAAAGTGCGGTATGAAGAGGCGGTAATAGCCGATGAGGCCAAGGAAACTTCTTAGTTGTTTCTTATGTTGCGGTACGGGAAACTTCCTCATGCTTTCCACCTTGTCCAGTAGCGGGCGCACTGTGCCACGTCCCACAAGGTGACCCAAGAATTTAACTTTTTTGGCAGCAAAGGTGCACTTCTTCAGGTTTAACGTTAATCCCGCCCTCCTCATGGCTTCTAAGACTGTTCCTACCTGGTAAAGATGTTCTTTCCATGTGGTACTGTGGATCACCACATCATCCATGTAGGCCGTTGCGAAAGTCTGATATGGTCGGAGAATAATGTCCATCAGACGCTGGCACGTCGCAGCCGCCCCGTGCAGACCAAAGGGCATTCTTCGGAACTGGAACAGGCCCAGGGGTGTGCTAAAGGCAGTTTTGGGTTTAGCATCACGTGTTAAAGGGACCTGCCAGTACCCTTTGGTCATGTCTAAAGTTGTAAGAAACTTTGCCTGCCCGAGCCGGTCTAATAGTTCCTCAATCTGAGGCATTGGGTAGGCGTCAAAAGTAGACACTGCGTTCACCTGGCGGAAGTCTATACAGAAGTGCATAGTTCCATCGGGCTTAGGTACTAGTACCACTGGGCTGCACCAAGGACTATGCGATTCCTCAATGATGTTCAACTGTAGCATCTCCTGAACTTGATTGATGACTTCCTGCTTCTTGGATTCCGGCAGTCGGTACGGCCGTTGCCGAACAATTTTTCCTGGCGGGGTGATTAATTCATGTGCGACCAAGGCGGTCTCTCCTGGTATAGGAGTTAGCAAATCCTTGAACTCCTCCAACAGCTGGGTCAAATCCTGTTTTTGCCTTAAGGAGAGCTCCTCACCGATCCTTGGGGTTGGGCAATCTTTGCACTCATCTATCCGGGGACCAAGATATTCCTCAGGGGGTTCACTCCCTATAGCGATAAAGCCCTCCATGTCTCCCTTCCCAGTAGAGCCGAAACCTCCAGTTCCCCGGCTCATTGGGGTTAGCATGGCGACCTCTTCAAGGCTTGGGAATCCCACCCGTTCGCAAATCAATTGCGCTATCCTGTCCCCCACTTTGACCTTAAAGTCTTCATCCGAACAGTTGCACAGAAGAACTTTAAGTATGCCCCTGTAGTCCGGATCGACTACTCCGGCGGCCACATCAATACTGTGTTTGGCAGCAAGTCCGGATCGTGGTGCTATCCGCCCATAGCACCCTTGGGGTAGCTCTACCTGGAGATCAGTACTGATTAACATACGTCCCTGTTTTGGGATAACCTGGTCCTCAGCACTATACAGGTCATAGCCAGCCGCTTGTGCAGATGCCTGTTGAGGACTATGAGCGTTCTCTGAAGTCTTGCAAAATTTTAGCGCAAACTTCTTCGGTGGGTCTGCTTGTTCTTTAAAGGGGGTTTTCTTTGGCTTTTCCCAAAGCGGGCTAGGAATTATAGCGTCTGTATGGCGAATGCAAGTGGCACTTAGCGCTTCCTGTGGAGATAAGCCTTTTTTTAGACTCCTCCTGAACTGTGGCCAATCACGGCCTAATACCAGCTCTTGGGGTAGCCTAGGCACAACCGCTACTAGCATTTCTTTCTCAATGCCTAGTCCCTTAACCCATAATTTATACACCGGATAGCGGGTAGCCGCTCCGTGTATGCATTTTATTTTGACATTTCCTTCTGGCTGTTCTGGAACTGACAAGCCTTGATCCTTGATCACAAACCATAATCTTTTTGAAATCATCGTTTGGTCAGCTCCAGAATCTAGAAGTGCCTTTGCATTTATTCCTTGAATTTTTACATTCAAAACAAAGCCTTCACGTATTGTTTTTGGGCCTTCTCCCACAAGAGCAGTACGTGAATAACACTCCTGTTTCAGGTGTCCTTTCTTACCGCATGAAAAACATCTCTTAGTATTTTCTTTCACTAAAGGCTTATAACTTTTCGAACCACTATACAGAGGTTGGGAGAGACTTTCTAATTTCTGCGCCTCCATACCTACTGCCAATTTTGGAGTTCCCACCTTGGGCTGGGTGACTCTCTCCGCTTCCAAATATCACTCCGTGAGAGCTATCGCTTCCACAGTGGTACGGCAATTCAGTAGAATTAGAAAGTTCTGTACCCTATTTGGTATAGCAGATCTATACTATTCCAGTATTATCTCGTCCATTAAAGTATCTACAGTTTTCTTTTCAGGCTTGTGATAAGGAAGCTTATCATAGCTCAGGAAGGAGCTATAGAAAAGGTGAAGTGACTCTGAACAAGCAACCTGTCAGTTCTGGTAGAAATATGAAAACAGAATTTTGCCATAAAAGACTACCAGTCCCAGAATGCACCAGGTTTCCAACAGCCATTAGAGGAGCTGAAGTGAGGAAACGTGTGTTCAATCAGGAGGGCTATGAGGTAATCCCTAAGCACTCATCTCAAAGGGCAGGGCCTGATTCAGCACAGCTGCGCTGTGTTAGGGAGGATCACTCATCTAAGCAGAATAAGAGTAGAGTTTATTCTACAGATGACCATCTTCATGATCACCTTGGATATCCAGAGAATTGTCCTCAGTATCCTGAGAATCAGCTTGAGTTTGATCATCAGTTTCATCTGAAGGATCATCAGAAGCAGAAGCCAAACCGGACGGACAGAGAGGGAAAGAGACCCTTTGGAAGAAGGAAGAGAAAAGCCTTTGAGAGGTCTAGAAGAGTCCAAAGCAGTACGTATACTGGGAGGTATTCCAAGGGCCAGCATACACCATTGGACTGGGGAAAGCCAGAGGAATGGTGCTGCAGAGCTAGGAATCACCAGAGGCTACCTGTGAGGGAGACGGCGGCACGTGGAAGGGACCCTAAGACCTGTGCCAGAAGGTATGTGAAGAGAGATCCAGTGTCCAGAATTCCTCCTCCCCCGAGTACAATAATCATGTTACATATATACATTTTTTGCTTCCGTGTACGCATATAGTTTCCAAATCCATTCCTCTTTGGGTCCTCTCCCCTCCTCCCTCCTTCTATTTCCTGTCATTGACCTTTCTGTCTCCTCTATGTTCCTGTTTCAACATTCCCCAGGCCTCTCTGTCTTGCTTATATCACCAACTGTCAAAACCATCTACTGTCTTCAGGACTAACGGCTCAGCTTATACTTTTTTGCATGGTTTCCTGTGTACGTTCCCTCTGCACAAAGCCTCTGCATGGACTCTCCAGTCCAGGCATACACTCTGCAAAGGCTTATGATATATGATATTTCCTTATATGGTTCCTTATGCTGGCCTGGGGTTTTTTCTTTGTCCACAATATAGTAGTTTGGTTGACATATTTTTATTAGAGCAGAATAAAGGCCATTGAGTGATTATGAACCAGGAACATATCCCTAAACCTTATAATCCCTACAATTCTCCCATTTTTTTTTTTTATTGTGGAGGAGATAAGACCAAATCAGAGAATTCAGAAGTGGGGACCACAGCATAGGAAACATTCACATGTGTATGGCATGTTTGAACAGGCATAAGGGAGGTAGACACTTTGGTACACTGTCTCTTACAACAGGAGATGACAAGAGAAACAATACAACAAAAGGACAAGGCAAAAATTAAAAAGATGCCAGCAGAAATTAAAAGGCCTTTTAGGCCAGCACCTAGCGAGTGAAACCAGGAGGTAAGGGATGAGAACCAATTGCCTACATTCAGTCCTCCCTTAAAGTCATCAATATGTAAATCTGACAGGTGGCGTATTTTATCCATAGCATTAAGCACAAACACTGAATGATTCGCTATGACCGTACAACAAATAGTGGCATTAATAAAAGAGTAAAGGCCTCCTTCAGAAGCAAGGAGCAAATCTAGCGCTTGTCTATTTTGTAGGGTCATTTGGGTATTCTGCTCTAGGGACTCTGATAACTTAGTTATAGAATCAGTAACAGCTTTCATTTGTACATGAAGCAAACATTGTAACCGGCGTATAGCCATTCCTAGTTCAGCAATGAGGGCAGGGGTAGCAAAAGGAATCCATGATGTCCATGACAAAGCATCTAATCGTGTTTTGGTCAAGGGGTAAGTAGAATTAATATATTCAAAAGATGCCTGTATGGCCTCATCTTCAGAAACTTTCGCATCCCATGGACCTGATCCTACTAGAGAGCGTTTAACTCGCTGGAGGAGTGAATGAGTTTTGTGTGAAACATTTAAAGGAATAAGGGCAGAATAGAGAGATAAACGGACAAGGGTACAGGGCAAGTGAGAAATATTAATTTTCTGTAATAAGGCTTCCCCACAAAGAAAATAGTGACCTGTTAAAGCAGAAATTTGTGTAGAGGAACGCCATTTTCTTGGAAATGTATTAATATTACCCCAATAAAGGTTAGATTGTAACTTCCCATGACTGTAGGTAGAGCGCTGAGACTGGGGAGTATAGCAGGAACTAAAAGGGACTTTACCTCCAAGCCAGTAATCGTAATGACCAGAAGGTAAATAGGGACCCACAAGTAGGGCATCCTGCCAATAATTGGAATCCACTAGCAAAGGCACTAGGGTGATATTATCCGCCGGGGACAGGGTGGAGGGGTTAGCAGTAAATTGTGACAAATGCGTAGAATTACCATGGCGAGGAACAAAGGTTTGTCAGACGGCTGCCTGGGTGAGAATGTTCCCAGTCTTGGCAAGTGCATATATCAATATGATTTGCAAGGGATTGTGGGAAATGCAGTCCATTCACACCAGACACAGCTGCTCACAATAATTAGTTGTGCTTCAGTGTAAAGCCAATAAGATATTTATTTATGGGGTTATTTCTCCCAACACAGATATGCTTGGTAGCACATAAAACAGGATACTTGCTTTCAGTGTTAAAACTTAGAAAGACAAAATCAGGAAAACAACAGATGAACTTGTCAGGCAATCAAATGAAAAGAATAAAGACCTGGTTGGTAACAAACTGGTCTTTTCTGTAGGCTTTAGCTAATATTTTCTTAGCAGTGTTTCAAACAACAAGCAAAACCCACAAAGAAGGGAAAAACTGTTCTTTTCAGGTTAACTTCTTATATCTTCACACATAGACTCAGAAGTGATTCCCTCAGAGCTCACAAGCAATTAGGTAAGGCTCAATTGCTAGCAGTTACCCAGCTGAAACCCCTTAGCTGGCTTGATTTCTACTGTGTGGCTCAAATCCTACTTCAGGAGCTTTTCTGAGTAGATTAAAGAACAAATTTGTATTTCTTTGTGATGGTTGTTGTACTTTGTAACAGAAAATTACCAAAGGAGTTTAAACAGAGAGCAATCCATATATTCACAGCCTGTATCTAAGACCGCTCCCCCTTCTTCAACAATCATGGGTTCAATATCATGGATTGGCACAGAGGAATTTCTCAATGTAGCACTCTCAGGAGAATACTTGTTTCCCTGCTGTCTTTCAAGGTTATAGCTAGGGCATAGATCAGTGTTCATACCTGAGCTTCCATTGCTGTTAGAGTTCCTCTCTAAATAGCCTGGCCAGTATGTAGTCCAGTTCTTATGTCCAGCCTTCCAATCCAGATCCCTGGACACTGGATCTCTCTTCACATACCTTCTGGCACGGGTCCTAGGGTCCCTTCCAAGTGCAGCCGTCTCCCTCACAGGTACCGTCTGGAGATGCCTAGTTCTGCAGCACCACTCCTCTGGTTTTCCCCAGTCCAATGGTGTACGCTGGCCTTTTGAATGTCTCCCAGTATACGTACTGCTCTGGACTCCTTTAGACCTCCCAAATGCTTTTCTTTCTTCCAAAGGGTTTCTTGTCCTCTCTGTCCATCTGCACTGGCTTCTGCTTCTGATGATCCTCCAGATGAAACTGAGGATAATTCTGAGGATCTCTCAGATGAAACTGAGGATGAGGATAATTCTCTGTAGAATAAACTCTACCTTTATTCTGCTTTGATGAGTGCTCCACCTTAGCACAGCGCAGCTGTGCTGAATCAGACCCTGCCCTTTGAGATGAGTGCTTAGGGATTACCTCATAGCCCTCCTGATTGAACACACGTTTCCCCACTTCAGCTCCTCTAATGGCTGTTGGAAACCTGGTGCATTCTGGGACTGGTAGTCTTTTATGGGAAAATTCTGTTTTCTTATTTCTACCAGAACTGACAGGTTGCTTGTTCAGAGTCACTTCACCTTTTCTATAGCTCCTTCCTGAGCTATGATAAGCTTCCTTATCACATACCCCCCCTGCTTAAGTTATTACGGACTGGTGTAACTGGTGAAACTTCTTCTCTACAGTCCGTAATACGGGAAAGGGCATCCGCATTCTTGTGTAACTTCCCAGCATGATGTTCCACTTGAAAATCAAATGCCTGTAAGGCCATGTACCAGCGTGTCAACCTGGCATTGTGGTTCTTCATTTGCTGCAACCACTTAAGTGGGGCATGGTCTGTGACCAACTGGAACTTTCTCCCTGTAAGGTAAAACCTTAACGCCTCCACTGACCACTTTATAGCTAAACATTCTTTTTCTATTGTGGAATACTTTTGTTCAGCCGGTGACAACTTCCTGCTCAGGTACATCACAGGATGCTCTTCCCCTTCATGACACTGGGATAGAACCGCTCCTAGCCCTACATCCGATGCATCTGTTTGAACCAGAAAGGGTTTCCTGAAGTCCACCCCTTTCAGTACCGGTCCTGTACACAATTTTCCTTTTAAGACTGAAAATGCTTTTTCAGCTTCAGGTGTCCACTTTAGCTGGTTTGGACAATTCTTCCACAGCATATCCGTGAAAATTGCACTTTTCTCTGCAAATTGTGGTATAAATCTGCGGTAGTATCCAATAAGTCCCAAGAAACTTCTTAGTTGTTTCTTTGTTGTTGGAGGGGGAAAATTCCTGATGATATCTACCTTACTCAATAGAGGTTTAATTTTTCCTCTTCCCACTAGGTGGCCCAGGTATTTTACCTCCCTATTTGCAAAGGCACACTTCTTCGGGTTTAAAGTGATTCCCGCTTGCTTCATGGAGCACAAGACTGCCCTGATCCTCTTTAGATGCTCCGCCCAGGTGTTACTATGGATTATGACATCATCCATATATGCAAAAGCATAATTTTGGTGGGGTCGAAGTACCTGATCCACTAACCTTTGGCAGGTAGCCGCTGCTCCATGCAGTCCGAAAGGCATCCTCTTGAACTGGAAAAGGCCAACGGGGGTGCTGAACGCAGTCTTCGGCTTCGACTCCCTGGTTAGAGGGATTTGCCAATATCCTTTTGTCATATCAAGGGTGGTTAAGTATTGAGCCTGTCCCAGCTGGTCCAACAGCTCTTCAATTCTTGGCATTGGATATGCATCAAAAACTGATATTGCGTTTACCTGCCGGAAGTCAATACAAAATCTTAAAGATCCATCAGACTTCGGCACCAGGACTATGGGGCTATTCCAGGGACTCTTTGACTCCTCTATTACTCCCATGTCCAACATCTCCTGGACTTGTGCCACTACTTCCCGTCTCTTGGCTTCAGGCAAGCGGTATGGCCTTTGACGAATTAATTTCCCAGGTGGAGTTATTATTTCATGGGCAACCAAATGTGTCTCCCCAGGTATGGGTGTCAACACATCTGGGAACTCTTTAAGCAATTTCCTAATTTCTTCCTGTTGTACCACTGTCAGGTCCTCACCTATTTGGGGCTCTGATTTTTCTTTACAATCAGATACCTGGGGTCCCAAATCTTCCTCTTCATTCACCTCCCTCTCTCGGGCACAGGTGGCAGCTAGGCTTTTAACCCCTTTGACGTCAGTAGAACCAAAGCCTTTGGTTCCACGCTCAGAATTTTCCAGGGATGTGACCTCCTCCACAGGTGGAAAACCCAGCCTCTCACAGATCAATTGGGCAATTCTGTCTCCTGTCTTCACGTGATAATCATTCTGTCCAAAATTAAATAACAGAACTTTAATATTGCCCCTGTAATCGGGATCAATTACTCCCGCACCCACATCGATGAAATATTTAAGGGCTAATCCGGACCTTGGGGCTACTCTCCCATAGCATCCAATAGGTATTTCCACTTGGAGACCGGTGTCAACCAGGGCTCTCCCTTGGCTAGGTACAGTCACATTTTCTATGCTGCACAGGTCAAACCCAGCAGCTTGAGGGGTTGCCCGCTTAGGAGCTTGGGCCTTCTCTGTGACCCTATGATACTTTAAGATGAATGTCTGCTTTGGGGTAGCTTGGTCTTCTGGATGCTTAACCATCTTTTTAGCTGGGGTCTGAGGACTTCCAAATAAAGGCCCGGGAGCTATTACCATTAAACCTTCTCCCTCCTTCTTTCCTAGTCCTTCCACTAGACCCTGCTTAAATCTTGGCCAGTCTCTTCCTAGAACCAAATCAAAGGGTAGCCTAGGCACCACTCCTAACAGGACTTCCTCTTGTTCCCCCAGGCACTTAACCCTTAGCCTATAGGTGGGATATGATGTTGCAGCACCATGAATGCATCTGATGTGAACTTGGCTTTCAGGGGTTCTAGGCACAAATCCTTCTTGGGCCTCTATTCTCTTCCAAAGCCTTCTTGACATCATACTCTGGTCTGCCCCAGAGTCTAACAAAGCATTTGTGGTAATTCCTTGCACATCAACCATCAAAAGAAATCCTTCTTTGGGCTGTTTTAAATCCACACCCATTAAGCTAGTGTGTGTCTGGCATCCCTTTTCTAAATGTCCCCATTTTCCACACTTGAAACATTTCTTTCTACTCCACTGTGTCATCTGGTTTGGCACAGTACATTTATTTCCAGAAACATTTTTAATCATTTTCTTTTCTGATACAGCACAGCTTGCCTCAGCACCACTCTTCAGAGGGCCACCCATTCTATGGCAAGCCTGTGTGGCTTCCAAGAATCTCTCTGCTAGCATGGTTGCCTCTCCAAGATTTTGGCAATTTTGCTGTATAAGGAAAGTGTGCAAATCTTTAGGCACCGCTGACATAAATTGTTCAAGCATAATAATGTCTAATAACATTTTTACCGTCTTTTGCTCAGGCTCCAACCATTTTACAGCTAATCCTCTGATTCTCTGACTCAGAGCCCTGGGTGTTTCACCCACTCTCAATGTAGTAGCTCTAAACATTCGCCTATACTCTGAAATAGACAACCCTAGGCGATCTCTAATAGCAGCCTTTACATCCTTATAATTCAAAGCCTGGGCTGCTGGCATTGCTCTATAAGCTGCAAGTGCCTCTCCAGTTAATGAGGCTGCCAGCCTTACTGCCCACTGGGTCTCTGGCCATGCTAATGCTTGTGCCACTCTTTCAAAAGACTCTAGAAAATCATCAACATTATCATCTGGAGTTAACTTCCCAAAACTAAATGCCCCAATTCCTTGATTGAGTCCCACACTGTCCACATGTGGTGTACCAGTATTTACTGCTGGTCTTGCATCTGGTCCACTTTGGTTCTGCAGGTTAACTAGGGCTTGCACCAGATCAAGCACTGGCCTCTGCTGGTCCATTAAGGCTTTCATAGCAGTGTCCTGAGCCTGCTGTGCTAGCTCCTGTTGCCTGCTAAACTGGGCTGCCATCCAATCAGCTAGTTCCCTTGGATCCATCTTGATCCCTGCAAGAAAACACAAAACAAAAAACCACAGTGCACCACCTTCCAAACAGGTGGGGTTTTTTTCTGCTTCTTTTTTTTTTTTTCCAATTACCCCTGTGCCTTACTCCCATCCACCACTAGACATGCCCAGGTACTTGTTACCTTATGCCAGTGATGAATCCAGCTCTGCACAGGGTCTTTTCTTCCTGGAACAGCTACCTGGAACAGCCACCTCTCCTCCAAAGTGCAGTTGAGGGAAAATCTTTTCTTTCAGCTTTTAAGCTTGAACTGTCTTTTCCTTCAGACTTGAGTTGTAATCCTCAGCAAGTAAATCCCTTTGCGCAAAAGCAATCCGAAAAACTACGCCATTTGTCAGACGGCTGCCTGGGTGAGAATGTTCCCAGTCTTGGCAAGTGCATATATCAATATGATTTGCAAGGGATTGTGGGAAATGCAGTCCATTCACACCAGACACAGCTGCTCACAATAATTAGTTGTGCTTGAGTGTAAAGCCAATAAGATATTTATTTATGGGGTTATTTCTCCCAACACAGATATGCTTGGTAGCACATAAAACAGGATACTTGCTTTCAGTGTTAAAACTTAGAAAAACAAAATCAGGAAAACAACAGATGAACTTGTCAGGCAATCAAATGAAAAGAATAAAGACCTGGTTGGTAACAAACTGGTCTTTTCTGTAGGCTTTAGCTAATATTTTCTTAGCAGTGTTTCAAACAACAAGCAAAACCCACAAAGAAGGGAAAAACTGTTCTTTTCAGGTTAACTTCTTATATCTTCACACATAGACTCAGAAGTGATTCCCTCAGAGCTCACAAGCAATTAGGTAAGGCTCAATTGCTAGCAGTTACCCAGCTGAAACCCCTTAGCTGGCTTGCTTTCTACTGCATGGCTCAAATCCTACTTCAGGAGCTTTTCTGAGTAGATTAAAGAACAAGTTTGTATTTCTTTGTGATGGTTGTTGTACTTTGTAACAGAAAATTACCAAAGGAGTTTAGACAGAGAGCAATCCATATATTCACAGCCTGTATCTAAGACCGCTCCCCCTTCTTCAACAATCATGGGTTCAATATCATGGATTGGCACAGAGGAATTTCTCAATGTAGCACTCTCAGGAGAATACTTGTTTCCCTGCTGTCTTTCAAGGTTATAGCTAGGGCATAGATCAGTGTTCATACCTGAGCTTCCATTGCTGTTAGAGTTCCTCTCTAAATAGCCTGGCCAGTATGTAGTCCAGTTCTTATGTCCAGCCTTCCAATCCAGATCCCTGGACACTGGATCTCTCTTCACATACCTTCTGGCACGGATCCTAGGGTCCCTTCCAAGTGCAGCCGTCTCCCTCACAGGTACCGTCTGGAGATGCCTAGTTCTGCAGCACCACTCCTCTGGTTTTCCCCAGTCCAATGGTGTACGCTGGCCTTTTGAATGTCTCCCAGTATACGTACTGCTCTGGACTCCTTTAGACCTCCCAAATGCTTTTCTCTTCTTTCTTCCAAAGGGTTTCTTGCCCTCTCTGTCCATCCGCACTGGCTTCTGCTTCTGATGATCCTCCAGATGAAACTGAGGATAATTCTGAGGATCTTTCAGATGAAACTGAGGATGAGGATAATTCTCTGTAGAATAAACTCTACCTTTATTCTGCTTTGATGAGTGCTCCACCTTAGCACAGCGCAGCTGTGCTGAATCAGGCCCTGCCCTTTGAGATGAGTGCTTAGGGATTACCTCATAGCCCTCCTGATTGAACACACGTTTCCCCACTTCAGCTCCTCTAATGGCTGTTGGAAACCTGGTGCATTCTGGGACTGGTAGTCTTTTATGGGAAAATTCTGTTTTCTTATTTCTACCAGAACTGACAGGTTGCTTGTTCAGAGTCACTTCACCTTTTCTATAGCTCCTTCCTGAGCTATGAAAAGCTTCCTTATCACAAGTTTCAGCAGCTATATGCCAAGAAGCATTTTGGACATTATAAGTAATATTGCAGCGAGAGGAAAATGAAAGAGATGCATTAGTCACAAGACAATAAGTAAATCGCATCTCTAAAGGAACATAAACAAAGAAAGGTTCACTGGAGGCATTCACAGACTCCCATGTGTCAGTACAGTCTATGGATTCAAAACATGGAGCAGTAAAGTTTTTGTTGTCCCAACAAGAGACCTTTCCCATTAATTCCGAGAGGGACAAAGGATAAACCGCTACGGGAGCATATTTTACAGCTTTAGGGATGGGGGTGCATATTAAACAATCAGAAACATTAGTTAAGCATCCAGAACAGATGATTGCCATAAATTGGAGGCAGATGCTGTAGCTCTAGGATGACGGGAAAGGGCAGAAGGACTTTGGTTATTTAAAAACATAGCTAACTGACCATCAAGGACAGTTGATTTCCAGGTATTGGGAAGAGGGAGGGACCTAAGGGAACGATTCAGGGAGGAGGTGGTAGTGATGGGGGGTGACTTAGGGGCAGGGGCACAAATGAAAAACAAAAACCATGCTAGGAGAATCGCAAATAACATGAAACAATATAAAAAGGCATACTTAAGAGCAGGAGAGGCAGACATGTTATAGAAGATTAATCAAAGTCCAAAGCACAGTTCAAGGAACCCAAAGGTGGGCAATATGAGTCCAGGTTTGACCAGAGTCCAACAGAACAGCAAAAGGAGTGGACGCAGAAACAATATGGGGTCCCGAATATGTTGGATCTTGCCAGGAACTTCGATGAGGATTTCTGCGATAAACTTTGGTCCCAACCGGAATCAGACTTTCCTTGGGAAGAGACGGATGTTGATCATGGATGGCACAGCGTCGGGAGATTTCTGCTAAGGCTAAACGCAGACCTGCAATGTAAGGAGATATAGAGTCTGGTAAGGAAACGGACGTTTCAGACAGATTGTATAGCAACAATCGCCTGCCAGTAAATATTTCATGTGGTGTTAGAGCAACATTCTTCAGTGGGCGATTCCTGAGCTGAAACAAAGCTAGAGGCAGGGCCTGTAACCAGGAAAAACTTTTGTCTGATTGACTCAAACGCAGGGCAGTCTTGAGCAGGCCATTGGTCCGTTCGACGAGACCATTGGAGGTGGGGCGATAGACTGAGACATACTTCCAGTGCAGGTTCACTGCTGTAGAGAAAAGATGCATTAATTGATTCCGGAAGTGAGAGCCGTTATCAGAATAAACATTTCGTGGTATACCAAAATGAGGGAATAGATGCTGAGAAAAGCATTTGAAAACTTCTGCTGCAGTTTCCTGTTTACAGGGAAAAGCCTCCACCCATTTGGAGAATGAACAGACACAGACAAGAAGGAATCTGTATCCATCTACATGGACCTGCATATCTGTGAAATCTACATACCAGGAAATGAATGGACCCTAAACAACGGGGAGATGACCTTGTAGCATTTGTTTGCCCTTCACAGGAGAATTCTCTAAACATTGGGGACACTGCTGGCACCATTCCTGCACCCTGGCCTTAAGTCGGGGGTACCAGAAGAGCCCAGAAATTTGTGCACAAATGCTGGAGGCAGGGGCATGGGCTACAGAGTGTAACAAGAGACACAATTGTTGTAAAGACCAGAGTGAAATGCAAGCCTTTCCGGACGGGTGAACCCACAACTGTTTGTGCTCTGAACATCCTAACAATTTCCACTTCTGCACTTCATCTTGCAGAAGATTCTGCTGATAATCCCGGAGTGAAGGTAAGGGATAAGTCTTTGCTCGTGTAGTAACTAAAATGGGGACAGCATCTGTAACTTGTCTAGCTGCTTCATCAGCCAGAGCATTTCCGAAATGTAAGAAACCATAATGTCTGGAGTGGCCGGGGACCCAGTTACAAGAAGTTAGAATACCTTTCTGCTGGCGCTGCAGTAACAGGTCATACAAGTATAGAATCAATGATTTGTGTACAAGCTGACTACTAGATGAAGTAACAAATTCCTGCTGTAACCAAATCTGGAGGTACTCCCCACACAATTTTTTAACATACTGTGAGTCAGTGTAGAAAATCAGGGGCGTTTCCGGATGTTCTTCTAGGACAGCTAATATAGCACACAATTCAGCTGCCTGTGCTGAATATCCCCGATCCGAGTCCAGAGCATACTGTAAGCGATGCTCAGACACTCCATCAGGGGTCACTAGCACAGCAGCAAATCCCACAGCACCTTTCTATTCTGATCCATCCGTGAACCAAATTTCACTATCTAATGGCATGTCAGAGGGTGATACCATAATGGATAAAATTTCCTCATAGGGGGAGTCACATACTGGGGTATGAACATCTACCGCTGTCTGTAGCCAACTTAGTGGGCACGTGGAGGCAGTGAGAGGGCGGAAAATCACTCCACTGTTCAAGATAGATGCACAGGCTTGCTGTAATTTGGTCGAGGACAAATGTAACGTGTCTTTGTTTAGAATAGTCTTCAGTTCAATGGACTGATAGAGAATCAGGGTAGTGGGTGTGAAAATAGACAAAACTTTCTCTATCGCTGCTGCGACCGCAATGACTAATTTCTCAAGATCAGGCAGGGGAAGTTCGGTACATCCAAAAGTGCCTGACAAGAACGCTAAGGTAGAAACCCTGTCCTGAAATAGTATGGCCGCCCAAGCCTGAGCCTGTCACTACCATCAATTGAAAGGGTTTGTGATGATTCGGCAAATGTAAGGCTGGAAGACAATTTAAATCTTCCAAAATGGACAGGAGCACGCTTACAGCACAAGGGTCTAAAGTAATTTTGTCTGAATTTTTTACACCACCCTTCAAATAAGGGCGGAAACAAAGGGTCCGAGAACTAAAAGCTGGGATCCAATTTCTGCAAAAATTTAGTGTGCCTAGAACAGATCGCAATTCCCTAACAGTACCAGGTATAGGGATCTGCATACAGTGTTGAATTGTTTTATCTCCCACCTGAATGGATCCTTGGCTTAACTGGAACCCCAAAAAGGTAACCGTGGTCTGCACAAGTTGTGCTTTTTCTGCATTAAGTTTGTACCCTTTCTCATGCAGTTCCTGTATTAACTCCTATGTATACTTCTGCATTTGTTCATAATCTGACCCAGATAGCAAAATGTCATCTACATGTTGTAACAAACACATTTCTCCAGGGAGATGTGAATTGAACTCCTGTAAATCTTGTGAGAGAATCTGGGAAAATATACTAGGACTATCGACATACCCCTGAGGTAGTCGTGTCCATTGGTAATGTACTTGATCAAAAAGAAAAGCCAGTAAGGGTCTAGAATCAACATCAATTTCTACACTAAAAAAGGCATTTTTCAAATCTAATACTGTAAAATATTTGTACAGTTGTACTGTATTTAATGTGGTGGCTGGGTTTGCAACTGCAGGAAACTGAGTTTCTACAACTTGATTCAGCGCACGAAGATCATGCACAATTCTCCATTTACCATTAGGTTTACTAACTGGAAAAAGAGGGGTATTATATGCCGAAGTACTGTGTTCTATTATGCCGTGTAGTTTAAGCTGATTAATTTCCTCTCGTGCACCCTCTATAGCTGCCTGCTGCAAGGGGTATTGGGGCAATTTCGGACCCTCTTTCCCTTGTTTTAATCGTATGTGAACCGGTGTACCTCGTACCCGCCCATATGGACTAAGGAGGTAAGTGCCAGTTTCGCTATCCCTGCGGATTGAAATGCTCCTGCACTAAGGTGACTTGGGCTTTTACAATTAGATCTCGTCCCATCAAATTTATAGGACAGTGAGAGGCATACAAAAAACTATGGAAGATGGCAAATTGTGGCCCTTCCACCCAAATTGGATTAGTCACGGGGGTTTTTACTGGCTTACCATCGAACCCAGTGGTCATTACACTGTCTCTGCCAATGGTTCCACCTATGCGCATGGTGTTCAGAACAGAAAGTGTGGCTCCAGTATCAATAAGAAAATTCATTTCTTGGTCATTCAAAGTTAATTTAATATAAGGCTCCTCTGTTCCCAGCACCACCTGCATATCATATATACCTAGTCATTGTCTATCTTCCCTATTGCCATAGCCTGTCCTATTTGGGGGCTGCCAGATAGAGTATTGCCGAGACCTCGCAAACGGTGGTGGACCTTGGTCATACCCTCTCCGCCCTCTTGGTGGGGGAGCATGACAAGACCGTTGCAGGTGACCTTTTTCACCGCATTGCCAACAAGTGAAATCTCTCTCCCTGTCCTGCTTTTGTCTGGGGAAGGATCGTGGTTCCTGACCCGTGAGCTGACCACGCTTTTGAACATTCAAAACTCGCATCAATTGTCTACATACATCATCAGAATCACTTTCTGCACTGCTATCACTTGAAGAATCTTTCAAACATTCCATACATTCCTCAAATTGTTTCCGTGTTTCTTTAGCTTGCTGCCTTGCTTCTTTAACCTGCTGCCGAAAGGCTTTAATTAACTTTTCGTCGGTAGCAGATCTGCTGACCCGTCCTCCCTTCTTCTTCTCCTGTTCTATTTCTTTCAATTGCAAATTAAACAAACGAGTTTGGGCAGCTTTTCTGTCCCTCTCTGGTTTATTCAATTCTTCCTCAGCTTGTCTAACAAAATGAAAAATATGTGCCTGTTGTTTCTGCCATGGTTCTGATTCTAACGCTACTATGTTTTTTAGCTTTAACTGGATAGGCAAAGGTAAGGTATTGCAGAGAGTCTGAAAAAACATGAGAGCCATGTTAGGGTCATTGTGGGGTACGCCCATCTGGGCCTCCCATAAATCTTGAAATTTAGCCAAATAAGCGCTAATATCTTCCCCTACTTTAAATTGCATTGAAGTAAGGGGTCCCATACTTCGTTGGGTGGGATAAATGTCCCTCAAGGAGTCCCATACCATATTATGATAAAGATTAAAAAGTGCTCCATCATAGTGGGGCTCATGTACCATAACCCCTCTGATATGGGCATTTTGAAAAACTTGATTAGCCGCATTATTACCCAAAATTCGGGCCAGTAGGGCTTTTACATCTCCAATTGCTAAAGTATAACCTGCTGTTAATCGTTCAAATTTTTGTATCCACGCTCCCGCTCCCTGGTTCAGGGGAGGGAGTTGCTCGGCCAGATTAGTCATATCGGTAAAACTCCAAGGAATATATATTTCTTGCCCGTGGGGAGCATGCCGCACGGGAAATATCAAATGATTAGGTGTTTTTGGGTTATTGGGATCTTGTCCCTCATACTTTTCCCATACCCTCAAACCTGCTTCCATATACTTATAGTCCCATTGTGGATCTCCCTCTCCTCCATGGATACATCTACGAGCTAGGTTTAAATCTGTAGTATTCAGTGACCCTTGTTCTGGCCAAATTCTCATTTGCGGGGCACAGGCTGTAGTCCACCCATGTAAGTTTGAACTCCAATGATATACATAGAAACCTTCACCTCCTTCTTCATTAAAAACAAAATCTACAGGGGTTTTCTTAGGTTGAACTGGTTCTTTAGAACTCTGTATGGGCATTAAGTGATATTCATGGGCTCTGGTCGTCCGGTTCCTAACATTCTGCCTACTTTCACATGGTTGTTTAGAAAAATAATCACGCTCCCATTGACCTTCTGGTAAATCAATACTACCAGGGAATTTGTCCGCTGACATCACGGGAAACTTATCGCAATTAATGGAGTCAAGGACAGAGGGAGTGGACTGTACTTGGGTTTGATCACCCCCTGTGGCCCCCAGCAATGACTGGTCACACACCGGGGGCTCAGGGATTGGATCAGGGGTCAAATGTAATTTACCTGCTACCTGGACCCATCCCGTATGCTGTTCCCGGCGGGGAGATGCAGACCGGGATCTTCTACGTGGTTGGGAGTTATTATTTCGCATTATGTCTGCCAATTCCCGATGGGGATATATTGGATTACATGGGGGAGTCTCAATAAGAGATGGTGTTTTTATCTCATCCCAGTATCTAACTCTTTCCTTGTGTGTGTTTCTGCTGGTCTTTTATCTTTAATTTTATCTTTAGGTCTGTCCTCTAATTCTGTCTCCTTGGTGTCTAGATCTATGGAAGGGTCTGCATAACCTATCGCTGCCATTGTATGACTCTCTGTCGTCCAATAGGGGGGTGGATCATCACTACTGAGGGTGTTTGGATCTTCCTGTTTCATCCACATGGAAATGTACCTTAAGTGTTTCAGCTGACTAGCCCCAGTCTTGTGGAATAGAACATAATCCCTAATTTTTACTAAACAACGACCATCAAAGGACCCCTCCGGTGGCCAGCCGAGAGGAGTTCCAGGAGCAGCGCTCCATTTTGCCCATTTAAGGCAAACTTTCAATATTTCCTTTCCTAATAAGGGATTATCTCTCATCATCCGTTCGACCGGAGTCACTGGGGAAACTTGATTTACCATTATGTCCTGATTGCCATCTTTCTTTCTCCTAAACAGAGACATGATTCCTACGTGCAACCTTTTATTTAAGGATCTCAATATCCAACCTCTTTATTTACAGAGGAAGGAAGTGCACGAAATGTCCAGGACACCTTTCAAACAAGAATTCGCTTTGTTCAAGCCCAGCCAATCTCCTCGCGGAGGTATGGAACCGTGAGCAAGAACACACACACGCTTCATGTCAGATGACACGTGCAGTCTCAAACACTTATCATTCAGTCCCAGTTTATAACAGCAAATGTTTCTTACACTTTATTCATATAACAAAATAAAAACTTAAACAACACTTACCAAGCTTGGTTAAAAATAGTTATACTCACGACGCCGTCTTCACAGCCGCCATCTTCCTAGGGAATCCGTCACTCACTTCTTCTCCTCCGGTCTCTACTATGCACTGGGAACGTACCTCCCTCTTCTTTCTTGAGGAGAATCCAAATCTTTAAATTTGTATCTTGGTCATAAAGACCCACCCGTACCCCAATCGCGGGTTTCGGCACAAATTGTGAGGCCCTGTTACTCACAAAAGACCGATTACTAATTATCACTAATTTCCTGTATAGTCCAGATCCAAAAGTCAGTACAGGTGCAATCAAAATCTCTGTTTATTAGATTACTGATGGATAATACAGGCAGCAGAGAGGAGAGCTTCTGTCAGTTATCAGACACTAGACACCTCCAGAATTCCTCCTCCCCCGAGTACAATAATCATGTTACATATATACATTTTTTGCTTCCGTGTATGCATATAGTTTCCAAATCCATTCCTCTTTGGGTCCTCTCCCCTCCTCCCTCCTTCTGTTTCCTGTCATTGACCTTTCTGTCCTCTCTATGTTCCTGTTTCAACATTCCCCAGGCCTCTCTGTCTTGCTTATACTCACCAACTGTCAAAACCATCTACTGTCTTCAGGACTAACGGCTCAGCTTATACTTTTTTGCATGGTTTCCTGTGTACGTGCCCTCTGCACAAAGCCTCTGCATGGACTCTTCAGTCCAGGCATACACTCTGCAAAGGCTTATGATATATACCACAAAGTAAAACCATGCTGAGTTTAGCAGCAATTTGCATTCATTGGATGGAAACTGAGGGGAATTTGAATGGTTCTACAACAAAGACAGAATTACCATTATCGTTTTTATTTGATCCTATCTTCCAATCCACTGTGATGACAACTTTTTCTAAATTGAATCCTATTTACTTGTGAGTTTTTTGAACTCTTTATTTTCAGCATGGAAAAAAAACATACTACGATATTTATACAAATGTCATAATAAATCTCAATACCAATACCTAGATAAAAAGGCCAGAATGCAATATTCAAATACAAAGACAAATGGGTCAGTAGCATTCGTGACCAAATAATGGCAGACCGAGAGTTCTAATACAAATAAGTTATACGTTCAGCTCCCTACATGCCCAGTATGGAACCCAAATCTCATGGGGCCCAATTTTCGAAGGCCTTTACATGGGTAACTTCCCTAGTTACCCGTGTAAAGGTCTTATCCTGGATTTTCGAAGGGCATCTACATGGGTAGTATGCTTTGAAAATCCCAGATAAGCCCCTAATGCGCCCAGATGCTATCCGCATAGCATCGGGACGTGTTGGGGCATTCCAGGGTGGAGCGGAGGTAGGCCATGGTGCTACCCATATAGCACCATTTTTTGATGTTACACGGTTAGCGTGCTACGCCGTAAAGATAAGTGTGGGAAAACTTTGCCTATCTTTAGCATATTAGCAGGCTTTGATCCCGGGTCTTGCCTACAAAACCAGCTAGAACTTGATCAATGCAGAAACAACGAAGTTGATCAAATTGATGATGAAAAGAGAGGCAGTGGGCCACTAACAGTGCTTCCAACTTCTTACAGCGAAGACGACTTTGATGTTCATTGATTCTTATTCTTAAGGATCTAATAGTTTTTCCTATGTAGAGCAATTGGCAGGGACATTGGATCGCGTATACAACATATATAGAAGTACAATCTGTTTGTTTTTTTAAAGTGTATGTCAACCCCTGATAAGAAAATTCTGTCAGTTCGGAAGTCATATAACAAATATTACAATCTCCACATCTTGTGTGGCCACCCAGAGTAACTCTCTCTACAATAAGGAGAGGTCTGAGCTCAGTAGGGCTCAAAAGCTCCTTTAGATTTTTGTTTCTCTGCCATACACAACGAATGGATTTATCCTCTAATCCAGTAATATGATGGAGCACATTACTGTGGCGGTTCAATATTTTCTTGAGGGAATTACTCAATGGTGAAAACCTCGTAATAAAATTCACTTGATTATCAGCTCTAGCAGTCTGTTGCCTCTCCATCAGCAATAAATCACGGTTATTAAACAGCGCCCGGGTGTATGCTTGTTTGACAACTGAAACAGGGTAACCCCTATTATGGAAACTTTTTTGCAACTGCTTAGACTGTGATTTAAAATCTGTTAATTCAGAGCAGTTTCGCCGAAAACGGAGGAACTGTGAAAACGGAAGGCTGTTTTTTAGCTGGATCGGGTGAGCACTACAGTAGTGTAACAGAGCATTCTTGGCTACTTCTTTCTTATAAACCGAAGTTACCCAGCTGCTCACTCCTTTCCGAACTTCCACATCTAAGTAGATGATTCTCTGTAAATCACTAGTGCTGGTAAAACGGATGTGTGAATCCTGTTGATTTAGCCATTGACAAAAAGTATTTAAAAGATTCTCTGAGGCTGTCCAGAGCATAAAGATATCATCTATGTAACGACCCCAAAAGGGGATATACTGCCAGAACTGAGATGGATAGAGCCATTTCCGCTCAAATTCCCCCATATAAAGATTAGCTATGGAGAGGGCACATGTGGCCCCCATCGCAACACCTGCTTTCTGCTGGTAGAGCACTTTCTCAAAAATGAAAAAATTTTGGAAAAGAACCAGTTCTGTAATATTTTCCAAAAACGTTAACTGCAAATCAGACAAATCTCTTCTGTTCCGTAAAGACGTCAGTACACACGAAAGTGCTTCAGTTTGGGGAATGCTTGTGTACAATGACACAACATCCAGCGTAACTAGAAATACTGTTTGATCAGTGGCCTTTAAAGAAGGGTCATGTATAGCTTACAGACATGGCCCTAATATTAAAGATAAAATAATACACACTGATGTTTTTAATACATCTCCAGAGCTAGCGCCGTACCTAGCCCTGTGCAAGTGATGCAGTCACACAGGGTGCAAAGGATATAGAGGTGCATTTCGGGCTGCTGGCCTCCTCTCTCCCCCCCCCCCCCCCCCACTCTGCTGCTGTTGCCCTGTCGGCCGCCACTTTTTATTTTCTCATTGGTGGTGGCACCGGCAACAGTGGAGCAGACCTCACTTTAAATAAAACAAAACAAGCAGGTCTTTCTGACTCCACATTTGTACGCGGATCTGATTCCTCCCTGCTCTGATACAGGTTTGTATCAGCGGAGGGAGGGACCAGACCTGCCATTCAAACGCGGGTCTTTGCAACTCCATGTTTGAATGGCTGGTCTGGTCCCTCCCTCCTCTGACGCGATCTACATCAGAGAAGGGAGGGATTGTCCAAACCTGCCTACAAGCATGGAGTCGAAGGACCCTCTTGGGCTTTTTTATTTTTAATTTGAAGTCATGTCTGCTTCACTTCTGCTGCTGCCACCTCAGAGAAAACAAAAAGTCGCAGCAGCAGGGCAAGGGCAGGCAGCCAGCTGGATATCAAAGAAATGGAGATATGGGTGAGATGGGGGGAGGTGGGCACGCGCCAGATGTGCAAGTAGCATAGGGCACAATTATGGCATGGTACGGCCCTGTCCAGAGCACTCGAAAGTACAACACTACGGAAGCAAGTACCACGCTAAATGCAGAAACCAGTCCAAAAGCGTGGTGTGGTGGAAAAACGAAACCTTTCTTGTGTTGGCATTTGTTTAATAAAGGTTTCGTTTTTCCACCCCACCACGCTTTTGGATTGGTTTCAGAGCACTCGAAAGGATATGAACCTTGCCAGTAGTGTAGTTTTTGCTCCCAGACTACACATTGTAGTGAATGGATATAACCTAAGTCTATAAAGTCTTATCCTCTTAAATATGCCACTGACTGCACAACCTAATTTGTAATCTATGTTATAGAATGTCCTTGCCATCTATTGTATGTGGGTAAAATGACATGAAAGTTGAAAGTGCGTTTAACCCAGGAAAACGATTTAGACGTCATCATGGATAATACGTTGAAACCCTCTGCCCAGTGTGCAGCAGTGGCCAAGAAAGCAAATGGAATGCTGGGAATCATACAGAAAGGAATGGAGAATAAAACCATGGATTTTATAATGCCTCTGTATCGCTCCATGGTGCGACCACACTGGATATTGTGTGCAATTCTGGTCACCATTTCTTAAAAAGCATATAGCAGCATTAGAAAAGGTACAGAGAAGAGCGACAAAAATATTAAAGGGGATGGAAGGATATCCCTACAAAGAAAGGCTTAAAAAGTTAGGGCTCTTCAGCTTGGAAAAGAGACAGCTGAGAGGAGATATGATAGATGTCTATAAAATAATGAATGGAGTAGAACGGGTAAATGTAGATCGGTTATGTGCTCCTTCAGAAAGTAGAAAGACTAGTGGACACGCAATGAAGCTACAATGTAGGACATTTAAGACTAATCGGAAAAAATATTTTTTCACTCAACAAGTAATCAAACTCTGGAATTTCTTAAAAGTAGTAAAAGTGTAGCTGGATTTAAAAGAGGTTTGGACAAGTTCCTAAAGGACAAGTTCATAAACCACTATTAAAGAGGACTGGGGAAATCCACTGCTTACCCACTGGACAAGCAACATGGAATCTGGATACCTTTTGGGAACCTGACAGGTACTTGTGACCTGGATTGGCCACTGTTGGAAACAAGATACTGGGCTTGATGGACCCTTGATCAGACACAGTATGGCATGTCTTATGTTCTAAATGAACATAAAAGTCGATTGACCATAGGGATGGAAACAGCATCCCTTGTAGCTCACTGTCTTGACAAGAAACATGTATTTTTAGATCTATGTTGGATAATTATAGACTATATACCAGAGCTCCAATGAGGAGGAGATAAGAGGGCTATCTTGTCATACAGAGAACAGTATTGAATCTTTCACTTACAAACTGTAAAACCATATGGCTTAAATAATAGTGTCAAGTGGAGTACCATAATTTAGAATCCAGTATTGTTTGTCTGTCAAGTTTTTAATAAAGTTGATTAATCTCATGCTGACGTTATCATGTTTATGGACGTCTGGGTAGCAGATGGAAGAAAGGCTTTAATGGCTCCTGAGTCGGTGTCTTCAAGTGCTGCGGTTTACAAAACAGAAGAGCTACTGCTAGATGCTGTTTCATTATCTTTACAGAAATTCACCAATCCTTGGTGCAGACTATTGAAAGCTGTGGCCACCTCGGGATAAAGGCAGCAAACTGGATAATGGAGACAATGGCTGAGAGGACCGAGGCAGCCAGCAGAGATGTCTATTGAAAAGCATTGGCTGAAGTGTTTTTAAATGTGGCCAGCCATTAGCATGCAGCAAAATAATTGAAATGAAGTATGTGAATTGTGCTAATCACCTGTGAAATACAGTACACTGACGAGGAAGCTGATTTTATTCGTTTTGAAAAATATTCCAAATGGTGGTTGAACAATAAAGTTAAATAAAACTAATGGACATGTGAATTTGGATCCCCTTTTACAAAGTCAGCATATATTAGAATTTGCATCATTAGGCATACGCAGTTTAACCAGTGGTCATATGGCTTTGTGAATAATAAAATACCTAGATTCTAATACTGATGCAGAGGCCTGTCTTCTAATAATCTTGAACCAAAACAGGTCTCATGGACTATCAGCAAGCTCTACTTTGACTTCATGTTAGCAAATTAGCTGCGGGCTCCTATTAAAATTAGTACTAATGGCCAGCGCCAGCACTATCCGGTAAGCCAGGTAAACATGGCAGGGGAGCACTGTTGATGAGGGGCACCAAAATCACAGCCAGCAGTAGTGCATGTGCCCGCAGGGGCAGCCTGTCCCACAGGCCGAAGAGCAAAAGAGAGCTGTGAGCCGTGTGCTGCTGTATGCCCACAGAACAGGCTATTCCCACAGGCCAAAAATCGCGGCCACCAGTCAGGACCGGCCCTACACAAGTGCAAGCATGTTGTTGGCACAGGGTCCCCGCTTGACAGGAGGCCCTGCGCCAACCTCATGCTGCACCCATGCAGTTTCTGAGCCTCCCTTTGCCCTTGCAGCTGCCTTAATGGGTGAGCAAGTGAGGGACTGGATTGGAGAGCACAACTTTTAAGAGTGCCCAAAGTCTTCTTCACTGATTCATCCTTTAAAGCAGCTGAGCACAACCGGTGAGCATTCTCCTTTGGTCCCGCGGTTGTGCTGCTTTAAGAGCTGCTGGACTATGGCATTTCTAAAGGTAGTACACCGCATTTGCTATTTTTTAGAAGAAACAGGAAATACTTGTACTAACTTTAAAAACGCCACGGTCCAGTGGCTCTTAAAGCTGTACAGCCGCAGGAGGCTAGAGAGTGTGGGGGAGGGGTCGGGACTGGAAGAACCTGGTAATGATGTGGTACTGGGACTGGAACGGGGTTAGCCAGTGGAGAAGGGGTGGGGTGCAACTGTCAGGGAGCTGACATTGGGATGGTACCAGTGGTGTGCCGCAGGAATCTGTCCATGGTCTGATTCTTTTTAACATCTTTGTTAGTGATATTGAAGAACGGCTGTCGGGTAAGGTATACCTCTTTGCAGATGATACCAAAATCTACAATAGAGTAGACACCCAGGAAGGGGACATGCAATGAAGCTACAGGGTAACCTATTTAAGACTAATAAGAGAAAATAGTTTTTCACTCAATGTGTAATCAAACTCTGGAATTTGCTACCGGAGGATGTAGTAAAAGCTGTTAGTGTAGCTGGATTTAAAAAAGGTTTGGACAAGTTCCTGGAGGGAAGGTCCATAAACCATTATTAAAGTGGACCAAGGATATCCACTGCTTGCCCCAATAAAAGCATTGTGGAATCTGTGTCTATTGGGGAAACTGCTATGTACTTGTGACCTAGATTGGCCACTGTTGGAAACAGGATACTGGGCTTGATGGAGCTTGGTCTGACCACTATGGCATATCTTATGTTCTTTGATAACATGAGGTGGGATCTACCTAAGTCTGAAGAATGGTCGAGAATTTGACAGCTGAGATTTAATGCTAAAAAATGCAGTCATGCATTTGGATTGCAAAAATCAAAGGGAGTGGTACAGTGTATCGGGCAAAGTACTTCTGTCCATGAAAGAAGAGTGAGACCTGGGTGACTATTTCTGATTATCTTATGGTGGCTAAATAGGTAGAAAAGGCAACAGCAAAAGCCAGAAGGATGCTTGGGTGCATAGGGAAAGGAATGGCCAGCAGAAAAAAAAGGAGGTGATAGTGCCTCTGTTTAAGTCTCTGGTGTGACCTCATTTGGATTATTGTGTGCAATTCTGGAGACCACACCTTCAAAAGGATATAAACAGGATGGAGTCGGTGCAGAGTATGGCCACTAAAATGGTTAGTGATCTTCGTTATAAAGCATATGAGGACAGTCTTAAAGATCTTAATATATATACGTTAGAGGAATGGCAGGATAGAGGAAATATGATAGAGATGTTTAAATACCTCCATGGCATAAATGCACAAGAGGAGAGCCTCTTTCGATTGAAAGCAAGCTATGCTATGAGGGTGTCAGCATACATCAGCATGGCATAGGTGAACATAAGAACATAAGAACATAAGATATGCCATACTGGGTCAGACCAAGGTCCATCAAGCCCAGTATTCTGTTTCCAACAGTGGCCAATCTAGGTTATATGTACCTAGCAGTTTCCCCAAGAGACACAAGTTCCACAATGCTTGTACTGGGTCAAGCATTGATATCTTCGGTCACTTCTTAATAATGGTTTATGGACCTTTCCTCCAGGAACTTGTCCAAACCTTTTTTAAACCCAGCTACACTAACAGCCTTTACTACATCCTCCGGTAGCAAATTCCAGAGTTTGATTACACGTTGCGTGAAAAAATATTTTCTTTTATTAGTCTTAAATAGTTTACCCTGTAGCTTCATTGCATGTCCCCTAGTCTTTCTATATTCTGATAACGTAAACAATCGATCTACGTTTACCCGTTCCACTCCGTTCATTAATTTATAGACTTCTATCATATCTCCCCTCAGCCGTCTCTTTTCCAGGTTAAAGAGCCCTAACCCTTTTAGCCTTTCTTCATAGGAGTATCCTTCCATCCCCTTTACCATTTTGGTGGCTCTTCTCTGAACCTTTTCTAAAATCGCTATATCCTTTTTAAGATACGGCGACCAGAATTGCACACAATATTCAAGGTGCGGTCTCACCATGGAACGATATAGAGGCATTATAATATCTCTTGTTTTATTTTCCATTCCTTTCCTTATCATACCTAGCATTCTATTTGCTCTCTGGGCCGAGGGTTTTAACATGGTATCCACAATGACGCCTAAATCTTTTTCCTGGGTGGTGGTTCCTAATGTGGAACCTTGCATCTTGTAACCATAGTTTGGGTTGTTCTTCCCTAGGTGCATAACCTTGCACTTGTCCACATTAAATTTCATCTGCCATTTTGATGCCCAGTCTTCCAATTTATCAAGATCCTCTTGCAATTTTTCACAATCCTCTTGGGTTTTAACAACTTTAAATAGCTTTGTGTCATCTGCAAATTTGATAACCTCACTCGTTATTCCACTTTCCAGGTCATTTATGAATATGTCAAAAAGCAGCGGACCCAGAACAGATCCCTGGGGTACACCACTATTCACCTTTCTCCATTGGGAAAATTGGCCATTTAGCCCTACCCTCTGCTTTCTATCTTTTAACCAGTTCCTGATCCACAATAGTACACTGCCTCCTATCCCATGACTCTTTAGTTTTGCCAAAAGTCTCTGATGAGGGACCTTGTCAAAGGCTTTCTGAAAGTCCAGATACACAATATCAACCGACTCACCTTTGTCCACCTGTTTATTCACTCCTTCAAAAAAACATAACAGATTAGTAAGACAAGATCTTCCTTGTCTAAAGCCATGTTGGCTGTCTCCCATTAGGTTGTGACTATCTACATACTGAGTAATTTTATTCTTTATGATGGTTTCTACCATTTTTCCTGGTACTGACGTCAGGCTCACCGGTCTGTAGCTTCCCGGATCACCCCTGGAACCCTTTTTAAAAATTGGTGTTACATTGGCGATCCTCCAATCTTCAGGTATTAGAGATGATTTTAATGATAGTTCACAGATTACTGATAGCAGGTCTGCAATTTTATATTTCAGTTCTTTCAACACCCTTGGATGTATACCATCCAGCCCAGGTGATTTGCTACTCTTCAGTTTATCTAATAGTTGTAATACATCTTCCCGATGTATCGATATTTCCTTCAATTCTTCCGCACCTTCAAATACCACTTCAGTCATGGGTAACATCCCTACATCTTCCTCAGTAAAGACCGAAGCAAAGAATTCATTCAGTCTCTCCGCTATCGCCTTGTCGCCTCTTAGTGCTCCTTTAACCCCTTTATCATCTAATGGACCAACTGACTCTCACAGGTTTTTTGCTACGAATGTACTTGAAAAGGTCTTTATTTCGCGTTTTTGCTTCCGCAGCAAGCTTCTTCTCAAATTCTCTCTTTGCCTGTCTTATCAATGCCTTGCATTTGACTTGCCAGTGCTTGTGCTGTTTCCAGGTTTCATCGTTTGGCTCTTTTTTCCATTTACTGAAAGATGCTTTTTTGGCAACAATAGCCTCTCTGACCTCACCTTTAAACCATGCTGGCAGTTTTTTGGACTTCCTTCCACTTTTCTTAAAGCGTGGAATACAGCTGGTCTGGGCTTCCAAGATAGTATTTTTCAACAACACCCAAGCTTGATGTACATCTTTAACCTTTGCAACTGCTCCTTTTAGTTTTTTCTTAACTGTTTTCCTCATTTTATCATAGTCTCCCTTTCGAAAGTTAAAAGGTAGTACTGTGGATTTCCTTACTAGCCCTCCTCCACTAATTAAATCAAAGGCGATCATGCTATGATCACTATTGCCAAGTGGCCCCAACACCCTAGGAACTTTATCTCCCTAGCATGTCCTGACGTGACACTGACCCAGTCGATACCGGGGTAATTGAAATCACCCATTACACAGGTACACTAAAAAAAATTTTTTTTAAACTGCCTCTAATGTTTCGATTGATTTTTACGTTTTTTGGTGCGCTGAATCCAAATCTGGTAACCAATTTGCTCCATCACGTACAGATTTTTTGCTACATTGGGTTAGCAGTTTGAGGTGAACGTTTCAGATTGAGTGCGATCGAGATAAAAGTTTCTTGGATGAATTCTTTATACTAATTGTTTAGTAGTTATTCAAATAAGAATAAAGAAAATTGTAACAAGGCAGCACATAAGAATAGAGTAATGTCAACAAAACACACTGTGATGGTAGCAAAATTGTCTGCACTTAAAACAGCCACATACATGTGCACAAACATTGAGCATATAAGAGCGAGGTTAGACACAAAGCAAAGCAAAGAAATGTGCAAAAAATGTTGTACAGGTATGTATGTAAGAATAGAAAACGCAAACCGCACCATTGCAATACATGAAGACAAACACCCGATGGTGTGAAAATAAAATTCTAATAAATGAGATCCGACACTGTGGTAATAACTAGCAAATTTTTATTTCAAAGTTTAGTAAAAACACGATATTTGTCAACACAGTTTAGATTTTAAAGTCATTCTTGGGTCAATCAATCTCCTGGTGGGCCCGTTTCTTCTTCCCCCAAATGCTTCTCTTGGTGCGCTGCTTGGCGTATTTTTCATCTGGGGTTTCCCGCAGCAGCAACCAGCAGAAATCAGCCATCATAGTGGTGTTCCATCTTCCTTGGTACCTTCTCTCTGCGTCCTTGATGTCCTGGTGAAACCTTTCACCTTGTTCTTCACTGTACGCCCCCAAGTTTTCGGGAAAGTAGTTCACATGGGAGTGCAAGAAATGGACTTTCAGGCTCATGTTACAGCCTTGTTCTTTGAAGGCATTGAGCATCCTGGCAACAATATCCTTATAGTTCTCATCCCGCCTGTTCCCCAAGAATTTGAGAACAACATCCTTGAAGGAATCCCAGGCTTCTTTTTCCTTCTCAGACATCGTTTCAGCGAATGCTCCATCTGAAATGAGTTTCCTTATATCAGGGCCAACAAACACTCCTTCCTTTAGCTTTGCTTCAGAAAGTCGGGGGAACTTTGAGCAAAGGTACCGAAAGCACTCACCATCTTTTGGAAGGGACTTGATGAATTGCTTAATGAGACCCAACTTAATGTGGAGAGGTGGTAATAGAATTTTATCACGAGGTACCAAGCTCTCATGAAGAACATTTTTCTCACCGGGTCTCAAATACTCCCGAATTGGCCGGTCTTTTTTCCCCCAGTGTAGGTCGCGGGCCTGGCTATCCCACAAGCAAAGGAAGCAGGGATATTTGGTGAAACCGGATTGCTGCCCTAATAGCATGGATAGAATTTTAAAGTCTCCACAAATCATCCACTTATGTTCATCATAACGAATCTTCTGAAGAATCAGGGCCAAATTCTCGTATTTTTCTTGGAGAATAACAGAGTGAGCAATAGGAACTGAAGCGAATGTGTTGCCATTATGAAGAAGAACACCTTTTATGCTGTCTTTTGACGAATCAATGAACAGCCGCCATTCAGCAGGATCATACTTGAGTTTAAACTTTTCCATCACTCCGTATATATCGTTGCAAAATACCAAATCTTCCTCTTTGCTGAAATACTTCAAAAATTGTGTCTCGCGGTTGCGGTACCAATAAAAAGTTGTTCCTGGTGACAATAGATTTTTCTGTTTAAGCCGAGAACCTAGCAGTTGGGCAGCATCTTTTGGGAGTCCTAAATCCCAGACTAAATCATTCAATTCAGCTTGAGAGAAAAGTTCAGGTTTCGGATCTGGTTCAGTTTCAAACTCGGAAGTACTGGACTCATCGGGAAAAGCCATCTGATGAGTCTCATCATGATCAGAACCGTCCACACAAATATGATCCAAAGATTTTGGTGGTTCAGGCACAGGTACTTCGTTGCTATGAGGCATAGGTCTAATTGCTGAGGGAAGGTTGGGGTAACTTATTACGTTCTTATTTTTTAAGTTGTATCCCTTCACAATGCAAGAGCAAAAATAGCAGTCACTGCTGTGGTCTCTTTGTTCACGCCACATCATAGGTATTCCGAAACGAAATGCTTGTTTTTTACCTTTCATCCATAAGCGTAGATCTTCCTCACATGTCTTGCACACTTTGTGAGGAGCCCACGGTTTGTCTTGATCGCCTAACTTCAAACCGAAATAGGCAAAATATACTTTTTTAATAAATGCAGAAATGTTCCTCTGCCGCTTTTTCACGGTATATTCCCCACAAATAAAACAAAAACTGTCCGGAGAGTTGACGCAACCTCTGGCTCTGTGAGCCATCACAAATACACAGCACTGCAAACTACAACTGTAGTGAACCACTTCGGAATAAAGCTGGATTACGACTGAGCAAACAAAAGGTAATAATGAACTTGCAAGAAACTGAAATTTGACAGGAACGTTCATGTCGCAACCACCGTGTTTGAGCGAGCGAGCGAACGAGGCGAGGCGAGGCGAACAGGAAAGAACATGCGCCAGCGCGAGTACTGGATTTAGCCCCCCGCCTCCCAATTGTCCTGTCAATGTATAAAATGAATACAAAACACTCTAAAATATCATGAGGGAGTGTTTCTAGTTAGTTAACCATTACAACCTCTATTTTGGGCCAAGAAAATAAACTGCAGTCGGCTAAAAAGAAATTATGTGAACATTCCTTATATGGGTAAGAAATCTAAGTTTGCAAGAAAACGTGACGTGATGGAACATTTTGGCTATTTTTCCTGGATTCAGCACCCCAAAATCTATAGGAATCAGTTGCAAAACTGGAGGCAGTTTTTTGGTAGTGTACCTGTGTTATTATTACTGCGCTGTAACTTTTGTTAGCTTCCTTGATTTCTTTGAGCATTTCATCATCCATTTGGTCATTCTGGCCAGGTGCTCGATAGTACACCCCCACTGCCATTGCCTTCCCCCTTTTATATGGAATTTCAATCCATATTGTGACGCTCGCGCCCCTACCAGGCGGTTGCCTAGTAGGGACGGCTGGCCATCTGTATCCCTTCGAGGGTTGTAGTTGTGTCAATAAGAAAAGCCAAGTGGTTATTTAAAGCGCACAGGAAATTTTTATTCGGTTTCCAAAGTTGGCAAGTGATGAACATAAAAATTCTTTAAGCACTTTTTCCAGACAAAAGAAATACAGGATAATTTCTCCAAATCAAAATGTCCAAACAAACTCACAGCAGTTTCTATGCTTCACTGCAATTGCTTGCCATTTCAAAACACAAAAGCATTTGTAAAACTCTTCACAGCTTCCAACCTCGCTGTTGCCACGCCCCATACAAACAGTTCTAGCTGTTTGGGCCTTTACTGAAGTTTTGCAGTTTTTGCTTCCTAAGAGAGATTCCTAACCTCTTGTCTTCAGGGTTACTCTTCTCTTTCAACTCTTGAAAACTGCTTTAACTTACAACAGCTTCCTTTTGTATTTCACTGTTTTCTAACACACATTACTATTGTATTTTAGTGCACAGCTCACATTCCATCTCAGAGGTTTCTGACTCAACAACACTTCCTTCAGGGCCTACTTCCATGCTCTCCAGTGAGCTACAGCTAGGTGCTCTTTGAAAGTGCTCTGGTAACTTTTCCTTAAGAGTCTTTGCAATGTTAAACAGTCTCTCACACTGCCTGGCCTTGGCTCCTCCAAGCCGGTCTCCTGTGTGTCTCTCCTGCTTAACCTCCCTCCTGAGATACTTCTTGCTGTGCTGAGGCTTCAGATGTATGAAAGTCTCCTCTGAGTCAGAGCAAGAACTATTCGGGTGGCACTGCTCATTCCCTGCGTACATTTCTTGGCTGCCTTTCTAATGGTTCCTCCATTTGCTGCTCTCCTTGGCTGCAAGGGTTTTCCACAGCTTGGCCCCAGACCTCTCCTGTCTGTGCCTCCTGGGAATTGGACTTGAACCTGGGCTAGGGCTTGAACTGCAGCTGCCACTGGTGCTTGCTCCTGCACTCCTCCTGGACCTTCTGCTCACAGCTCCTTCCTCCTCCTGCCTCAAACTCAAACTGTGCCTCCCTCTTTTGTTTGTTCTTCCTCTGTTAACTGTTGAGCTGGGCAACTCCCTTCCTAGCTCCTCCCACTTGGACCTCCTACTCCTCTGCAGGGTTGTCCTGTGGTCTGTGATTGGCTTACGCTTAGCTCTGCCCTCTAGGTTTCTTTCAGTGCTTCTAGTATGGAGCCTAGGATTTTGTGCTCCCATCCCCCGCAATGAAAAAAAATCCTTCTTTTTTTCCGTTTTCCCTAGCTGGGCTGCACTCACCTCATCACATATCCCCCCCCCCCCTTAGACTATTTCGGGCTGTCGCTTTATCCCGCGAACAGCACGAAATACGGGATAAGGCGTCTGCATTTGTATGAAGCTTCCCGGCCCTGTGCTCTATCTTAAAATCAAACTCCTGTAGGGCCATGTACCACCTCGTTAAACGAGCGTTGCTGTCTTTCATTTTATGTAGCCATTTAAGTGGGGAGTGATCAGTCACCAGTAAAAATCTCCATCCAGTTAAATAAAACCTCAGCGCATTAATGGCCCACCTTATAGCAAGGCACTCACGCTCTATGGTTGAGTATTTTCTTTCTGGAGGAGTTAACTTGCGACTTAAAAACATTATCGGGTGCTCAGAGCTCTCCGGCTTCTGAGACATCACCGCCCCTAGGCCTGTTTCCGATGCATCGGTCTGAATAATAAAAGGTAGAGAAAAATCTACCCCACGTAATACAGGAGCTTCACACAATTTTTCTTTTAACCTCACAAAGGCCTGTCCTGCCTCCTGATCCCAGAGCAAGACATTAGGGGCATTCTTTCTAAGCCTCTCAGTTAATGCGGCTGCTTCGGTTGCGAAGTGTGGGATAAACCGCCTATAATACCCCACTAACCCCAAGAAACCCCTAAGATCCTTTTTTGTAACAGGTCTCGGGAATTTTTTTACACTCTCCACCTTGTCAAAGAGAGATTTTACTATACCCTGTCCAACCATGTGACCTAGGTATTTTACCTCAGATGCCCCAAACATACATTTAGCCGGGTTTATAGTAAGGCCGGCTTGCTTCAATGCCCGCAACACTGCCCTAACCTGGGTCAAGTGTTCATCCCACCGTGCACTATGAACCACGATATCGTCCATATAGGCCACTGCATACCGCTGGTGAGGGCGGAGGACCATGCCAACCAATCGTTGACAAGTTGCGGCTGCCCCATGGAGCCCGAAGGGCATCCGACGGAATTGGAAAAGCCCTACTGGGGAACTAAATGCTGTTTTTGGCCGAGATTCCCTGGTGAGGGGAATCTGCCAATACCCCTTTGTTAAATCCAATGTAGTCAGATACCTGGCCTGCCCTAGCCTATCCAAGATCTCCTCTATCCTAGGCATAGGGTAGCTGTCGAAACGTGAAATGTCATTTACTCTCCGGAAATCTATGCAAAAGCGCATAGATCCGTCCGGCTTCGGGACCAAAACTACGGGGTTGTTCCAAGGGCTCTTGGAAGCCTCAATTATGCCCATCTCTAACATTTCTTTTATTTGGGACACTACCTCTCTCTGCTTTGCCTCCGGGAGTCTATACGGTCGCTGACGCACTACTTCACCAGGCGGGGTCACAATTTCGTGCGCGACCAGCCCTGTTTCTCCCGGTACCGGGGTAAGGACGTCCGAGAGGTCCTTCAGCATTCCGGACAACTCCTTTTGCTGTGTCCAGGAGAGCTTTTCCCCAATCCTATAAACAGGATCTGTATTGCCTTTCACTAGTTGAGGTCCTAATTCATCTTCCTCCTTCTCTATACAACAGGCAGTTAACCCTTCTATCTCACCTAGGCCTGTAGATCCGAATCCCTTGGAGTCCCTGGTGGTAGATGAAAGCTCATCTACTTCTTCTACGGGTGGAAAACCTACCCTCTCACAAACCAATTGGGCCACTCTATCTCCGGGGTTCACCTTAAAATTTTCTTGGGAGAAGTTAAATAAGAGAACCTTTAATTCTCCCCTGTAGTCAGGGTCTACGACTCCTGCGCCTACATCTATAAAATTTTTAAGGGCAAGGCCTGACCTGGGTGCAATCCGTCCGTAACACCCGGGCGGTATTTCTACCTTCAGTCCAGTGTTTACTATGGCCTTTCCTTGCTTGGGTACAACTACCTCAACTGCGCTAGATAGATCTAACCCAGCCGCTTGTTCAGTGGCCCGCTTGGGAATCCTAGCCTCAGGGTTAATTCTACAAAACCTGATGACAAACCTGGGTGCCTGTACTTTTTCCTTAGGGACTATTGACCTCCCCGGGTCTACTCTTTTTCCAAACAGGGGAGCAGGTATTATTCCCCCTGTAGCAGCTCTGGGGTGGCCAGCTTCCCTTTTCCCTTTCCCTGGAGATTTTACATCTGGGCCTGCCTTTTCTTGCAGCTTTTTCTCCACTCCCTTCCTGAACAGGGACCAATCTAGCTGGGCTGCACTCACCTCATCACAATATAGATTCTACAGCAGATTTTGTTTCCTGCAAAACTTTAATCCTTTCTGAGTCAATGCCCTCTCTAACATAGAGCGCAACCCCTCCACCAATTTGATCAGCTCTATCATTACGATATAGTTTGTACCCAGGTATCACAGTGTCCCACTGGTTGTCCTCCTTCCATCATGTCTCTGATATTCCTATCATATCTAACCTTTCATTTAGTGCTATATATTCTAACTCTCATGGCTGTTCCCCAGACCTTGGATTTCATGCAGCTTTGTTACTCTGGTGATACCAGTCTCCAAACTTAATGAGGGTAGTTTACAAGATGAGATTAACTCTGACCCCCTGGTGATGTCAGTCTCCGGGCCTGTTGAGATTGGTCTGCAGCCCCTCCTTGCTAAATCAAGAATAGCAGACCTCAAAGGGAGGTGCTAGAAACAATAGCAGACCTCAAAGGGAGGTGCTAGAGAAAATTCACTATAAAGGACAGAAATACTTCCTCTTTCTCTCTCTCTTCCTCTATTCATCGGACATGAAGGACAGGAGGCTCTGATAATCAATTCTCTTCACCCCTCCCCCCTCTCTCTCTCTCTGATCTCTCTCACACACACATGCACACACGTAGAGTCTTTCATATACTCTATTCTCTCTCACACTTCACACATGCACACACACACACACACAGGGGTATGTTTACTAAACGTGAATAACGCGCGTAGTATGACGTTAACGACCGTAAGTGCAGTGTAACGTGCGTAAACACGTGCCAACGACCAGTAACGTCGTACTACGCGCGGTAACCGCGCTTAACGATCGTAAAGCCCCACGGCGCGTTAAAACAGCGCAGAAGGTGGAGAGTGGGTGGAGAGAAGGGGTCAATGGGCGGAGAGGGGGCGTGGAGAGGCTCCCCCTCACTAACGCGCTGCAATTCTGAGCTCAATTCCAACGCGAAAGAAAACCTGCCGTTAAAGGCAATTAAAGGGAAGAGAAACCATTTCCGTCAGCAATGTACAGAAAAACCGGGGAAACACACAAAACGTGAGCAGTGTGATACATGTGCACTGAACAAAATAGCACATAAAACGTTAAAAATGACCACAGGAAACATTTTAAAAAGCATAATACAGCTGGGCAACAGTGATAGCAATGGGCAACAAGGAACAACACTGCCTGGAAAGCACCAAATAGAAAAGAAATGATGTGTGGAAGGGTCTACGCTTCACAGACCCTTTTAAATATCATTTCATTGTAATGGATTGTCCTGGGAGTGTTGTGTAATGTTTCCCAATGATATCATTGTTGCCCAGCTTGGTTATGGGTGTGTGCCCCTTTTGTGAGGTCTTTTCTGAGGTTTATGTGCACCTTTGTCTGCATACAAGGTAAATGAGGCCACAGTAAACCTGTTGCAGAGCAGGGTTTCTGACTCGTCAGGCCGGTTTAACTAACTCCAGGGACTGCACTGTCTCTGTGGCCACAGTGTGGTGCAACAGACACAGCCAGTGCCTGTAAGACCAGAGGGTCACAGGTTCAAATCCCAGCTGGGGCTCCTGCCAGTCCCCATAGTTTTACCCACCACTAAACAGTGATAGTAAAGATACTCCTTTATTGCAGAGAACATACGCATGGCCTATATTTTACCACACCAAACACAGACACCAGAAACAGGCACATTACCTAAAGCAGAGTCCCGCAAATGCAGTCCTGGAGGGCCCCACACCATTCCGGCTTCATGCTGCCTCTAATAAAGATGCCTGTGCTGCATAGCTATGCACCACCCCCATGGTATGCAGATGTAGCTCATGCATATTTATGAGGGACAGCATGAAAACCCGAACAGTGTTTGGAACACCAGGACTGGAGTTGGGGAACTCTGCCGTAAAGCAGCAGCCAACAGGGCCGCACACCCACCCACAGGCCCCATTGGCCAATGCCTCCTGGAGAGGCAAGACATTGGGCCCTGCCTGTATCTCCCAATACTAGCAGTTGCATACCTTAGCAATGCCACCCTACACCTGGGTATATGGTACAGAGCTATCAAACGTTTCCTATGATAACTGGCAGATATCAATTCCTACGTTAAGCACATTTTGCTCATTGAGCTCCACCATAACAATCATTCTGATGTCTGCGGTGTGTGCTGCAGGTCTGGTCTCTGACAGTGTTCACCACCCTGGGGAGTGACCCCCCAACAGCCTTGTGTACCATATCCATGCCTGTACTATGCCCATGACTGGTGTGGTGGGTATGGCTGCTGACCACCTCTATAGTAGCACAATGCTGGCATAGGTGTGGGGGTGGCTGTCTGTCTATCCAGTGTGTGGTGGCTGCAAACACCTTCCACAGTCCACACTGCCAGCAATGTTGCCAGTATTGGGCTGCCAATGTGCATAATGAGGAGCAAGGTACCATGGGTATAGGCCGGACAGGGTGGCCTGGCCAGGGTGCATCTGCACAGGGCATAGGGCAGTGACAGGCACATTGTAGTGGCCGGCCACCACCTACACAGACAGGGTGACCTCAGTATGTGCTGCTGAGAGATCACTCTCACCCTGACTGTGCAGTGACCACAGCATGGCTAGGCACCCCCATAGTGCTATCTAGTATTTCTCTCATGTGATATATATGGGTTGCCTTTTGGGGCCCTGTCACTGATTTAACTGTGTATGCTGACATCCCAGTTCTGGGTGCAGGCATCTCCACTGGGCACTAGCAGACTATTTGCAGCTGGTATGTGTTGTGATGGAGTGGCTTGCAGGGTGCAGTGGCTGATGGCTTGCACCAGGGGAATATCAGATAGTGGTGGGGTGCTGCATGCCATATCTAGGCCTAATGTCTGTCTGCTATTGTGTTCTGGATGTGTACAGAGCTGCATTGACTGCTCTGTGGGGTGTGTGTCCCTCAGCAGGACTGGGGTTGATGTTCCCCTCTATGTCCACCTTGCAGGTAGATGTTGTATCTTTTGATAGGAGACCCTGTTTGCTGCCCTGGGGGAGGGGGTGGTGGTGCATGGGCCCTCCTGGGGGTCCATGGGGGCTACACCTGACTGATACAGACAGAGATGTCCAAGGTGTTTCTGCAGAAACTACCTCTCACACTATAACACTGCTGTGGACCTGCACCATGGCCTCTTTCAGCCATGGACGGTGCTGTGGACCTAGTGCTGGGCGCCTCACTGCACCCTCAGGGTGAGCACAGTACCCGCACAATGTGACGGTGTGTAGCTACTCTGTGCCAGTACAACACACGGTCGGTACCCCCTATCAGGCCGAGGTGCTGTGGGGGTGTATTCCCCATGGTGTGTATGTGTGGACAGCTGATTTGCATGTGCAGTGCATCATGGGTGTGACTGGCCCAATCCAACCCTGTGAAACACCAGCACCTGCTCACAGGCTCTGCTAAACCATAGGCCATCACACGTACATCTGTTAGCATAATGCATAGGTGCAGGACACCCTACAAAGTCTGTAATATAAGATGCCCACACTGGTAAAAACACACGTACCCACGCACGTGGCTACGCACTTACCAATGCACGCACCAACGTACGTGGCTAGGCACACTCCGAGGGTGTTTTTCTGACACCAATACTCAGCGTAACGAAAAACATGCCTCCTCTTTCCTTCTGTAATGTACAGGATGATGCCTGAGACAGCCTTTTGCGTTAGGCACACTGGGGGCTCGAACCCATGCTGCCTGTAACAGAGGTCAGTACCGTAACCATTGTGCTACAGCTCTGTTTTAGTGCTTTGTGTCTGTACGTCTTCTTACGATTAACGCGCAGTAACGCGGCACGGCACCCGGTAACGCTCGTTAATTTTTCTAACGCGCGGTAGTGGTAACGATGTACCGCCCATGTCCTTATTTGGGGTTTCTTTCACTACCGTGGCTCCTAACGCGAACTGCACTAACGCGATTTAGTAAACATACCCCTAAGAGTCATAAGAATAGGAATGGAGAATAAAACCAAGAATATTATAATGCTTCTGTATTATTCCATAGTGTGACTGCACCTTAAATATTCTGTGCAATTTTTGTGCCGTTTCTTAAAAAGGATATAGCGGTATTCGAAAAGGTACAGAGAAGAGCCACCAAAATAGTAAAGGGTATGGAAGGATACCCCTATGAGGAGAGGCTTGAAAGGTTAGATCTCTTCAATCTGGAAAAGAGACGGCTGAGGGGAGATATAATAAAGGTCTATAAATTAATGAATAGAGTGGAATGGGTAAATGTAGATCAATTGTTACGCCATCAAAAAGTAGAAAGACTAGGGGACAAGCAATGAAGCTACAGTGTAACCCGTTTAAGACTAATAAGAGAAATTCTTTATTCATTCAACGCGTAATCAAACTCTGGAATTTGTTACCGGAGGATGTAGCAAAAGCTGTTAGTGTAGCTGGACTTAAAAAGGTTTGGAAAAGTTCCTGGAGGAAAGGTCCATATGCCATTATTAAAGAGAACCCAGGAAATTCACTGCTTGCCCCAGTACAAGCATTGTGGAACCTGTATGTCTTTTTTGGGAAACTGCAAGGTACTTCTGATCTGGATTGGCCACAGTTGGAAACAGGATACTGGGCTTGATGGACCTTGGTCTGATTCAGTATGGCGTATCTTAGGTTCTTATGTAAGAAATAACCATTGCAATAAAATGGGGGATCAGAACATTTTTCAGATATGTTAGTAAGAGGAGGAAGTGCAAAAGTGGTATTGTCAGACTCAACGGTGAAGGGGAGGAATATGCAAAACCTGATGAGGCTAAAGCAGAATTACTTAACACATATTTTTGTTCTGTGTTCATAGATGAAGGGCCAGGAGTAGGACCTCAGAAAACACCCACAAATAGGAACAGAAGAGAAGGGGATAAGAACAGAAGATATGTCATACTGGTCAGATCAAGGGTCCATCAAGCCCAGTATTGTGTTTCCAGCAGTGGCCAATCTAGATCACAAGTACCTGTCAGGTTCCCAAAAGGGATACAGATTCCATGCTGTTTGTCCAATAAGTAAGCAGTGGATTTCCCTGGTCCTCTTTAATAATGGTTTATGGACTTTTCCTTCAGAAACTTGTCCAAACCTCTTTTAAATCCAGCTACACTAACAGATTTTACTACATCCTCTGGTAATGAATTCCAAAGTTTGATTACACATTGAGTGAAAAAATATTTTCTTTGATTAGTTTTAAATGTGCTATATTGTAACTTCATGGTTTGTCCCCCTACTCTTTCTACTTTTTTGAAAGGGTAAACAACTGAACTACATTTACCCATTCTACTCCATTCATTATTTTATAGACCTCTATCATATCTCCCCTCAGCTGTCTGTTTTCCTTGTTGAAGAGTTCTAACCTTTTAAACCTTTCCTCAAAGGGATATCCTTCCATCCCCTTAACATTTTGATGCTCTTCTCTGTACCTTTTCTAATTCTTCTATATCCTTTTTAAGATATGGTAACCAGAATTGCACACAATATTCAAGGTGTGGTCACACCATGTAGCGATACAGTGGCATTATAATATCCTTCATTTGACTCTTCATTCCTTTCGTTATGATTCTCAGCATTCTTTGCTTTCTTGGTCATCACTGCACAGTAGGCATTGGGTTTCAATGTATTATCCATGATGACATCTAAATCCTTCTCCTGGGTGGTGATTCCTAATGTGGACCCTTCCATTATGTAACTGTTCTTTCCTCAGTGCATAACTTTGCACTTGTCCACATTAAATGTCCTCTGCCATTTGGATGCCCAGTCTCAAAATATACGAAGGTCCTCTTGCAACATTTACAATCCTTTTGTGTTTTAACAACTTTGAAGAATTAGGTGTCATCTGCAAATTTAATCACCTCACTCATTATTCCTATTTCCAGGTCATTTATAACTATGTTAAAAAGCAGCAGGCCCACACAGATCCCTGGGGTACTCTACTATTCACCTTTCTCCATTGAGAAAATTGGCCATTTAGCCCTATTCTGTTTTCTTTCAACCAGTTCCTAATCCATAATAGTACATTGCCTCCTATCTCATGGCTTTTTAATTCCCCAAGAGTCTCTCATGAGGGACTTTGTCAAAGGCTTTCTGACAATCCAGATATACTATATCAACCGGCTTGCCTTTATCTACCTGTTTATTCACACCTTCTAAAAATATAACAGATTAGTAAGACAAGACTTTCCTTGGCTAAATCTATGTTGGCTTTTTCCCATTAAACCATGACTCTCTACATGCTCAGCAATTTTATTCTTTATAATAGTTTCTACCTTTTTGCCTCGAACTGATATCAAGCTCACTGGTCTGTAGTTTCCCGGATCACCCCTGGAACCCTTTTTAAAAATTGGCATTACATTGGCCACTCTCCAATCTTCGGGTACTACAGTTGATTTTAACAATAGATCATATATTACTAATAGTAGTTCTACAATCTCATATTTCAGTTCTTTCAGCACCCTAGGATGTATGCCATCTGATCCAGGTGCTTTGCTGCTCTTTAGTTTGTCAATTAGCTGTATTACATCTTCCCGATTTATCGAGATTTGTTTCAATTCCTCTGATACATCACCTTTAAGTATCATTTCTGACATGGGTAAGTTTCCTACATCCTCTTCAATAAATACTGAAACAAAAAATTCACTCAGTCTTTCTGCTATGGCCTTGTCTTCTCTCAGTGCATCATTTACCTCTCCATCATCTAATGTTTATGTTTGTGTTTATGCAATTTCTTGATATATCACCCAGGCTGAAGGGTATCAGAGTAGTTTGTCCAACTGATTCCAGAATTCTGCTTGCCTCTTGAGTCCTGCACGTGGAATGGGAAACATTTCTGAGAACGCTACCCTAGAAGCTCTGGATTTCAACTTTCTACCTAAAAGCCTAAATTTGGCTTTCAGAACGTCCCTCACACATTTTCCTATGTTACTGGTACCAACATGTACCAAGAGAGCAGGCTGCTTCCCAGCACTATCTATAATCTTGTCTAGGTGTTGCGTGAGATCTTCTACCTTCACAGCAGGCAGGCATGTTACCAAGTGATCCTTACATCTACCAGCTACCCAACTATCTACATGCCGAATGACTGAATCACCAACTATAACGGCCATCCTAACCCTTCCCTCATGAGAACATGACCCTGGAGAAACCTCCTCGGTGCAAGAGGGTTTTACATCACCTGGAGGACAGGTCCAAGTTACAGGATCACTTCCTGTCACACCAAAATGATGCTCTCCTTTCATGTGATCTCTCTCTTCCATGGGATGTTGAATGATTTTCAGAAGACTATGTTCATGAGGAACTAGCTAAAATAAAAGTAGACAAAGTGAGGGGGCCAGATGGGATACATCCAAGAGTATTAAAGGAACTTGAGGAAGTTCTAGTGGATCCACTATCTGATCTCTTCAATGCTTCTTTAGATTCAGGAGTGGTCCCAGAGGACTAGAGAATGGTGCATGTGGTCCCTTTACACAAAAGAGTAGTAAGAATGAGGTTGGGAACTACAGGCCAGTTAGTCTGACTTCTGTGATGAGTAAATTAATGGATACACTGCTAAAACAGAGGATAGCGAGGTTTCTGAAGTCCAATGGATTGCAGGATCTGAGGCAGCATGGGTTTACTAGAGGCAGGTCTTCTCAGACAAATCTGATTGACTCCTTTAGCTGGGTGACCAGTGAGTTAGACTGAGGGAGAGCCCTAGATGTAGTGTACTTAGACTTCAGAAAAGCCTTTGACACCATTCCGCACAGGTGACTTATAAATAAATTGAGAGCCCTAGGGATGAACCCTAAAATGACTGAATGGGTTAGAAATTGATTGAGTAGGAGGTGATAAAGGGTACAGGTAAATGGAGCTCACTCTGAGGTGAAGGATGTACCAGTGGTGTTCCATAGGAATCTGTCCTCGGTCTGATTCTTTTTAACATTTTTGTTACTTATATTGCATAAGGGCTGTCGGGTAAGGTTTGCCTCTTTGCAAATGATACCAAAATCTGCAATATTGTAGACACCCATGAAGGAGTAGATAATGTGAGGAGGGATCTACCTAAGCTTGAAGAATGGTCAAGAATTTGGCAGATGTGATTTTGTTTTTATTTTTTATTTAACAAGTTTTCTATACCGCATTCTCATGAAATTCAAAGCAGTTTACAGTATAACAAACTTGCAGCATACATTGAACAGGGATCATGCAACTTGGAGAGACATATGGGGGTGCACTTGGGCAGCATATTTACATACAGGTAGCATCTCAGTAGCTAGAGTTTTGGGGTTGTTGGTAGTTTGGAGTTGGGGTAAGGGAAATGGGGGAAGTGGAGGGTAGCATTTTAGGCATCTTGGGAAGTGAGGTGCTTTTCATGAGGAGTGTAGGCGATAAGATTGAAGGGTAATCAAGCGTCAAGTCCATAGTGCTCCTTAAAGGGAAGTCTCTTTAGCGCTTTCCTGAAGCTCCAGATGTCTTTGGTTGCCCTTATATTTTCGGGTAGGGTGTTCCATATGGTTGAAGCATACAGGGATATGGCTCTGTTACATATTGTTTGTTTAGCTCTTGTCTTGCCCTTTGGTATGGACAGTAAGCTTTTATTTAGGGCCCGTCTTGGTCTATTTTCAGGTTCCTTGATGATCAGCAGTTGGAGAATGTTTGGTGATAGATTGTGGATTAATTTGTAGATGATCAGCAGAGTTTTGAATTTGGATCGAGTGTGAACTGGTAGCCAGTAGAGTTGGTGTAGGGTGGGTGTGATATGGCTGTGTTTTGTTGTTTCAGTGATTATCCGTGCTGTGGTGTTTTGGACCAGTTGTAGTAGGTGGGTTGTTTTCTTTGGTAGGCCTTGATATATGACATTGCAATAGTCTTACAGGTGTTATCATAGTATGGCATATTGTTTGGAAGTCACTTGCACTGAGTAAAGGTTTGAGTTTCTGTATGGTTCTTAGTTTGTGGTAAGCTGATTTTGTAGTCTTCTTGATGTGTGGTTGGAAGCTGAGGTTTTGGTCTAGGGCAGTGATGGCTAACCTTTTTGAGCCCGAGTGCCCAAACTGCCGCACAAAACCAAAGAATTTCCTCAAAGTGCCAGCACGTCATTTGCATAAGTGGTCTTATTTGCATAAATATTTGCATAATGTTACCATACACTAACTTTTAGTAAACATGTCTCTTAATGAGTGTATGGATAAAGAAAGACTAAAAGATTTCTACATTACTATAATCCAGTGCCAACCGCCAGGCACATTAGGAACTACTACAAACGCTGCCCATTTAGAACCCATAGCAAACCCGCCGTATCCTGACAGCATTACCAGGACTCACAAAGCACCATACCCTACCTATCAAAAGGCAACACTGCAAATATTAAACAAATACATTTCAGAGAATACTGGGGAAAGAGAACAAGTGGCAACGTCAAATAGGAATTTCCTCTTGTACCAAACAAAGCGCAGATGTTAATGATGCACATTTCCCAGAGCTGACATATTCCAGTTAATAAATTCAAAATAAAGAGATATCTTTCTACCTTTTGTGCATTTTTTTTCAGTTGCAATTGGTCCAGCCATTTTCTTCTGGTTTCTTCATGTTTTCTGCTAACTCTCCATCGTCTGCTGTCCATTTGTCCTTTCTTCTCTCTTCTAGTTTTTTTTCCATTCTCTCTCTCTCTACATCTGCTTTAACATACTAATCTTTCTCCTTTTGCTCTTTCCTCATTCCTATTTCATCCACACAAATTTTACCCCTCCATCCTCAATCCCCAATTACTCTCCCAATACCTGGCCAATTGTAGATTTTTCATCCCTCCTACACAAAATATTTTTCCCCTCTCCATTTTACTCTCCCAGCCCCATCCCATTCTAATCCTCCCCCAACATCAGCTCCCTTCTAGTTCCAGTCTCACCCAGCATCCATTCCCTTCTTCAAGCCCCCCACTTCCCCTCAGCCCATTTCCATTCCAAGCCCCGTCCCCATCAGCTATTTGCAGTTCAAGCCCCCCACTTCCCCTCAGCCCATTTCCATTCCAAGCCCCATCCCCAACAGCTATTTGCAGTTCAAGCCCCCTTCCACTCAGCCCATTTCCAGTCCTAGCAACCCCCCCAACCCATTACCAGTCCTAGCCCCCCATAGCCCACTCCCAGTCCTAATCCCACCAGCCCATTTCCAGTCCTAACCTCCCCATCAGCCCACTCCCAGTTCTAATCCCCCATCACACAATTTTTAGTTTAAGCCCACAGTGCGACTATAACCACTACGAACCCACCCCAGTGTCCATCACCACTCCTAACCCCCCCCGCCCAGCGCCCATCACCACTCCTAACCCCCCCAGCCAGCCCAGTGCCCATCACCACTCCTAACCCCCCCCAGCCAGCCCAGTGTCCATCACCACTCCTAACCCCCCCAGCCCAGTGCCCATCACCACTCCTAAACCCCCCAGCCCAGCCCAGCCCAGCCCATCACCACTCCTAACCCCCCCTCCAGCCCATCACCACTCATAACCCCCCCAGCCCAGCCCAGCCCAGCCCATCACCACTCCTAACCCCCCCCCAGCCCAGCCCAGCCCAGCCCATCACCACTCCTAACCCCCACCCCCCCCCCCAGCCCAGCCCAGCCCAGGGAAAATTTTAAAAAAAAAGAAAACCTGTCTGCTGCCGTTGTCGGGGCCGCCGCGGCAGAATCGAGCGTGCCGCGGGGCCCCCCTGTACCCACCCGGCAGAGCCTGCCCTCCCCGTAGCAGCTCTCTCTTTGGAGCTACAGTCAGACGCGCCGGCTTGCAGAGCGCGAAGGGAAGAGTTCCCATCAGCCCCCGCGGGCTTAACAGAGTCGCGAAAGGGAAACTCTTCCCTTCGCGCTCTGCAAGCCGGCACGTCTGACTGTAGCTCCAAAGAGAGAGCTGCTACGGGGAGGGCAGGCTCTGCCGGGTGGGTACAGGGGGGCCCCGCGGCACGCTCGATTCTGCCGCGGCGGCCCCGACAACGGCAGCAGACAGGTTTTCTTTTTTTTTTCAATTGCGGACCTTCCCGCGTGCCAGCTGCAAGGCCTTCGCGTGCCACAGCTGGCACGCGTGCCATAGGTTCGCCATCGCTGGTCTAGGGTAACACCTAGGTACTTCACCTTCTGCTTAACTGATAAGTCATGTATTAGGATTCTTAGGGTTTTGGGTGGTGAAAATGTAGTATTTCTAATGATATGTAGAGTTTCTAGAAACATAATTGTAGAAAAAGACTACATGGCCTATCTAGTCTGTCCTTTCATATCAACTATCTTTAGGGATTCTCTGTGTTTGTCCATGCTTTTTTGTATTTGGATACTGTCCTCATGTCCACCACCTCTACTGATGATACATAGCCACTCTCTGCACATATATACAGTGTCATCATGTGTTGCACCACAGAGCTGCCATATCAGGGGGTTTCTTAAGTTTATGGTAAGATTTTGTTTACTGAGCCATGCTATAATTGCTTCAGAGCAGGTGGTGATTGGTGTGTAGTCAGGATGGTCTGTATTGAATGGTACATAGATCATTATATCGTCTGTGTATATTTTGTAGTGGATGTTATGTTTCTTTATTATATTGCAGAGGGGCTGGAGGTAAATTTTAAAAAATATTGCTGAGAGGGCCGATCCTTGTGGGATACCTTGTGTTTATGTGAATGGTTTTGAGTGATGCTTTCCGGCTCCTCTGATCTGCTGAGTCCTATGTGTTAGGTATGAGGTGAACCATTTTAGTACTGTGCCATATATCCCTACTTCTTGCAGTGTTCTTAGTAGGCTGAGGTTGTTGACTATGTCAAAAGCTGCTGCAATATCAATGAAGATCAGGATAAAACCTTTTTTTACATTGTCTATGTCGGATATTAAATTGTTGAGGAGTGATGTGAAAAGTGTTTCTATGCTATGATTGAGTTTGAAGCCATGTTGATAGGGATCCAGTGGGTGTGGGTGTTTATGTGTTCTTGTAACTGTAGCTGATCTGTTTTTTCAATTATTTTGGTTATAAAAGGTAAACTGGTGACTGGCCTGTATGAGTTGGGGTCCTTATTGTTAAGTTCAGTACCTTCCAATGTCAGTCTTATTGAATTTTGCTTGAGATTGGGGGGCAGGTACCCTTGGGTAAGCAATTTCTGGGAAATACTCAGCAGTGTAGGGATTAACTTTTTTCTTGTAAACTTAATCCATGAGGCCAGGCATAGATCCAGTGGGGAGATAGTTGTGATGAGGTTTGTTACAATGGTACCCAAGTGTTCTGTGGGACTATTGAAGGTTTCCCATGTTTTAATATAGTTGCTGTTTGAGATGGGCTCCTCAGGCTGTGTGTGAGTTCCTTTTTGGTTGTATTTGTTTTGCAAGAATTCTGCAATCTCTTAGGAGTTTACAGGGATGTTTCCCTCATGCTTTGTAGGTTCCTTGTTGAAAGTGCATACAATGTCAAATAGTTCTCTGGATCTGTTGAGTGAACCCATTATTATGTTTGTATAATATTCTCTTTTGCATTTTCTTATTAGGTCATGATAGGTGCATTACATGGTGTTGTATTGTAGGAGGTGTTCTTGGCGCTTTGTTTGTCGCCATCTTCGCTCTAGTTTCCTTAGAGTCCACTTTTGTTCATTGATTTTGCTAGAGTACATGGTGCATTCTGGCTTCCCTTCTTTGTTATGTTCTTGGTAGCTGCCAGCGCAGCTTTTTCTATTATATTGTTCCAGTTGGTTATGCTTGCTTCTAGATATGTTATGTTGTGTTGAAGTTGTGGGAGTACTTGAGTCAGGAATTCTTCCTCATTAAATTGTTTAAATTTTCTTGTATTGTTTGGTGTGATTTCTGTTGGCTTCATTACTGTAGGTATGAAAGGGCTTCCCTTAAGCAGTGTGCCTGTTTAAATCTGTTCTGCTGATGTGCTGTGATGGCGAGTGCAAGGGGTGGGGCTTACCACCGCACTTTGCAGGGATGTCATAGAAGCTTGCTGGAGTGTCGGGTGCAGGGACAGTGCAAGAGCTGGTAGAGCTGTGAGGGTTGTGGGTGTCCGAAGTCAGGTGAGGCCAGTGGACAAAAGGGCTTCCCGTAATGGTAAAATGCAGGATCATACATTTGGGCTGCAAAATTCCAAGGAAGGGGGTGAAGTAATTCTGTCCATGAAAGATGAGCAGGACCTGGTCGTGATTGTTTCTGATGATCTTAAAGTGGCTAAACAAGTAGAAAAGGAGATAGCAAAGCCAGAAGAATGTTTGAGTGCATAGGGAGAAGAATGGCCAGTATGAAAAAGGAGGTGATAGTGCCTCCGTATAGGTCTTTGGTAGCATAGTAGCATAGTATATGGCAGATAAAGACCAGTATGGTCCATCTAGTCTGCCCAATAAGGTGGCTAGAGTGGCTGTAACTGCTGCTCCTTGCAAGTCATTCCCCCTCTATGCTTTTGTTTAGGATCGCAGTTGCCGCTCTGGGCAGGTCACCCCCCCCCCCTCCCATATACTTTTGTTTAGGGATGTACCTGTTGCTCTGTGCAGGTCATCCACCCCCTCTATTTACTGAAGTATAAAAGATATTTAAGTTTCTTAATGCACTTGATTTTGATTTATGGACACGTACAATGCAGTTACTAGATGACTATGAATTCAAGAGAAACAGACTCAAAAATTCAAAAGTCATGCATCTAAGACTAGTCACACTACCGGGTAAGATGCTTTCCAGTGGTAGATCAGCACTGCGGCTTTGACAATGTAAGTTTCATGTGCTCTCGCCGATACATCAAAGATTTTATGTCCTTTTATGTGAGACCTCATTTGGAGTATTATGTGCAATTCTGGAGACCACACCTTCAAAAGAATATAAACAGGATGGAGTTGGTGCAGAGATCAGTGGTCTTCATTATAAGTGATATGGGGACAGACTTAAAGATCTTAATATGTATACTTTAGTGAAAAGGCAGGATAAAGGAGATATGATAGAGACGTCTAAATACCTCCATGGCATAAATGCACAAGAGGAGAGCCTCTTTCAATTGAAAGAAAGCTCTGCTTTGAGGGGACATAGGATGAAGGTGAGAGTGGATAGATTCAGGAGTAATATACAGAAATATTTCTTTACGGAAAGAGTGGTAGATGCATGGAATAGTTTCCCAGTAGAGGTAGAAGAGACAAGGACGGTATCTAACTTAAAGAAAGCATGGGACAAGCACAGAAGATCTATAAAGGAAAAATAGGGACTATAATAGTTGATATGGAAGGGCAGACTAGTTAGACCATATGATCTTTTTCTGCCATCAGGTTTCTATGTTTCTATCTTTCAGAAAATAGGAAAAGGAACCAAATGATAAAAACAGGAAACATCATAAGCACTGGCAAGTTAGATGCAAGGCATTGAAACTGCAGGCAAAGAGAGAATTTGAAGAGAAGCTTGCCATGGAAGAAAAAACTCATAATAAAAACCTTTTCAAGTATGTTCATAGCTTAAAAACTGTGAGAGAATCAGTTGGACCATTTGATGATAGAGGAGTAACAGGGGCACTAAAAAAGGACAAGGCCATAGGGGAGAGACTGAATGAATTCTTTGCTTCAGTGTTTACTGAAGAAGATGTAAGGAAGTTGCCCATTTCAGAAATGATATTTATTTTTTTATTAGACCTTTTTTCCAAATTGCACAAGCAATAATAAGGAAATGCAAGCAACAAGTTTGGAAAAAATAAAGAAAAAGAAACAAAAAAGAGGCAAAGAAAATAGTATGATAGCCCCCCAATGGCAGATTGACTGACAAAATCTTACATTAGGTATGCCATTCTCAAAAAAAAATACAATAGATCTCAAAATGAATAACATAAGTAACACACAGGAGTCCTCCTCATAAAGCAGCTTCCTAAATTGGTCACTTACTCACCAAACGATTCCAATTCTACGGGGTCTGAATAATCATCTAACACCTGGATATTAAACATTTAAATGGAAAACGTAAGAAGACTGTTCCCCTAACTGCCAAAACACTAGGATTAAGCTGGAGAAAACTCCTCCTAAGAGCCTGCATAAATTTAGCAATATCAAGGGAAATCAAAATCTTTTACCAACAAGAAAGCAAATAATGTTCCCAAAGTAAGCTTTAAGAGTAGCCTCCTTATCCAATTCAATTTGAAAAGTGATTAACAAAGTAGCCCTGGGGGTGATAGTAAAAGATTCCAAAAAATTAATTAAATCCAGTTCAGAGGAATCTGAGACCACCAGAGGCTGTTCCCCCTCATTCTGAAGCAAAATCCTAGAAGACAAATGGCAACTAGAAATTGAGAAGATATCAACATAAGAGAACTAGAACCTCTTTAAAATATTTTCTAAGTAAAAGGAGAAAGTAGCAGTGTCTTAGGACAATTCAGAAAATAGAGATTACTGCTCCTTATCTGATTTTCCATCTATTAAGTTGTTATGCAAGCAGTATGTGGATATGCATTTATTTATTTATTTATTTAACTGCATTTATATACCACTTTTCACCAGGTCAAAGCGGTGTAACATAAAAAGGGGGGGGGACAGAAATCAGTGTAGGGGGGGGCCTTCACCAGGGGGCCAACATTGATGATTCAAACAGGTGGAGAAGTCTTAGGGAATAGACATGGGTCTCTTAGAGGGTAGATTGGGATTTCGGTTACGGGGTTGTGAGATATCAGTGGAGGTTGCTTGGATCTGGTCCAAGATATTCCAGGAAGAGGATGGTTTTTAGTTGTCTTTGGAACGCAGTTGGATCAGCGGTGTTTCTGATTTGGCTTGGTAGTGAGTTCCAGAGGGAGGGTGCATATAGTTCGAAGGCTCTGTTGCAGGTCCGTTGGTTATATTTTGTTCGCTGATAGGGGATGGTGAGGGTGTTGTTGATGGTTTGTCGGGTCGTTCTGTTGTGAGTGGGCTGGGGTAGCAGGGAGCGGAGATGGGAGGTCAGTGGTTGATGGAGGGCTTTGTGTATAAGCAGGGCAGCTTTGTATTTGATCCTTGCTTGAAGTGGTAGTATGTGTAGTTCTTTTAGTACTGGGGTGATGTGGTCGTGTTTTTTTGCTTTCTGGATGATCCTCACGGTGGTGTTCAGGGCAGTCCGTAGAGGATTTATGTGGGTTGCAGGGAGTCCATGATAGATTATGTTGCAGTAGTCCAGGTGTGGGAGTGTCATGGCCTGCATGACAGTTCTGAAGTCTTGTGGATCTATGAGTGGTCTGAGCCGTTGTATTGTTTTTGCTTTGTGGAATATTGTCTTTGCAGTCTTTTTTATCTGTGGGGTAAATGTGAGAGCTTGGTCTATAGTGATTCCCAGATACTTTATTTGGGGCTGAATCTTTATTTGGGTAGTTCCTAGTGTGATGTGAGATGGTGGGGTGAAATCTGGGTCCTTTGTTGTTATAAGGGCTTCAGTTTTCTTGATGTTGATGGTCAGATTGTTTCTTTGTAGCCAGTCGGAGATCTCAGTGAAGCAGTCTGATAGTTGTTTATATGTTGGGTTGGTGGTTGTGATTGGGGCGTAGAGCATTATGTCATCTGCGTATATATGGTAGTTGATGTTGTGGTCCTGTATGATCGAGCAGAGTGGTTGCAGATAGACATTGAAGAGCATGGTGGACAGTGTGGATCCTTGTGGCACACCTTGATGTTGTTGGAAGGGGGGAGGTTGCTGTGTTTGTGCGGATTAGTTGTTGTCTGTTTGTTAGGTAGGAGCGGAACCATTGCAGAATGGTGTCTTTGATTCCTATATCCTGGAGTCTTTGTAGGAGAGTGTTGTGGGGAATGATGTCGAAGGCCGCGGATATGTCTAGAAAGAGCATGATGTACCCCGAGTGTTTGGCCTGTGTGCCTTTGGTGAGGGTGTTCAGTAGAGTTGCCATGAGGGTTTCAACTCCATGGTGTGGGCGAAATCCGTGTTGTTGCGAGTCCAGTATTTTGTTGGTGTCCAGGTGATCTTGGAGTTGCTGTTGAATGATCTTCTCTATAATTTTGGTGGTGAATGGAAGGCTTGCTATTGGTCTGTAAGAGGCTGGATCGAGTGGGTCCAGGTTGGGTTTTTTCAGGGTTGGACGAATGATAGAGGTCTTAAGGGCGTCCGGAATGTGTCCTTGCTTGAGGGATTCATTGATGATGTGGGTTAGGGGTGTGCTTAAGTCATCTTTTGATTTCTTTATCCACTCAGCAGGGCAGGGGTCTAGTGGAGAGGTGGTGGTATTTAGTCGGGAGATAGTGGATTCTACTTGTTCAGTTGTGATTGTTTCAAATGTGCTCCAATCCGTGGCTTCGGTGGTGTATTGGAGGGTTGTTGATGTTGCTTGTTGTTGAGGTCCGTTTGGTAGCTGGAGCTGTTTATATTGGCGTGCTAGTAGCTCAGGTGGTATGTTTGGTAGCTGATCAGGTTGGCTGGGTGCTTTGGTGAGCTTTTTGACTATTTCAAAGAGCTCGCGTGGCTTGTTTAGTGAGGAATGAATGATTTTTGAGTGGTAGGCCCTTTTTGCTTTATCGGTTTCTGTGTGGTATGAGTTGAGGTTGTTGGTGTATTTCGTTTTGTCTGTTTCCTTTTTGGTCTTTCTCCATTTCCTTTCAGTTCTTCTGAGTTGTGTCTTTAATTTGCGTAGGATTGGGGTGTACCATCTTGCTTTCGTTCTGGTAGTTTTTGTTTTGGGATTGGTTGTTGTTGCATTGGATGCTTTGGCGATTGTAGCATTCCAGTTGTTGATCAGGTCTTCAAGGTTGGAGGAGTTTGATTGAAGTTTGGGTGATATTTGTGTTAGGAAGTCTTCTTTGTTGAATGGTTTGAATCTTCTTTTGGGATGGTTGTTCTCTATGGTTTTGGTGTGCTTGTATGCATGGGTAATGTTGATGAGATGGTGGTCTGACCATGGTACGCATGTGATTTTTGGGTTCGTAGATGTAGCGGTGCTGTGGGAATTCAAGAATATTAGATCAAGTATGTTCCCTTTTTCGTGGGTTGGGTCTTGTATAATCTGTGTTAAGTCCATTGCTTCCATGGCGTTGATGAAGGCTTCGGCATATTTGTCCTGTAGTGAGGGAAGGTTGAAATTTCCCAGAATTAGTTGCTCTTTCGTGGAGATGGCACTCTCTGATATATGTTTTAGTATGTCTGACAGATCGGTGCTTGGTGTGGGTGTCTGGTAGATTAGGCATATGGAGATGTGTTTGTTGGTGAGAGTGAGCATGTCCGCTTCCTTGGTTGTTTCTGACGCATGAATCCTGAGGTGCAGGTTAGATCTTGCGATGATGGCTACCCCTCCTCCTCTGACATTGGTTCGGGAGCAGTTGTGGAAGATGTATCCATTGGGTGTTAGTTGGTTCATGATTACTGTGTCGGCGTCTGTTAGCCATGTTTCCGTTATACAGAGGATGTCGATCTTTTCTGTAGTGATCAGGTCGTGGAGCATGTGATGTTTGTTTCTGACTGAGCGAGCGTTTGTTAGTATGAGTTAAACTAGAAAAAGGGGGTGACGGATGTGGAAGGTCAAGCTCTGGACGTCACCCCCTGCAAAAGCAAATCAAAATCAGAAACAGTCACACTTTTAAACCACACTTCAAAAACAAGTGGGAAGATTTGGGCACAACAAAATCAAGGCAAAATACACACAAGCCAGTTAAATGCTGGAAAGCAATGAGCACAAATGCTTGAAGCTTAGCCAACAAAGTTCCGGACCTGGAAGCCCTAATGGTGGAAATGGATTTGGACATTGTGGCCATTACAGAAACATGGCTTAATGAATCACATGATTGGGATATAGCCATAGCTGGCTATAATCTATTCAGAAGAGACAGAGAAAATGGAAGAGGAGGAGGAGTAGCCTTGTATGTCAAAAGCAATATTAAAGCTACTGAAATGCAGGGGGCATGGGGAAAAGAAGAAGCGCTCTGGATTGTGTTGGAAAGAGGAGATGGCATTGTCATCCATACTGCTGTAGTCTACAGACCTCCGACACAAATTGAAGAGATAGATAACGAATTGATTATAGATATTGCCATGATAGCCACAAAGGGGGGAGCGATCATATTGGGTGACTTTAATCTACCTGATGTGGATTGGATTACTCTTTCTACAAATCTGGAAAGAAGCAAAAAAATTGTGGATGCTCTCCAAGATGCGTTACTTAGACAAATGGTGATGGAACCAACCAGGGAAAGCTCAACGCTGGATTTAGTGCTCACCAACCGTGATAGCATGTCGAATGTCTGCGTGAGTGCCCCTGTGAGCAGCAGCGATCATCACACGGTGTTGTTTGAGATAAAAGCCATGGTACAGGCCAATCATAGCAAGCTCAAAGTCCTAAACTTCAAAAACACCGACTTCAATAAAATGGCCAAGTGCCTGAGGGAGGAGTTGACAGGGTGGAAGGAGATAAGGGAAGTGGAATTGCAATGGGCTAAACTAAAGGTGGCAATAAAAGGGGCAACAGATAAATATGTAAGAAAAGTAAACAAAAATAAGAGGAAAGAAAACCTATTTGGTTTTCCAAAGAAGTGGCTGCTCAAATAAAGGCAAAAAACACAGCTTTCACAAAATTCAAAAGCTTACAAACAGAGGAACACAGAAATGAATACAGGATCAAACTCAAAGAGACAAAGAGAGAAATAAGGATAGCAAAATCACAGGCAGAGGAAAAGATGGCTAAAGATGTTAAGTGTGGCGACAAAACTTTCTTCAGGTATATTCGGGAAAGGAAGAAGATCAGAGGTGGAATTGCAGGACTCAGAAGTGCTGGGAACGGACTCATGGAAAGTGACATTGAAAAAGCGAAATTGCTAAATGAATACTTCTGCTCTGTTTTTACTAAAGAAAGTCCTGGAGAAGGACCACCTGTGACTCCCAAATATAAAAATGGGAATGAAGTAGATACCACACCATTCACAGAAGATGAAGTGTTAGAACAACTTGCAAAACTGCAAGTGGACAAGGCCATGGGACCGGATGCGATACATCCCAGGATACTGAAAGAGCTCAGAGAGGTTCTTGCAGGGCCGTTAAAGGATGTTTTCAACAGATCCTTGGAAACAGGAGAGGTTCCTCAGGACTGGAGAATGGCTGATGTCGTGCCTCTACACAAAAGTGGTGACAGGGAAGAAGTGTCAAACTACAGGCCTGTGAGTCTTACCTCAGTGGTGGGAAAAGTAATGGAGGTGCTCCTGAAAGAATAAATAGTGAAGTTTCTCAAAACCAACAGGTTGCAAGATCCGAGGCAACATGGTTTTACCGAAGGACGATCTTGCCAAACAAATCTGATTGAGTTCTTTGACTGGGTGACCAGGGAACTAGATCGGGGCATGCAATGGATGTCATCTACCTGGATTTCAGCAAAGCCTTTGATACTGTTCCTCATAGGAGGCTTATCAATAAACTCAGTAGCTTGGGGATGGATCCCAAGATGGTAAATTGGATCAGAAATTGGTTGACTGACAGACGACAGAAGGTGATGGTAAATGGAGCTCACTCGGAGGAAGGGAAGGTGATTAGCAGTGTGCCCCAGGGGTCAGTCCTGGGCCCAGCACTGTTCAATGTATTTGTGAGTGATATTGCTGAAGGACTGAATGGAAAAGTCTGTCTTTTTGCAGATGACACAAAAATTTGCAACAGAGTGGACTCCCCCGAGGGAGTGGTTAACATGAGGAAAGATCTACAAAAGCTGGAAGAATGGTATAATGCTTGGCAATTGAGATTTAATGCAAAGAAGTGCAGAGTCATGCACTTGGGTAGCAGAAATCCAAGGGAAATGAACGTGATAGGGGGCGAGAGGTTGGTGTGCACGGATCAGGAGAAAGACCTTGGTGTGATTATTTCTGAAGATCTCAAGGTGGCAAAACAGTGAGACAAGGCAGTGGCAAAAGCCAGGAGGATGTTGGGCTGCATACAAAGAGGAATTACCAGCAGAAAGGAAGAGGTACTTATGCCACTGTACAAGTCACTGGTGAGGCCTCACTTGGAATACTGTGTTCAGTATTGGAGACCATATCTTGCAAAGGATGTAAAAAGACTGGAAACTGTCCAGAGGAAGGCGACCAAAATGATTTGGAGCCTGCGTCAGAAGCTTATGAGAAGAGACTTGAAGACCCAAACATGTACACTTTGGAGGAGAGGAGGGACAGGGGAGATATGATTCAGACCTTTAAATACTTAAAGGGAAATAATGAACAAACAAACCTCTTCCAAAGACGGGGAAGCTGTAAAACTAGAGGGCATAACAGGAAGCTGCAAGGTGGTAAATTGAAAGGCAATGTCAGGAAATACTTTTTCACAGAAAGGGTGGTGGATGCTTGGAATGCCCTCCCGATGGAAGTGGTGGGGGCAAACACGGTGACGGAATTCAAAATGGCATGGGACAGATACAGTGGATCCCTTTACAGCAACAGGATAAAATAAAAATAAATTGAACCATCTAATTTCTCAACAAATAGGGGTGTCCTACATGGAGTGGTGGGTTCACCCCTAAACAAAAACAAAGACATGGGGAGGGGTGGCCTGCACAGAGTGGCAGGTGCACCTACTCTTGCTATTGTACTGGGCAGACTAGATGGACCATACTGGCCTTTATCTGCCGTCATTTACTATGTTAATATGTAACAAACTATCCTTTATGGCCGAGGGACCAACTGACTGCAGAGTTTCAACCTGAGATCCTATCTTGTCTGTTTTTTGCCCTAAGGCAGTCAACTGTACATCTTACAAAGAAAATTTGGTAAGAGCATCATTAGAGAATTTCACTGTTTGATCAATGAAACCCTTCAATAAAACATTTGTTTTTGTGACAACTTTCATAAAATCTAGCAAAGACACTTGGGAGCCAGCATTTATATCTTGAAAGGTCAAAGAAGAAATTATCTGAGAATATTCAATAGGTTTAGGCATAAAAACTGCAGAGGGCTCCGGCCCATGACGCTGAGGAGAAGACAGTCCACCGCTAGGTGGACTCATCTCCTTTAGGAAAGGAGACCCCTGCAAAGGTGGACGAGGAGGCTACCTAATATCAAGGCTTAAAGAGACATTGGAAAGAGAAGAAGAGGAAGAGTCCAGGTCTCCTCCCACAGAATCTCCTATCTTCTTCCCCGCCTGCTGTAAATATTGATCTATCAGACTAACAGGGGTTGTGGGGAAGATGTCAGCACTTTCTTCTTCCTCCCCTTCCCTTTACCATAGCCATTGACATCTTAATAAACCATAACAGGTTCTAAGGCCCCTAATTGGCACCAAGGAAGCAGGCCCCTTTGGGCATGTGGCCGCAGCCACTAAGCAGCAGCATCAAGATTTAAACTCCTGGGGTCACCCACAGATGATGTCACTCAAAGGGGCATGATCACAGCTGATTACTGCAGCTCAGAAAACACTGAAAAACAGCATTTTCACTTACAAATAGCACCAGGTAGACAGAGGAGTCAATCCATCAATCCATCATAGCCCCTGCTAGAAATGACATTTAAAGGTGATACATCAGAGGAAGTGAAACAAATCTCAATAAACCGGGAAGAGGTAATACAGTAATTTGATAAACTAAAGAGAAGTAAATCACCTGGGCCTAATGCTATACATCCCAGGGTGCTGAAAGAATTCAGAAATGAAACTGCAGAACTGCTATTAGTAATTTGTAAGCTACCATTAAAATTGTCTGTAGTACCTGAAGATTGGAGAGTGGCCAACGTAGCGCCAATTTTTAAAAAGGGTTCCAGGGTTGATCCAGGAAACTATAGAAAGGTGAGTCTGAGGTCAGTGTTGTGTAAAATGGTAGAAACCATTATATAAAACAAAATTATCAAACATATAGAAAGTCATGGTTAAATGCGGCAAAGCAAACATGGATTTAATCATGGAAAGTCTTGTCTTACTAATCTGCTATATTTTTGTGAAGGTATGAATAAACAGGTAGATAAAGGTGAGCCGGTTGATATAGGGTATCTGGATTTTCAGCAAATCTTTAGCAAAGTCCCTCTTGAGAGACTCGTAAGGAAATTAAAAAGTCATGGGATTTGAGGCATTGTATTATTGTGGATTGGGAACCGCTTAAAAGAAAACAGAGAGTAGGGCTAAATGGCCAGTTTTCTCAATGGAGACAGGTGAATAGTAGAGTAACCCAGGGATCTGTGCTGGACCCACTGCTTCTTGACATATTCATAAAAGGGCTGGAAATGGAAACAATGAGTGAGGAGATCAAATTTGCAGATGACACAAAATTATTCAAAGTTGTTAAATCACAAGAGGATTGTGAAAACATGCAGGAGGACCTTGAAAAATTAGGAGACTAGGCATTCAAATGGCAGATGAAATTTAATGTGGACAAGTGCAAAGTAATATACCCAGGGAAGAATAGCCCAAACTACAGTTACATGATGCAAAGTTCCACATTAGGAATCACCGCCCAGGAAAACGTTCTAGGCATCATCGTAGATGGTACCTTGAAACCCTCTGCTCAGTGTGCAGCAACGTCCAAGAAAGCAAATAGAATGCTAGGAATCATAAGGAAAGGAATGGAGAATAAAACTAAGGATATTATAATTGTAAGGGGAAAAATAAGTATTGTAAGGAGAAAATAAGTATTGTAAGGGGAAATCAGTTTCTTGTTATACAAAGGGACCATGAGGCCCATCTGTGAATACCTAGATAGAAAGGAATGTGTTGTGCTAAGACAAGATTCAGTGATCTTCACAGAGATAGGTACCAGTTTGTACGATTGCTAATTAGCAATAGCAGGTGCAGGGCTATGCTGCTGGGATGGGTTTATGACGTATATATGTTTTTGCTACTGTATAAAAGTTAGACTGCACTTCTAACGCTGGAATAAACTTGCACACCTTTCCTTCTGTGTCCGGTTGTAAGTTTTATTCCCCTGGATTCCAGCCAGCTGAAGCAGCACACCGCAGATGAGGGTTCGGGACTTCCCTGGCCTGGAGTGACCAACAAGGAGCAGACCCGTTACATTTGGTGTCAGAAGTGTCGGATACTCCCGTTGGCCAGGGATCCCTGTGCTTTGTTAGCACGGTGTGCTGTGGGAGCACGGTTTAAATTAGAATTGACATACTCCCGTGGGTCGGGGGGTGTCCCTAGTGCTTGGGTAGCATGGTAAATTGGTAATTAGGACTTTCCTGTTCCTTGGGTGGGAAGCGGTGGGAAAGCTGAATTTCTTTTGTTCTCACCTGCGGTTGCTGTGAAGGCTGTGTGCTTGTGTGCCTGTGTGAGTTTGGCAAGACGCCCCTGCGGTATTTCGAAGCGATATAGCGCTCGTGACAGATACTGTGCAGAAAGCAAGTGGCCAGACGTGCGTTTCCTGTGATTATTAGAGAATGGGCCAGTCCCAAGCTAAGGGGACCAGCTCAGACTCCGCGGGAGTGATTGCCTTGCTACAGCCTAAAGTGTTTATTAGGTTTAAATCTGCTGTGAAAAAGAACTTGTATTCCAGCCGTACTCCTGTTCCCCTAGGGGCCCCTCCTCTAGATTCAGAATCTCCTAAAGAATATGTTAATCGGGTGGCAGGGGGCTATTATACTAATCCCTGGGTGGATAATATGGCTGGGTGGACGGAGAGTCTCCGCAGTTCTCACCCCTTTCCCCGGGAGGGCAGTTTTTCTGCCTGGCATTTGGACATGATCAGGGGATTGTGTTTAGGGGACAAGAAAGCTTTTCCTTTTTATTCCGGTGATCCCAAATGGCCTAAATCTTATATGAAGGAGTGTGGAAATGTGTGGCTGCAGTTAGCTCTTTACTATAATGGACCGTCTCGCTCTATGGAGCCATCTAGCCCCCCTTCTGCCCCTACAGAAAAGTCTCAGGGTACTCCGTCTCTAACTTCTGTTTCCTCTGTTTCTGTAGCACCATCTGCCCCCCTTCCCCCTGAGTCTGCCCATCCTCCTCCTCCGTATCTGTCTGCCGCGTCTGGTTTATATCCTGTTCTTCCCTCTCTGGAGGACGATGCGTCCCTGGAGGATTTGGTTCTGGCAGCTGGGGTGGGGGAGGTTACAGCCTCTGGCTCTGTGCTGCCAAGGAAGGATACACTGCCTGTCCTTCTCCCTAATACTCAGGACCCCGTGCTTCAGCGTTTTCCTCTTACCCTTAACCAGGTGGCAATACAGCATGAGCGCAGGGAGCGCCAGCAAGCCTGTCAAGAGGGGTCAGGTTCACCTGTGTTGGCTGACACTGCACGCTTGAGAGATGGTGGGTTGTTAAGGACCCCTCCGTCTGATTACAGATGGGAGGGTGATTCTCGCCTGTGTTGGTTGCAGGAAGCCCATCAGTTGCAGGAATCCCTTTCACATCTTAAAGAAATTTTTGTTGGAATGGGAGTAGGCAGTCAGGGTTCCTGTACTTCCTCTCCTACTACTTCTTCTCCTCCACCCCCCATTTTAACTCCTCATCGCCCCGGGAATCCTTTTGTTTCTGTCCCAGCTGCAGCTTCTCCTCCCTTGCTGGAGGTGAAGCAGGAGACCCTTCCCTTTTTGTCTGGGGAGGGCAATTTGCAGCTTCCTTTCTTAACGATTGGTGAGCAGGTGGTTATTAAGCCCCTAGATTCTAATGTTTTATCTTGTATTTTGCAATCTGTCCCGAATCCTATGGGGGCTCCAGCAGCTACTGTTCAATACTTACAGCGTATGACAAGGGGTTTGCAGTGTACGGCACAAGATTATCGGTTGATTATTGAAGGGGTGTTAGGATATGATGAGGAAACCCCATTTGACTTTTCTAATGTGAAAATCTTAGAGGATCCCTTTACTTTCCCTGATGTTGCTGCTCGTGCTTTGCAACAGCCACAGTCTGTTAAGGATATGTGGGGGGGTGGTGCAGAAAGAGTTTGAGCGATTGTTTGGAGCTAAGCAGAATTTAGCAGCTTCAATTGCCTGTCAGCAGAAATCAGGAGAAGCTGTTTCACAGTTTGTGCGCAGATTTAGAAAGTGTTGGAAAGAAGAGGCAGGATTAGCTATTCCTGCCGATGGTTTGATGGCTTCTATGTATATACAGACGTTGTTAGGGGCCATGCGGCCCGAGGTACAGGTTGCAATAAAGCAGATGGTTGATGAGTGGTTTGATATGTCGCCAGTGAAGTTAGAGAAAGTGATTTTGTCCAAAGAAGCGGTGGGATGCTTTGCTGGAGTCGAGAGCCAGAGAGAAAGAGGGAAGGTGAAGATGTCGCACGCATGGCAGCAGCCCTGCCCTCCAGGTGAGTGGAGAGGGGGGGCCGGTTATGGGGGATGGGGGAATCAGGGACCCTTTCCAGGATGAGGTGGGGGATTTCGGGGGCGAGGGAGAGGCCGGGGGGGGGGGGCTCGATGGAGGGGTGGTATGTCCAGTAATCAGATATGTTTTAATTGTAAGCAGCAGGGACATTGGAAGAATGAATGTCCGTATGCAGCAGCCATGTCTTTTCCTCCCGCCTGCAGTGCCTGGCTCCAGAGCCCCCGCAGCTCCAGCCCCACTCATTCCAATTACATGGCAGCCTCCCACAGGTCATGCCTAGGGCTGCCCTGAGGCGATGGTTCCGACCTGGGTACAGCTAACAGAGAAATGGAAGAACCCCCCTGTTGTTCTTTGTTGATTGAGGGTCGCCCTGTGTCCTTTGTTATAGACACAGGCGCTACTTGTTCTACGTTGCATGCTTCTATTTGGAAAGAGTCTCTGACACCAGGTCCTGCCTCAATAGGGATTAATGGAACCTCAACCCCCACTTGGATTACCCCCCGTTACCCATTACGCCCCTAGGGCAAAAGTCCCCGTTGTTTACGCATTGTTTTACTATAATTCCTTCTTGCCCAGTTAGTTTGCTAGGGAGACTTGTTATGCAAGTTAGAGGCTACTACAGTCAGTGCTGCTGACGGCACTTTTTCTCTACTTTCCCCTTATCTTTTGAACTTGTCGCAGGAGAATGTTGATACAGCATCGATGCTGGAGCAGGTCCCTCCTTCATTATGGGCCTCCTCTCCTACCGATGCTGGGTTAGTTCCATGTACCCCTTATGTTGCCAAATTAAAGAATCCCACGGCAGTTGTTTGTGTTAGGCAGTATCCTTTGTCTAGTGCAAAAGATGAAGCTTTACGATCCATGATTGCTGAGTTTGTGGCCGCAGGGATAGTTGTTCCCATTGTATCTCCTTTCAATACGCCTGTGAATTCCGTCCCCAAGGGGGAGGGGTTCCGTTTTACCCAGGACCTTCGGGCTGTAAATCAATTGGTTGTTCCATTAGCCCCAGTGATGCCGGATATTGCTGGATTGTTAACCCTTATCCCAGTAGATGCTAAATGTTTTACTGTAATAGATTTGGCCAACGCCTTTTTTTAGTGTGCCCGTCGACTCCCACACGCAGCCCCTGATGGCTTTTACGCATGCAGGCAGACAATATACCTGGACTCAGCTGCCGCAGGGATATATTGATTCCCCAGCAGCCTATTCCCTAGTTCTTAAAGCATCAATTGAAATGTGGCATCCGCCTTGTTCCTCCACTCTTCTCCAGTATATGGATGATTTGTTATTGTGTTCTAAGACATGTCATGAATGTGCTACAGACTCTGTATCTCTGCTCTGCCACCTTGCCTCTCACGGACATAAAGCCTCTCTGAAAAAGCTGCAGTGGTGCTGTGATCGAGTCACTTATTTGGGGTTTGTGCTGTCCCCTGGCAATCGGGCGCTCTCTCCTCCCGCCCGCGTACAAGCAATTATGAATCTGACTCCTCCCTCAACAGTTACCCAAATGTTGGCATTTTTGGGACTGGTCTCCTTCTGTCGTGCTTGGATCCCAGACTGTGCTTATTGGGATTCTATTTTGAGAAGGGCTACACTGCAATTGCCTGGTTCTGCATCTATTGAATGGACTGAGGAAATGTTCTCTGCCTTTGCCACTTTAAAAAAGTTGTTGATCTCAGCTCCCACTTTGGGACTGCCGGACTATGGAAAAATGTTTTACCTTTATGTAAGAGAAGAAGGGGGAACAATGGCAGCCATTTTGGCTCAAGATCATGGGGGAGGAATGCGCCTGGTCGCTTACCTCTCTAAAAAATTGCCCCTTCAGGTACAGGGTATGCCTGCGAGCCTTGACTGCTTTGGCAATTGCCGTGCAGCTGGTAACTCCCATTACCCTGTCACATGAGACTACTTTGTTATCTGCCCACTCTGTATTGAAGGTTTTGAAAAATCTCACTACTCAGCACATGACTGCTCAGCGTTTGAGTGGGTACGAGGTTATTTTGACTACCACTGAAGGGTTGACTGTTAAGCAGCAGTCTCCTGCCTTCACCCCTATGCTGGCGCTACAGGCTCTAATGCGCCCAGTAGATGATTCTGAGCAGCCCCCAGAAGAGCATGATTGTTTGAAACTGATTAACTTTGAGACGTCAGTACGTCCTGATCTGTCCTCCTCCCCGCTCCCGGATGCCCCACACATATTTGTAGACAGGAGCTGTGTCCACCCTGCAGACAATGTTTATATTAACTCTTATGCTATTGTAGAACTCCCGAATATTTTGCATGAAGCTCAGCTATTACCTTATGGTTCTGCACAAGCTGCTGAATTGGTAGCGCTTACTAGGGCCTGTGAATTATTTGCTGATAAACGTATTAATATCTATACAGATTCCAGATATGCTTATGGAGTAGTGCATGATTTTGGCCTGCTATGGGGGAGACGGGGATGGAAAGCTGTGGACGGTAAGCCCATTTCACATGCACAGTTGGTGAATGAATTGTTGCAAGCTCTGTGTAAACCAAAGGAAGTAGCTGTTATTAAATGTGCTGCACATAGATATGATACATCTTTTGTTTCATAAGGAAATTCTCTCGCAGATTTAGCTGCTAAACAGTGTGCTCAGGCTGAGAGTGACCGCTTGCATTCTTTCACTGATCCTGGGAATAGGACACCAGCCCCGCCCATTGCTGCAGACCCTTTGTTGTCCGGATTCTATGTTTCCCCTCTTGAACATTCTTTCCCTTTTCACCATTTACAAGCAGCAGCTGATCCTGAGGACTTAGCCTATTGGGAACAACATAATATGTGCTTACATTCAGCACAAATTTGGCAAGAAAAAGGGGGTAGTCGTAGGGGATTGCCAAAGGCCGCTGCCCCACTTTTAATTAGCCAGGTCCATGGGGTGGGTCACAAAAATAGGAAAACAGTGTTAAAAGAACTACAAGACGTGTTTGTGTGTAGAGATTTGCCCCAGTTGGTAGAAGTACAATTAAGTCAATGTTTACCATGTGCTAGGAACAATATACAGCAGGGAAAAGCAATTGGACAACTGCAGCATCTGCCCCCACCGCAGGGCCCTTTCCAGGCCCTGCAGGTGGATTTTACCTGTATGCCTAGGTCTGTTGGGGGCTTCAGATATTTGTTAGTGATTGTAGATCGGTTTTCTAAGTGGCCTGAAGCCTTTCCCACTACCAAGGAGGATGCTAGAACGGTGGCCAAAATTTTATGTAAAGAAGTCATCCCTCGGTTTGGGTGTCCCCTGTCAATAGATTCTGATCAAGGCCCAGCGTTCATCTCTAAAGTGTTACAGCATATTACTCAAATGTTTGCTATTGACTGGAAATTCCATGTTCCTTACCATCCCCAGTCCTCGGGAATAGTGGAGCGAATGAATCGCACTATAAAAGAGAAATTAAAAAAGGCAACTCAACATGCTCCTGGTAAATGGCCTACTTATTTACCGGCAGTATTAGCAGGAATTAGACTTACTCCTGGAGCTTCTGGGTTTTCTCCGTTTGAAATTTTAATGGGACGCCCCTTCCCTTTACCGTGGAAATGGCCAGAGGGAGCAGTAATTACGGCTGATGATTTGCTTATTGCAGAGGAAGAGTATGCTGTGCAATTAGCTAAATATTTATGTGAGGTATCTGAACAGGTTTATCAGTTTTTACCCTGTCCCTCTACATAACCAACACATCCTTTCCGCCCTGGAGATCGGGTCCTGGTGAAGCTGTTCCATAAGGCAGGACAGTGGGATCCGCCCTTCGGTAAACCAGAGGAGGTGCTGGCCGTGACCAGAACTGCCGTGCTGACAGATTAACATCCCACCTGGGTCCACGCGTCTCGTGTGAAGATGGCACCTGAAGAGATCAGCGCAGTTGACGGGGATTGAGCCGAGCTGTTCACAATGATTGCTGTCAAGCCTGTTCCGTGGGGACCCGTGTGTTTTCTATCGGGAATCTCTATTATCATTGTGCTTCTTATCGAAGGTTTACATCCTGATGGACAATTGAGGGCGCTCATCCAAGGACAGAAGCAAACCAATCAAACCGGATCCTATATGCCCCCGGTGGAGCCAAGGGGGGGCTTGACTCTTTTGAATCAGACTGATCTGACTGTACTTCGCAGCAAGCGGGGGTTGCCTTCAGAGAATTTATGGAAGATTACGGTACTGGAGATTGTGCGTTTAATGAACATTACTGACTGTATTATATGTACTCCGCTTCCCTTAAGTGTGCACATGACTCCAGTAGTAGTGCACCCTCTTACTTTGCATGAAATTATTAGTCCCAATCCTTGTATGGATAACCCCACTTATAATGCTTCTTGCTATGTTCCCACAGACTGTGCTGATACTTGGGCGGCTAATAATATGGGTGACCCTGTTCCCATGTTGGTATCCGTCCCAGAATCTATGAAGTTTTTATTGTGTTATGATATTGCTTCTTCTACCCCCTCCCCTCTTTCCAGTCGTTGTAACCTCACTTACTTCCCGATTGAGCGTAAGCAGGGCCGGATTTACCTATACGCCAACTACGCCGTGGCGTAGGACCCACAGCTGGCAAGGGCCCACAAAAATTGAACAAATAGTTTTTTTTTAATTAAATTTTTTTAAAAAACGCTGGCTGCTGCCGTGGCAGCATGGACTGTCCCGCGGGGTCCCCTCTGCTGCCGTGGCAGCATGGACTGTCCCGCGGGGCCCCCTCTGCCCGGCTGAGCCCCTCCGTGCCGGCACGGAGGGGCTCAGCCGGGCAGAGGGGGCCCCGCGGGACAGTCCATGCTGCCGCGGCAGCAGCCAGCGATCAGGGGCAAGGATCGGGCAGAAAACTCCGTTTGACGAGAACTCAAAGTGCCTTTTCTCCGGTCTCCTTCAGCCCGCTCTTTACAGGTGAAACAGTATCATTAGTGGATGTGGACATCTCTCAGCGAGGACTGGCCTCTCGACACCCTCCCACACCACCACCTCCGCCCCGTAGGAGTCTGAGTCTCCTAGATGCATTTCCCAGAGTCCTTCCCAATCGGCAGGCAGAGGTTGCTCCAGGTCAGCCTGTGCAGAAGTTGCAGTCAGGGCCGGCCCATCCATTGAGCGAGAATGTTGTTCGCACAGGGCCCCGTGCTTCAGGGGGCCCCGCGCGAACCACATTCTCACTAAATGGACTGCTGCAGAGGGAGCCGGGGAAGCCCGTGCAAAGCCCCGGCTCCCTCTGCACAGCCCGCCAGCGTGAAGAGCCTTTACCTTCACGCTGGCGGCTGTTTCAATGAAGCCGCGAATGCCGCGAGAGGTTAAAGGGCATTGCCTTTAACCTTTCCTGGCATTCGCGGCTTCACTGAAACAGCCGCCAGCAGGAAGGTAAAGGTTCTTCACGCTGGCGGGCTGTGCAGAGGGAGCCGGGGCCTCGCGCGGGCTTCCCCGGCTCCCTCTGCAGCCCCTTAGATAGTGCGGGGCTCTTCGGCGGGGGGAGGGCGGCTAGGACTGGATGGGCTGTGATGGGGGGAGACTGGAAATGGACTGGGATGGGGGAAACAGACTGGAAATGGGCTGGGATGGGGGGAGAAACGGACTGGAAAAGGGCTGTGATGGGGGGGAGACTGGAAATGGGCTGGGATGGGGGAAACAGACTGGAAATGGGCTGGGATGAGGGAAACAGACTGGAAATGGGCTGGGATGGGGGGGAACGGACTGGAAATGGGCTGTGATGGGGGGGAGAATGGACTGGAAATGGGCTGTGATGGGGGGAACGGACAAATTGGGCTGGGATGGGGGGAAACAGACTGGAAATGGGCTGTGGTGGGGGGGGGGAGAACAGACTGGAAATGGGCTGTGATGGGGGGAACGGACTACAATTGGGCTGTGATGGGGGGAGGACTGCAAATGGGCTGTGATGGTGGGGGGAATGGATGAAATGGGCTGTGATGGGGGGAACTTGGACTGGAAATGGGCTGATGAAGAGCTGGATTAGGACTGCAAATGGTCTGTGATGGTGGGGGGGATAGGACTGGAAATGGGCCGTGATGGTGGGGACGGACGGAATGAAAATGGGCTGGGATGGGGGAAACAGACTGGAAATGGGCTGTGATGTGGGGGGGGGGAACAGACTGGAAATGGGCTGTGATGGGGGGAATGGACAAATTGGGCTGGGATGGGGGGAAACAGACTGGAAATGGGCTGTGGTGGGGGGGAGAACAGACTGGAAATGGGCTGTGATGGGGGAACGGACTACAATTGGGCTGTGATGGGGGGGATTGGACTTCAAATGGGCTGTGATGGTGGGGGGAATGGACGAAATGGGCTGTGATGGGGGGGGAACTTGGACTGGAAATGGACTGATGAAGAGCTGGATTAGGACTGGAAATGGGCTTATGGGGGCTGGAATAGGGCGAAGTGGGCTGACGAGGGGGCTAGGATTGGAAATTAGCTGATAGGGGAGCGTGGAGGAAATGGGCTGATGAGGGACTGGAATGGAACTGGAAAAGAGCATATGGGGGCTAGGACTGGAAATGGGCTGATGAGGAGCTAGGATAGGACTAGAAATGGGCTGATGGGGGAACGTAGACTGCAAATGGGTGATGGGCTGGAATAGGACACTGGAAATGGGCTGATGGGGGCTGGAATAGGACTGGAAGTGGGCTGATGGGAGTTGGAAAAGGGCTGGAAATGGGCTGATGGGGAGCTTGGAGTGGAAATGGGCTGATGGGGGGGGCTGGAATGGAACTGGAAAACAGCATATGGGAGGCTAGGACTGGAAATGGGCTGATGTGGAAGCTTGGGAGACTGGGACTAGAAGGGGGCAGATGCTGGGTGGGTCTAGAACCATAAAGGAGCTGATTTTGGGGGAGGACTAGAAAGGGATGGGAAATGAGAATGGAGAGGGGAAAAGATATTTTGTGTGGGAGGGAAGAAAAGTCTACGAAGGGCCGGGTATTGGAAGAGTAAGTGTAGATTGAGAATGGAAGGGTGAAATTTGAGTGGATGATAAAGCAATAAGGAAAGAAATGGAGGAAAGAGCAAAAGGGGAAAGATCAGTATGTTAAAGCAGATATAGAGAAAAAATTTGGAAAAAAATCTAAAAGAGAAGAAGAAAGGAAAATGGATAGCTCGCAGAAGACACAAAGAAACCAGAAGAAAGTGACTGGAGCAATTGCAACTGAAAAGAAAATGCACAAGCAACAAAAGGTAAAAAAATACTTTTTTATTTTGAATTTATTAACTGGAATATATCAGCTCTGGGAAATGTGCATTGTTAACATCTTTTGTGTTTTGTTTAGTACAAGAGGAAATTAATTTATAGTTTTATTTCTCCAGTGTTGTTGTACATCCCAAGTTTGGCTTTTGGGGTTCCCAGTTTAATTATTGTCTTCCTATTTCTAAATTGTGATCCCTTGTTCTTTGGTGACGGTCTATATTCTGCATTTTAACCATGTAGTTTCTATTTGACCATGTCACTTATTCTCTTTCCCCAGTATGAGATGCATTGGTATTCTCTGAGATGCATTGGTTTAATATTTGCAGTGTTGCCTTTTGATAGGTAGGGTTTGGTGCTTTGTGAGTCCTGGCAGAGCTGTTATGATATGGCGGGTTTGCTATGAGTTCTAAAAGGTCAGTGTTTATAGTACTTCCTAATGGGCCTGGCGGTTGGCACTGGAATATAGTAACGTAGAAATCTATTAGTCTTTCTTTATCCAGACACTCATTAAGAAGCATGTTTACTAAAAATGCATGTTAACATTATGCAAATATTTATGCAAATGAGGCTCCATATGCAAAGGAGGCCCCGCAATTAATCTCCGCACATGGCCCCGCACCCCCCTTGGGCCGCCCCTGGTTGCAGTGTCCCCTTTACCGACCGGATTCCAGCAGCTTTGCTGCCAGCTTAAGAGAACTAGAGAAGTGTGGCTGGTACTGGGGACCCATGAACTGGGAAGATGCAGAAATGAAACTGAAGGGGAAGCCAGATGGGTCATTCCTGGTGCGTGATAGCTCAGACCCTCGTTATATCTTGAGCCTCAGCTTTCGTTCACAAGGTATAACCCACCACACGAGAATGGAACACTACAGAGGAACCTTCAGCCTGTGGTGTCACCCAAAGTTTGAGGACCGATGTCAGTCTGTGGTGGAGTTCATAAAACGAGCCATTATGCATTCAAAAAATGGCAAATTTCTGTACTTCCTGCGCTCCAGGGTCCCAGGTCTCCCTCCAACTCCGGTCCAGCTTCTGTTTCCTGTCTCCCGATTCAGTAATGTGAAGTCTCTACAGCACCTGTGTCGCTTTCGCATCCGGCAGCTTGTTCGGATAGATCACATTCCAGAGCTACCACTGCCCAAACCCTTGATCTCTTACTTGCGAAAGTTCTATTACTACGATCCTCAGGAGGAGGTGTACCTGTCATTAAAAAAGACTCACCAGCTCTCCATACAAGAGCCTGAGCCTGAGTCCTTGACATAGCAGGGCTTAGAAACCGCCTTCTGCTGTCACTTCTGCAATTTGTCACTGATACTTGCGAACGTCTGCACTTTGTTTAGTACAAGAGCAAATTAATGTATAGTTTTATTTCTACAGTGTTGTACATTACAAGTTTGGCTTTTGGGATTCCCAGTTTAATTATGACGTCAGGGCCAACAGCGCGCAGCTGATCCGGCATGCTCGTTTTTATCTTTTCTGGGGGCCCACAATTTTTGTTGGTGTAGGGCCTCACTCAAGGTAAATCCGGCCCTGAGCGTAAGTATATAGTCCGAGCAGGAGCTTTATTGCCTCTCTGGTTGCCTTTCACCCATAATGCCTCTGCCTCCTTAAGGAATATTACTAGCACTACTAGGGTCATTTCATCAGCTAATTTTCAAGAATCTTCTGCTATTGCTGCTATTAAAATGAATCGTGGTTTTGAAGGGTCTATAATATATGATCAGCGCAGCTCTACTCATTTTAGTCCTTGGTTATCCTGTTATCTTCCAGCGTGCTCTTGGAGGATGAGTAAGTCAAAAAACTATGTATAATCATGCCTTTGAACATTTTCCGTGGGATAAAGATACGCCATCAGCCCCTGCATTGGCCGGACACTACTTTTTGTGTTCTGGGATTTTATACCAATCTTTTAATCTTTCTCTGTTACCTTGTGCAGTGGTTAAAATAACTCCCTATTCTGCTTTAATTCCTCTTAATGTATCCCACCATAAACGGTTTAAGAGAAATGTTAATCCCTGGAAGCCTGAGGACCCAGAGGATGAAGCCATACAGGCTTCCTATCAATATATAAATTCTACTTATCCTTTGACTAAAACCCGATTAGATGCCCTTAGCTGGACCTCCTGGATCCCGATCTTTCAAACTCCTGCTATCACTGCTGAACTAGGTATGGCTATTAGACGCTTGCAATGTCTGTTGCATGTTCAGATGCGTTCTGTTACTGAATCTATTTCCAGGTTAGCTGAATCTTTGGAACAAAATACTCAAATGACATTACAGAATAGGAGGGCCTTGGATTTGCTTTTGGCTGCTGAGGGGGGGGGCATGTACTTTTTTAAATGAAACTAGCTGTTGTACAGTGATCGCAAACCACACTGTTTTTGTATTAAATGCTATGAAAAAAATTAAAACCCTGTCAGATTTGAACTTGGCTGATTTCCAGGGAGGCCTGGACTTCGGCAATGTGTGTGTGGGGGGGGGGGGGTGTGGTTAAGTGGTTTCAGGGTTTAGGTGGGGGCTTCAAAGGATTACTTATTGCTTTGTTAATAGGCTGTGGTGTATTGCTTGTTTGCTGTTGTGTATTCTCATTTATTCTTGGCTGTTGTCACAAGGCCCTGCAGAGCTCTACTACCTTTATGTATTCCTATACTCCTGCTTTTACGGCGGCTGATGTACCTGAGCTGCCACGTACAGATATTCCGTTAATAATGCCTGTTTAGTTATTTTGTAGTAGATTGTTAGGCTGTTCTTCTAGTGGGCCTATATAGGCCCAAAGGGGGGAATTGTAAGGGGAAAAATAAGTATTGTAAGGAGAAAATAAGTATTGTAAGGGGAAATCAGTTTCTTGTTATACAAAGGGACCATGAGGCCCATCTGTGAATACCTAGATAGAAAGGAATGTGTTGTGCTAAGACAAGATTCAGTGATCTTCACAGAGACAGGTACCAGTTTGTATGATTGCTAATTAGCAATAGCAGGTGCAGGGCTATGCTGCTGGGATGGGTTTATGACGTATATATGTTTTTGCTACTGTATAAAAGTTAGACTGCACTTCTAACGTTGGAATAAACTTGCACACCTTTCCTTCTGTGTCCGGTTGTGAGTTTTATTCCCCTGGATTCCAGCCAGCTGAAGCAGCACACCGCAGATGAGGGTTCGGGACTTCCCTGGCCTGGAGTGACCAACAAGGAGCAGACCCGTTACAATAATGACTCTGTATGGCTCCATGGTGTGAGTGCACCTTGAATATTGGGTGCAGTTTTGGTCACCATATCTAAAAAAGGCTATAGTGGAATTAGAAAAGGTCCAGAGAAGAGTGACCAAAATGCTAAAGGGGGTGGAAGGATACAGCTATAAGGAAAGGCTTAAAAGGTTAGAGCTCTTCAGCTTGGAACAGACAGCTGAGGGGAGATATGATAGAGGTCTATAAAATAGACAGTGGAGTGAAACAGATAAAGGTAGACTGGTTGTTTACTCCTTCAAAAAGTTGAAAGATTAGGGGATGCACAATGAAGCTACAATGTAGCACATTTAAGACTAACTAGAGGGCTGTCGGGGGCAAGATGGCGGCAAGATCATCGGCGGCTGCTCTGCAGTAAGGTTCAGCATTTCTGTGTCTAGTGGCGAATTCTGCCTCTGTTTGAGATGGGGCGGAGGAAAAGAAAGCAAGAGGGTCTACCTGGAGCTCCCTCGCTGCCTTCTGCTGCTGGCCAGTAGATCCTGGACTTATGCGGATTTGCGGTTGTTGGGTCCAGAGCGGCATCTTCGCCAGCACAGCATGAAGGGCTGTTGTCTGTGTTGGGCGCTTCTGGAGTGAGTCTCTCACTGAATCAGCGGGCGCCCCCGATACAGCCAGGAAGTGTAACATCTGCCGACGGCGTCTCTCTCCCACTTTCAACAGGCTTGCTGGTGAGTACCACAGAGCCCGGTGGTGAGGGACGACTGCTAGAGGGGTTTGGCTCATACTCCGGAGGATGGAGACAGCTGAAGGGAGGTGGTGTAGATGAGCCACCTCTTGCTGTGGTGGATTTGCGGCTGTCAGAGCCTGGAGGAGGGTTACTTCCTGTGGATTGGGGCTTGGTGAAGCCTGCAGTGATAACGTTGGACACACTGTGGGATGCCATTTCTGTTTTGACTGCTACCCTATCAACTGTTGTGGGAACTGCTAGCTCTGAGTTGTCTACTATGGAATTGGTGGTATCAGAGGCTTCTAGGGGCCAGGAGTTACAAAAGCTGGAACTTTGTCACAGGTGAAAGAAGATGTGAGTCGCCTTCGAGAGGAGCATGTAGCGCTGATGAAAGAAAGGTCAGTGCTGACTCGAAAGACTGAGCATTTTAGAATATCTAGCACAACGGAATAATCTTTGTCTATTGAACTTTCCTAGGACCCCGCTCATGTCTCCCTCGGAAATGGTGCGGAAGTATTTTGGTGAAGTGCTCAAGATTCCATCGGAGCACCTATTGCCTATGACCAGGGCTCAATACCTCTCTGTTAACACCTTGGGAGTTCGGAGGAATGATTTGGAGGTATTATTGAGTGGAGTTGGGGACCTGACGGGTTTTCTGGAAAGCTCTATGGATGTGATAATGGAGAGAACTACAATGCTTGTAACTCTAGCACTGGAGTCCGATAAGGTTTTGATTCTTAGGTCTTTTTTTAAGAATATCAATGAGAAGTTTCTAGGTTCACAAATACATATATTTCCTGATCTGTCTTGTGCAACCCAGTTGAGGAGGAAGGATTTCCTGGCCTATCGGGCCAGGGCTGTCTCCATGGGTGCAATTTTTGTGTTAAAATATCCATCTCACTGTTGTATTTCCTACCAAGGAAAGAATTTCCTGTTTTTTTGAGCCTAAGCAGCTTCTAGAATTCTTAAGTGTAAGGGAGGTGGCCAAGGTGGATGTGGGTTCCCATATAGCTGATGCATAAGTCTTATCCTGCCTAATAAAAAAAAATCTTTAATAAGGCTCTCTTTACATTTGGGAAGGGATTGTAAATTGAGGTCCTTGGTATTTAATTTCCTGTTGCCCCCATTGCTTTTCTTGTGTTTTTATGTGGACTAATGTTTGGTACTAGATGTTTTTTCCTTGTTTATTTATGTACTTATATAATATGAAGTTTCCATATTTCTTGGTTCATTCATGTGAATACCTGAGTGTTCTTATATATAAAAGCCAATAAAAATTAAAATATAAGACTAACTAGAGAAAATATTTTTTCATACAACGCATAATCAAACTCTGGAATTTATTGCCAGAAGATGTAGTAAAAGCTCTTAGTGTAGCTGGGTTTAGAGGTTTGAACAAATTCCTGAAGGAAAAGTCCATAAAGCATTATTAAAGTGGACAGAGGAAATCCACTGCTTATGCCTGGGACAAGCATCATGGAATCTGTATATCTTTTGGGACCCTAATAGGTAGCGGCTTAAATTCTGCCCAAGCAGCCTCCGCAATGTGGGAGGGGGGGGGGCCCAGGCAGGAAGGGGGCTCACACGACAGTGTGGCAAATTACTTTTATCTGTTTGCTGCGCTGCCTTCGTTCCAGGCTCAGAGGTATCCCTCCTCGGCCAAAGTCTCACAGTATGCAAGACTTCGGCCTGGGAGAAACAGCTCCAGGCCTGGAAAGAAGGCAGCACAGCAACAAATTTAAGTAAGTATGTTGAGTAGGGCCACCATTGCCACAGTGAAGGGGGGGTGGAGAGGGGGAGCCACAGTACCATGGTGCCGAGGGGGAGCACGCTGCCACCGCGGGGGAAATTCTCCATGGGGGCAGAAATAGGGAGGCCCTCAGCAAAATTTTGCTTAGAGGCCCCCTACCAGAACTTTCGCCACTGCTGACAAATACTTTGACTTGGATTGGTCAATGTTGGAAACAGGATATTGGGCTTAATGGACTTTAGGTCTGACCCAGTATGGCATATCTTCCATTCTTATACATATTTGATTTTATATTAATATGTTCACATACACTAACCTGTTTTCATTTCTGATTTATTGTTCTTGTATAGAATTCATAAGTGATACTTGCAGTAAAATTTTATTATTTTTTCTTGTAGAATATGTCATTTGACATTTTTTCATATATATTGAGTTCTGACCAGGGTAAATCTTCCCACACCACATGCTGTAGGAACATTGTGGCCTGAGTTGGAGAGTTTAGATACCTTTGACCCCTTATAGATGAGAACTCCCTTCTTTTACCATGTCTCCACTTGGGCTAGTGAACCAGGGGAGGGGCATAAAAGGTATTTCTTCTGAGATACTCCCTCCTTTAGTGGTGAATATTCATATTTACGTGAGGAGTCATTACATTTGTTCTTCTGTTCCCTAACAAAACTCAAGCTTCCAGAAAGCAGATAGTCCAAGAACTCAAACAGATCTCTCTTTCTATAAGTACCAGGGCGCGGGCAGGGTCCCGGAGCCCGCCCGTAACCGGGTGCTCGGCCCGGCGCGGGACCCTGCTCGTCCGTGGGGAGGCCGGCACGCGCGTCAGCGTCAATACGCTGCGCGCGTCATTTAAAATGATTGGCTCCGCTCGGGTCTTAAGGAGCGGAGCCAATCAGGTGCGAGGGATGCCATGTGCTCCGGAGCTCGCGGCCGGCCCGGAGCACATGCGAGCGGGCGCCCAACTGGCAGGAGGTCGGCGGCTTTGGGTGTGCATCGCGGGGCAGTGAGTCGGCGGCCTGTTCCAGTGGGACTGCGGGACCAGGTCGGGGTCGTCGAGTGGTGAGCGCTGCGGTTGGCCGTCGGTTCCGGGGCAAGTAAAGTGCTTTTCTGTCTTTACCGGTTGCGGGGGGCTGTTTGCTGTAGCGCCGCGTTAGATAACTCCCACTCCAGCGTACAGCCTAAGGACAGTCGGGGCTCGGGCGGGTAGTCAAAAAAACAAAACAAAACAAAAAAAAAACCCAAATAAAACCATAATTAAAGTAAAACACAGGGGGGGTGACGTATCCACCCTGTTTGCTGACTGCCCGGTTTGTGTTCTCGTGGCTGAGGGGCTGCCAGGTATATGATGGGGTCCAGAAGGGCTGGGGTGGGGCGGACAGCCGGGAGGGCAGCGGCATGTGGGAGGACTAGTAGGCAATCGGGGAGGGGGGGTAGCATGGAGGGGAGAGTGAGGCAGAGAGGCAGGGGGACAGAGCAAACCACAGGGGTTGCGAGGGGCGCTCCAAGGGAGGCTTCTACCTCCCCTGCGGTGGGGCGGGGGGTTAGTAGAGGGCGCTCGCCTAGGCCACGGGGGCGCGGACGCCGGGGGGGTTAGTCAGGCCCGCAGGTATGCCTTCGGAGCCGGCTACTAATGCGCCGGGGCTGAGGGAAGATGTGGCCATGGGTCACTCTGGGGAAGGGGGGCCGCATTCGGGGAGCATCGGGGGGGGGTGGGGGATTGGGCAGCTGTGGGCCTTGGGATTGGAGCAGCCTCTGGGCCAGCACCTTCCGTGGGGGGAGCAGCGGTGGGGAAGCCTTTAGGGGGTATACGCCTGCGCTGGGTGGTGCGATGCCTCAACAGCAGCGGACCACTTGGGATAGGTGGCAGGCCGGGGGGCAGGGTTCCTCGGGGATGGATTGGGTGGGGGCATGGCAGCCGGCTTGGCCCTCTGTTTTCTCCCCGCCTTGTCCCCCATTTTTATCTCCGCAGGTTCCTTTTCTTGCGGCTCCGCGAGGCATGCCGCCTGGGGTGGACTTAGCGCGAGCGGCGAGTATGGAGTCTGAAAGCGGCATGGCGGGGGCAGTACCGAATGTGGAGGAGCGGGATCAGGATGCACGTGCACAGCAGGTGGCTGAGGACCCCCGTGCCGGGCTGCCCATGGTGTCAGACGGAGCATCGGCTGGAGGATTGGCGGGTGAGTCGCTGGGGCAGGGGGGTGGGGGGGGGAGGTGGGGGCGCTCGGGCGGAACGATCTGGGAAGGCGCGGAAGAAGAGAAAGCATGCCTATCGGCGGCGGCATAGCTCTGACTCCTCTTCCTCTTCCTCTTCGGCGAGTGCTGAGTCGTACTCGGATGAGGCGCGGGGGCAGGCAGTATCGGTTGACGGGGGTGCTTCGGGGATGGGGGGGGTGGGCTTGGCTTCCCTAGCGGCCGTGGCCGAGTTATGGGAGGGCGTCCCGAAAAAGTTGCGGTGGAAGATCCTTAAACGTAAATACATTGACATCTTTCGCTTGCTCGAAGGTCGGAAGCGATCCGGGGATAGCAGGAAGAAAAGGAGGGAAGATGAGAAGGTTGGGCGGGTTCGTTCAATGTCCCGCAATGTCGTTAATTGGGTCCGATCGTTCTTGCGGTTGGCGAGTGTTTGGGGTCATCATTTTTCTGAGCAGTACGGCAGCTTGCTGTCGTATGCTGACTCTATTCTGGGGGCTTCTCAAGCGCACGAAGGCTGGTCGTGGCTTAATTACGATGAGAAGTTTCGGGATAAAATGGAAGAAAACAGGCTCTTAACTTGGGGGACGCAAGACATTAATCTGTGGTTGACACAGATGTCGGTCAAGGTGGGGCCTGGAGGAACAGGGGGATTTAAGATGGGGCAGGCGGTTGCGGGCGGAGCGAGTCGTTCCTTTCGTGGAGGGCCCCTCGGGGGGCAGCCGAAGGCGGCTCTCGGAGCCGGTACCGATTTGTGTTGGCGGTATAATAGGGCCTCCTGCCCCTTCCCGGACTGTAAATTCCGGCATGCATGCTCAGTTTGCGGGGGCCCCCATTCAGCGGCGAAATGCGTTAAAAAAGGTGCCGCCCCGCCTTCCGTTCCGGGAGCCAAATGAGGATGCTCTTGCGGAATTGGCACCTTCTCCAATTCAGGTGCAGGTGCTGGGTAGCTGGCTTCTTCGGTACCCGAAGAAGAAAGATAGAGTAGCGTTGCATTTAGGTTTTAAGTGTGGTTTTGTTATTCCGCTGCAGGGCGAGGTGGTCACCGGTTCGGTTAGGAACTCGCCGAGTATTCGGCACTGGGCGGATGTAGCGCGTGAGAAGTTGGCGGTTGAATTGCGCTTGGGGAGAGTAGCGGGGCCATTCAGCGACCCCACGTTTGCGAATTTCGTCATTTATCCTTTAGGAGTCATTCCCAAGAAAGAGCCGGGCAAATTTAGACTTATCCACAACTTGTCTTCGCCCTACGGAACTTCCGTTAATGATTCTATCCCGCGCGAGTTTTGTACAGTGCGGTATGCCTCCTTCGATAAGGCAGTCGAGTTGGTATCGCAGGCAGGGCGCGGGGCGCTGATGGCAAAGGTGGATATCGAGTCGGCCTTTCGATTGCTGCCGGTACATCCGACGGCTTTTCGGCTGCTGGGTTTTCAATTTGAAGGTGCGTTTTACTACGACCGGTGTCTGCCGATGGGTTGTGCAATCTCTTGCGCCTACTTCGAGATGTTTAGTAGTTTCCTTCATTGGATGCTGGTGCAAAGGGTGGGTGAGTCGGAGGTGGTGCATTATCTCGATGATTTCCTGTTTGTTGGCGGGGCGGAGTCAGCAACCTGCGCGAACCTGTTGGAAGGTTTCGTCCGACTGGCCGTGAGTTGGGGGTTCCCCTGGCGGAAGGTAAGACGGTGGGCCCGACCACGCAGCTTACTTTTCTGGGTGTCGAACTCGACTCGCTGAACATGGTGGCGCGCTTGCCGCAAGAGAAGGTGCGGAAGCTCCGGATAGTAGTAGCCACTGTGTTGGCCTCGTCTAAGGTGACACTGAAAGAGCTGCAGGCATTGTTAGGGTCTCTTAATTTCGCCTGTAAGGTTATTCCTATGGGGCGGGTATTCAGTAGGCGCTTGGCGGCAGCGACGGCCGGAGTGCGCCGGCCGCACCATCGCATTCGCGTGTCTCAGGTTATGCGGGAGGATCTGCGTGTCTGGGATGCCTTTTTAAAGGATTTTAACGGGACGTCCGTGATGCGCGAGGCGGAGATCTCCAGTAGCGACCTGCAGCTTTACACTGATGCTGCGGGGGGAGCAGGGTTAGGAATCTATTTTGCGGGGGCTTGGTGTGCCGAGAAATGGCCGCAGGCTTGGGCAGAGGAAGGTTTGCTGAGCAATATCACCTTCTTAGAGCTCTTTCCGATATTGGTTGTGTTGGAATTATGGCCAGATAGGCTGGTGAACCGCAGGGTTCTGTGGTGGTGCGATAACGAGGCGGTGGTTCACGTCGTCAATCGTTATTCCCCTCACTGTAGTAGGGTGGCGGCGCTTATGCGACGGGTAGTGCTGGCATGCTTGCGCTTGAATATCGATTTGAAAGTGCGGCATATTCCTGGACAAGTTAATGAAATTGCTGATGCTCTTTCCCGTTTTCAGATGGAGCGTTTTCGGATGTTGGCCCCGGAGGCGGACGAGGTGGGGCTGGTGGTCCCCTCGAGCTTGTGGAGCGTTGGCCAGCAGCGATGAGGCATCTATTGAAGAACTCAGTGGCAGCTAACACCTGGGAAGCGTATCGGCGGGGTTGCGCGCGGGTGCAGCAATTTTTGTGTGAGAGGGGATGGCAAGAGGGGAGGGTGCCGGATGTGTTGCTCGGGCAGTACGTCGTGTGGGCAAAGAGCATGGGGTCACGAGGTCGGCGGTGCGCAGTCATCTGGCGGGGTTTGGATTCTTCACCAGGGCAGTCGGGGGGGATTTTGGTGGCAGAGGCTTGCTAGCGCGGCGGTTGCTCCAAGGCTGGGAGCGCTCCCAGCCAGCTCCGCGGGATCGGCGGCGGCTGATCACTCACGCTTTACTGGAAAGGGCGTGCCAGGAGCTGGCGCGGGTGGCGAGTGCTCCATACGAGTACGTGCTCTTCCGGGCCCTGTTCTGTTTGGCCTTTTTCGGGGCTTTCAGGGTCGGTGAGTTGGCGGAGGCTTCGGGAGGATTCGATAGTGGGAATAGTTTGCGGCGGCGGCACATCTGGATCGAGGGCGAGCGCATGCGGGTTTTGCTGGCTAAGTCCAAAATGGACCAGACTGGTAAAGGGTTATGGGTGGTACTTAGGGCGACGGGAGGCCTTACGTGCCCTCTCTCGGCAATGCGGGAGTATTTGGCCGTTCGCCCGGAGTGCGTAAGTGGGCTGTTTGTGCATGGGGATGCCTCCCCAGTCACGCGTTTCCAAGTCACGGCAGTATTGCGTTTGGCGTTGCAGCGGTTGGGGGAGGACCCGCGCCTTTTTTCGTCGCATTCGTTTCGGATCGGGGCGGCGACCAGTGCGGCTGCGGCGGGCTTGTCGAGTGAGCTGATTCGCAGTATTGGCCAGTGGCGCTCGAGGGCTTTCGAGGGCTATGTCCGCTTATGAACAATCAGTTGGGGGGGGCTGGGGGTTGCTAATGGTGTGCTCTTCTCTTGCAGATGGGGGTATAAATGTGCGGGACTGTTGGATGTTGGGGCACTCCTTCGTCTATTGGGCTGGCCAGCGGGCAGAGCATCGACCTTGTGGAGCGAACGTGAGTCTGGATCCTGCGGTGGTGGCGGTGTCATGGCTGGGCGAGCGGGGTCTGCGGTGGACGCAGCTGATGCCTTTGCTTCGTCACCATCAGCGCATCAGAGGCCAGCCGGCGATTGTCTTGGTGCACTTGGGGGGGAATGATCTGGCATCTTGGACGTGCAAACAGCTGATCAGAGCCGCCAAGAAAGACTTCTCTGTACTTTTTCATATGTTTGCAGGGGTACTGTTAATTTGGTCTGACATCATCCCGAGGCCGGCGTGCTGGGGGCAGCGGCGTTGGTCTCGTGGGTTGACCAAGATTAATAGGCAGATTGGGAGATGGGTCTGCGAACAAGGCGGGTTACAAGTTCAGCATCCCTGGGTGGAGGTGGCCTGCTTGGGATTGTACAGGGACGATGGGGTGCACTTATCTCCAGTGGGCATGGATTTGCTCCTGAATGATTGGCAGGAGGCACTGGAGAAAGTGGTTCGAGAAAGGCCACACTGGTCGCAGCTTGGGGCTTTGGGGGGGCGGCACAGGTAGAGATTGTCCCCTGTGCCGGTGGCGGGATCCCGGAGGTCCGGGGTCCGGAGCCTGAGGCGACTTGGGGAGGGGGCGGGGTGCCCTCGACCCGGCCAACCCCTGGAAGACTTTTGCTAGTAACATGGCAAAGTCAGATAGGGGTGGCGGAAATTGGCCGTTGGTGGGGACCACGGCTTGAGCGGAGGCGTGGCCGCCTTGCTAGTTGCATGGCTGGCGGTTCACCAATCCGCGGGGGGTTGATTGGTTCAATGTACCTGTTTAATGTTATGAGTTGTTTGAAATAAAGCTGCGACCAGTTGTCACCAAGATTTGTTGTCGGTGCCGTTATTGGGACTGGAAGGGGTGGGGGTGGGGTAATGGGCTGTTGGAAAAGAGAGAGGGGGCGCCGGGTCCGGCTACCCGGTTAGTACCAGGGCGTGGGCAGGGTCCCGGGGCCCGCCCGTAACCGGATGCTCGGCCCGGCGCGGGACCCTGCTCGTCCGTGGGGAGGCCGGCACGCGTGTCAGCGTCAATACGCTGCGCGCGTCATTTAAAATGATTGGCTCCGCTCGGGTCTTAAGGAGCGGAGCCAATCAGGTGCGAGGGATGCCATGTGCTCCGGAGCTCGCGGCCGGCCCGGAGCACATGCGAGCAGGCGCCCAACTGGCAGGCCACCCTCCCACCCATTTATGCAAGGTGGGAGTAATTAGTCGGGGTGTCGCAGCTGGGGGAGGGGGGCGGGGGTTGCGTGCGGGCGGGATCCCGGAGGCCCGGGGTCCGGAGCCTGAGGCGACTTGGGGAGGGGGCGGGGTGCCCTCGACCCGGCCAACCCCTGGAAGACTTTTGCTAGTAACATGGCAAAGTCGGATAGGGGTGGCGGAAATTGGCCGTTGGTGGGGACCACGGCTTGAGCGGAGGCGTGGCCGCCTTGCTAGTTGCATGGCTGGCGGTTCACCAATCCGCGGGGGGTTGATTGGTTCAATGTACCTGTTTAATGTTATGAGTTGTTTGAAATAAAGCTGCGACCAGTTGTCACCAAGATTTGTTGTCGGTGCCGTTATTGGGACTGGAAGGGGTGGGGGTGGGGTAATGGGCTGTGGGAAAAGAGAGAGGGGGCGCCGGGTCCGGCTACCCGGTTACAGCCCACACCATATTCGGCTACTTGGATGTGAACTGCTGCTGTATGCTGCTGCAAAGCATACCTGCTTTATGAAACAGCTCTGTGTCCACTGGCTTTGAGAGTTCTGCCATCATTTACTGGAGGGTGCAGGGGATGGGTTACCCTGTTGGCTCTGGCATGTAAATTTGGACTCCACCTACACACCACCCAAGCCCCATCCCTGTGCACACCCAAACTGAAAATATATGCGATAAGACTTATGCATGCACTTACAGAATAGTGACCTTCTACATCGCACATGTAAATGCCCATTCACACGCAAAGAATAGAGGCATATGTATATACATAGTATGTAACTTTCCATGCACCCTTTATAAAATCAGCCCCTTGATGCTGTTTAAGGATCTCTTACTTAGCTAATTCTATCAGTATGAATCTGGATAAATCAAGGTAGAGTTGTGCTGATTTTTTACAAAAATCTAATGCAGTTGGTATTCTGATCCATGTAAAAGATGAATATAGTTTGAACAGCTGCAGATATTTCTTATCTCAAGAGATTTTTAAAGTATATAAATCTTTAATACTTACAATACAGACCCTTATAAGTAGCTAGCAATGTGTGATGGTGCCATGGATATAGAGTGGGTTACCATAGGAACCTACTGCTGAGCTATTAACTTTATTGGCATTAACTGTGGACCCTGAGGCATATCTATTGGATGTTGCACATTGCTGCACAGATGGATAGTGGCAAAAAATCATTTAAAGTTATAAATCTGATGCACCCTTTCTGTACTGTGAAGTTGAAAAAACTATCATACATAAATTAGAAATGTAACTTTCTGTTGTGTTTTTAAATTATTTACCCCATTTTCCTCAGATTCCTGAGAGCAATCAAGTTTGTAAAGATTCTTGACTGGTTCATGTAGTGTCTATAGATGTGGTCAACATTATTAGCACCCTTGCATTTTAGGTATGTTGTGTACAATATCTTGAGAAATAATTGGAAATATTCCAACTGTATGTCATCATAATATTTTAATAGTATGTTCAAAGGTATACATGCAACATAGACATAGTAATTTCTGAGAAAAAAAACACAAAATATGACCTGGAAAGGATTAACTAATATTTTGTTTGCAAATATCTTGGCAGTGATGACAGCATCCAAACAGGGGCGGCCCAAGGGGGGGGGGTGGGGCCATGTGTGGAGACTTGGTGCGGGGCCTCATTTGCATAAATATTTGCATAATGTTACCATATACTAACTTTTAGTAAACATGCCTCTTAATGACTGCATGGATAAAAAAGACTAAAAGATTTCTACATTACTATAATCCAGTGGCAACCGCCAGGCACATTAGGAACTACTACAAACACTGCCCATTTAGAACCCATAGCAAACCCGCCGTATAATAACAGTACTACCACAAAGCACCATACTCTACCTATCAAAAGGCAACACTGCAAATATTAAACCAATAGATTTCAGAGAATAACAATACATGACCTACTGGAAAAAGAGAACAAGTGGCAATGTCAAATAGGAATTACATAAACAGAATACCTCAGCTCAGTTACACATGCAGAACATAGACCATCACCAAACAAGGAATCACAATTTAGAAACAGGACGACAATTAAACTGGAAACCCCAAAAGCCAAACTTGGAATGTACAACAACACTGTAGAAATAAAACTATAAATTAATTTCCTCTTGTACTAAACAAAGCGCAGACGTTAATGATGCTCATTTCCCAGAGCTGACATATTCCAGTTAATAAATTCAAAATAAAGAGATATTTTTCTACCTTTTGTGCATTTGTTTTCAGTTGCAATTGCTCCAGCCACTTTCTTCTGGTTTCTTCATGTCTTCTGCTAACTCTCCATCGTCTGCTGTCCATTTGTCCTTTCCTCTCTCTTCTAGTTTTTTTTTCCATTCTCTCTCTACATCTGCTTTAACATACTAATCTTTCTCCTTTTGCTCTTTCCTCATTCCTATTTCATCCACTCAAATTTTACCCCTCCATCCTCAATCCCCACTTACTCTCCCAATACCCAGCCAATTGTAGATTTGTCTTCCCTCCCACACAAAATATTTTTCCCCTCTCCATTTCACTCTCCCAGCTCCATCCCATTCTAATCCTCCCCGACATCAGCTCCCTTCTAGTCCCCGCATCAGCCCATTTCCAGTCCTAGCCCCCCATCAGCCCATTTCCAATCCTTTCCTAGCCACACCATCAGTCCATTTCCAGTCCTAGCACCCCCATCCATTTCCAGTCCTATCCGAGTCCCTCCATCAGCTCATTTCCAATCCCAGCCCCCCATCAGCCCATTTCTAGTCCTTTCCTAGCCCCACCATCAGCTCATGTCAAATCCTAGCTCCCCTCCACTCAGCCCATTTCTAGTCCTAGCAACCCCCCAGCTCATTATCAGTCCCAGCCCCCCATAGCCCATTACCAGTCCTAAGCCCCCCATCAGCCCACTTCCAGTCCTAACCCCCCATCACCCCATTTTCAGTCTTAGCGCCCCCAATAGCCCATTACCAGTCCTAACCCCCCATCAGCCCACCTCCAGTCCTAACACCCCTTCAGCCCATTTCCAGTCCTAGCCCCCCCCATAGCCCATTACCATTACTAACCCCCCCCCCCATCAGCTCACTACCAGTCTTAGCCCCCTCATAGCCCATTACCAGTCCTAACCCCCACTCCCCCCATCGCCCAGCTAGATTTTAAAAAAACACAATCCGGCTGCTGCTGCTGCTGCCGCTGCCGCTGTCAGCATACATCAGCAGGACATTATGCCTAGCATAGGTGTCATGGCTGTTCCCAGACCTTGGATTTCAAGCAGCTTTGTTACTCTGGTGATGTCAGTCTCCAAACTTAATGAGGGTAGTTTACAAGATGAGGTTAACTCTGACCCCCTGGTGATGTCAGTCTCCGGGCCTGATGAGATTGGTCTGCAGCCCCTCCTTGCTAAATCAAGAATAGCAGACCTCAAAGGGAGGTGCTGGAAACAATAGCAGACCTCAAAGGGAGGTGCTAGAGAAAATTCACTATAAAGGACAGAAATACTTCCTCTTTCGCTCTCTCTTCCTATTTTCATCGGACACACCTTGCCATGAGGCTCTGACACCCACTTCTCTCCCCTCCCCCTTGTTCTCTCTTTCTCTCCCTATTCTTCTTACTATGAGGCTCTGACCCACATTTTCTTACCTCTCTCTCTCACACACACACACAGATTCATTGAAGTAAACTGAAGCAGCTTTCTAACAACCTCCTACTTCTTTTCTGTAACTTTGTAATAAGCCTATTTCTATATAAAACCCTTTTTCCAAGCCACACCTGTTTGGTTATCTTATTTGTGCTGCTTACCCTACTGTCTCTGTGAAATGAACCCAGGACCAAACGGAGAGTAGACCGAAAGATTACATATTCAGAAGATTACAGCCGCCGTGGCAGCAGCAGAATCAAGCGTCTTGCGGGGGCCACCCCTGCCCATCAGAGTCCTCCCTGCAGCATCAGCTCCAAAAGCGTGGGCTTTTCAGAACTGCGAAGGCAGTTTCCTTTTCTCGCGGCTCTGTTAATCCTGCCGGGGCTGATGGGATTTCCCACCAGTTCTGGCGGGATTAACGGAGCCGCGAGAGAGAAGCAGCAGCCGGATTGTGTTTTTTAAATCTAGCTGGGCTGATGTAGAGTGTTTTTTGCGCGGGGCCCCCTGAAACGCGGGGTCTTATGCAAAAAACATTCTTGCTCAATGGACGGGCTGGCCCTACATCCAAACATTTCTTGTAGCTGTCTATACGTTTCGTACATCTATCTGTTGGTAGTTTCTCCCCCTCTTCAACTGCAATTTGTTTCAGCTCATGAATATTTCCAGTAGTCCTTTTACTGGTGGCAGATTTCAGCTCTTTCCAAAGGTTCTCGATTGGACTGAGATCAGGACTCATTGCTGGCCAGTTTAAACAGTCCATTTTTTTCCATTTTAGCCATTCTTTTGTACCCATCCCAAGTTCCTTCCAAAAGTGGTCTCCTCTTTCCACCTCAACCAGGAGGTTTAGGCAACTCCTACCCTCCGGCCCTTCTGTTGGGCTACCGTACGGGGGCATTCTCAGAGGATATTCTTATCACGAATGCTGAGGCTCTTGAGAGGGAGCCATTTTTTCAGCTTAGGGTTCCCGGTAGCCTAGAGCTGGGGAGTCCCATATGACAGGCAACATGGAATCTGTGTACCTTTTTGGAAACCTGACAGTTATTTGTGACCGGGATTGACCACTGTTGGAAACAGGATACTGGAACCCTTGGTCTGACCCAGTATGGCATATCTTATGTTCTTAAACACATGGAAAGTGCAGGAAGAAAGTTCTGGAAGCCAAATTTAAGGGGGGGGGAGCAGGCTAACATTTAAAAAGAAAATAGAGCAGCCTTTAAACTAGAAGCTGGGGGAAAGTCAACAAGTCACTGAAGAACGCCTGGTTAGGAGTGATGTATCTTTCAAGGATACTATCAAAACAGGGAAGTTAAGGCATCCCAATAGAGAGTTTTCAATAAAGGCAAAAGAACCCAAGCACTTTTAAGTAAGGAGCAGACAGAGTAGAAAAACTGCAAAGTATCTCTGTCAGTTGTTAAACAGGTTGTAAATATAAAGAAAAATATACTTTGAAATGTCTGTATGTAAATGATAGAAACCTAAAAATTAAGATGGGAGAATTTGAATATATAGCAATGGGAGATGGAGCCAGCAGCGGAATAAGATGGCCGCCTAAGTCTTTGCCCCACTGAATTCAAGGAGGAAATCCTGACTCCCCTCATCAAAAGAAAGGAAACCTTCCTTCTCACGGTGGCAAGAGCTTTATGAGATGTCCACCAGCAAGCCCACGCAGCTGGATTACAGCACAGCTGCAAATGCAGGAGTAAAAAGGGCAAAACCCGATCCTCCATCTCCACAGACATACTGTGGGCCGGCAGTCCTACCAGGCGGCTGCCTAGTAGTGGCGGCGGGCCATATTACTTGTGTCTTGCTTCAGCCTGGTAGCTGAGGCCCTTAATTGTGTAGTTGTGGGGCAGTTAAAGCAGTCCAAGTGGAAATAGGCCAACACAGGAAAAATTATTTCTAACTTTTATTTTAATCATCAAGTTTGCAAATTGGACCTTGGCAGAAGGTTCCAAACCATTAACAGAAAGTGAGGATATTTTCTCCAACAAAAAGCTTCTTTGTAAAGGTACTTCAGCAGTGCTATAACAAATCAGTTTCCTTCAGTCTTTGGAACAAAACAAGTTTCCTTTTTCATACAAGCCAAACACAGGTGAAAAGTCACTGTTGCTAGTAAAGTCCAGCTAACCTTGTTAGCTTCTCCCAGCTGTTTCAGGTAAGCTTGAAAACAGGCTCTACTTTTCAGCATAGGAACTAAACTGCTGTTGGAACAGTTTCATAGCACAAGTACTATTTCAGCTTTAAAATGAGACTTCTCTCTCTTTCCAGCACTTCACAGTATCAATTGCTCAGTATAACTACTTCTTGGCTTTCTTTATAATATCTAATAAATGCTTTCTAAGCACTTCTCATGCACAATGAGCATTCCATTGAGACTTATGTAGAATCTGAATCCCCTTTATAGAATTCCACCTCCATTTCTTCCTCAGTGCTACAAGGCTCAGGGACTGGGATACGTTCAGGGATTTCTAGTTTCACTTTCCTTAAAAGCTTAAAATGTTTTCCACAATGAACATTCCTTCTTCCCCCTGGAATAATGTCAGTGCTCCTAGACTTCCTTCCCTTTAGTGAGTCACTTAAAGGTACTGTCTGGTTTACCTTGCTTGTAGAAACCTTCCTTTTGTCAGGCTTTCTAAAAGGCTCCGTTTCTGGCTCAGAGTCTGAGCTGCTTGCTTCTGAGTTAGAACTATAGTCCTGGAACTCTCTCAAGCTTCTTCCTGCTCTTCTCTGGCCCTGCCACTCGCTTTGGCAGTTCTGTCTGCTTCTCCTGGTTTCCCCAGTTCTCTCAGCTCTGCTGTGCTCTCTCTCTTCACTTGCTGACTGACCACGTTTAAATGTTTGCCAGCGTGCTTCCCTTTCTGGCCCCACCCTCTCTCTCCCTGCTGTTGCCCTGGAGACTGGGTGTGGCTTCAGGCTAGCCTTGCACGTGTGTGTTTCAGTATTACTTTAATTTTGGGACATGTGCTTAGGTGAGCCCATCCCCCTCTTAGGAGAAAAACCTTCTTTTTTTTCTCTTTCCCAGGTCTGTGCTGCACCTGCCTCACCACATATCCCCCCCTTAAGCTATTACAGGCTGGCAACGCAACCCGCGCACAGCCTGTAATCCTAGATAGTGTTCGCTCTTGCCATGGGCACAGTATATTAATATGGTATACTTGCTGCCTCCCTTTCCCTGTCTCCAACGCATAAGTTACAGCACCTACTTGTTTTAAAACTCTGTAAGGCCCTTTCCAGGCATTCTCAAACTTGGAGCTAGCAGCTGCGACCATCACAAGTACCCTATCCCCAACCTTCAGGATACGTGGTCTTGCTTGTCGGTCATGATAAGACTTTTGACGTGACTGACTCACTTTCAAGTTCCCTTCGGCTGCTGTAGCCCTTCGCTGCAAGCGCCCTTTCAAGACCCTTTCACAGGACGGACAAGATGCGCAAAATCTTGACGTCTCTCCAAAAACCCCGGGCCAATAAAATCTAGCTAGTACCTGATCCAATGTGTCTGATACCCCTTTATGTCCCCCCAGTTGGTGATCATGAGCCCACCTTAAGATTATATTTCTACAAGAGTGAGGTATCACTAACTGTCTTCTCGTATCACCTGTTCTTGGGTCTGAACTTTCCCGATATATTATGTTATTCACCAAGAAAAATCTGGGCAGGGTCTCAGATCCTTTCCTGGTGTATTTAAAGGCTCAGACCAAAGCAGGATCTGCTATCTGTTCCCTAGGAAATGAGGGAAATTTTTCCTTTAATTCTGGGGGAACCCAGGGCAATTCCTCATGAACGAATGTCCCTGGTATAGGGTCTTCCTGAGGGTCATTTTCCTTTTCTGAAAGCTTAAAGCCGGTGCGGGTAGTTATCATACCTGCCTTGTCTTCTTCTAGCCTGGGGTCAGCAACCTTTCCTACCTTGGGTAAGGCTTTCTCCCTGGCTAAGTTTTCTTCCTGAGAAAAGGTAGCTGGTTGACTTGTTTTGCCCTGCAACTCCTCAGCTAAGCCTTTCCTGAATTGAGGCCAGTCGCGGCCTAGGACTATGTCATGTGGAAGTCTCGGTACTATAGCCACTTTTATCTGCTTTTTCATACCTAATCCTTTTATTTCAACGGGATGTATGGGATAGGTAGAGGCGGCTCCATGGATACAGCGAATCTTAATATGATCTCCAGAGGACTCTGGTGAGGGTTTATCTTTTGCCTCAATTTTCCTCCACAGCCTCTGAGATATCATAGATTGGTCTGCACCTGAGTCCAATAATGCCTCAATTGGGATCCTTTCCACTTCCACTGTTAACAGGAACCCTTCTCCTGCATCTCTGTGGTGGGTAATTACAAAAGCTTTCTTAGCTTTACAGTCCCTTTTAAGATGACCCAACTCTCCACACATAAAACATTTTCTCTGTGCATCAAATCTTTTATCCAAAGTCATACTTTCTTTCCAAAAGTTTGCAAGTTCTGCCTTCCTTTCTAGTAACTCCACGTTTGCACTCTTAAACACACCCTCTTTCTCAGGGCTCAACCTGTTAGCCTCTAGAAAGCGGTCAGCCAGTGCAATGGCTTCCTGAGTGTTTTTGCAATCCTGGAGGACTAGGAAGGTTTGCACATTGTGGGGTACAGCTTCCATAAACTGTTCTAGAATCAGAGTGTCTAATACAGATTCTAAATCCTTCGTCTCCGGCGTAAGCCATTTATAAACTAAGCTCTTCACTCTATAATAGAGAGCTTGAGGTGTCTCACCTAACTTCAATTTACAGGAACGTAGAAGCCTGCGATAGATCGTGAGGTTTAATCCCATCCGATCCTTGATAGCTTGCTTTACTTCCTTATAATCTGTGACTAAACTGGCAGGCATGGCCCTATAGGCCGCCAAAACTTCGCCTGTGAGAGAAGTGGCGAACCTTAGCGCCCACTGTTCCTTCGGCCACCTGGCCAGGAGAGCTATTCTCACAAACACCTCAATATAATCGCCTACATCATCATCTCTAGTAAGGCGTCCACAAGAGAAAGTCTCAGTGCCTGATAGGTCCCACCCACGGAAATCTCCCCGTGAACCTGGCACTGTCCTTGCAGCCTCGTCCATTTTCTCTTGCGCTGCAAGCCACCTGGACAACATCTCCAGTAACGGTCTTTGCTGTGCCTGGAGCATGGTCTTCGCCTGTTCTAGGCTCTGCTCCGACATCTCCCTTTGCTTGGCAAACTGGTCAGCCACCCAGGACAGGATGTCACGACTCTCCATTGTTGTAGTAATGCTGTGAATAAAACAAAGAGAAACAAACACCAAGTGCGGTACTTTTTTATGTTCCCCTTTTCCAGTGAGCACTCCCCTACAGCCTCCCTCTTACACCAGCATCCGGCGATAACCCCTCCAGCCTATGGGTTACCTGGCCCTGGTGCAGAGTCTCGCCTTGTCAACCCCGTGGATACCGACTCCAGCTCCACTGCCACTTCGGATCTTTCCTCCGCTTAGCAGACAGCAGGTGTGTTGACAGCAGCTGTTTTTCTGGGGGTCCTCTCCTCCTTCTGAGGTCAGGATCTTCTTTTAGGCTTGCAAAAACTTGACGAAAATCCAAGAACTACGCCACCTGTGGGCCGGCAGTCCTACCAGGCGGCTGCCTAGTAGGGGCGGCGGGCCATATTACTTGTGTCTTGCTTCAGCCTGGTAGCTGAGGCCCTTAATTGTGTAGTTGTGGGGCAGTTAAAGCAATCCAAGTGGAAATAGGCCAACACAGGAAAATTTATTTCTAAATTTTATTTTAATCATCAAGTTTGCAAATTGGACCTTGGCAGAAGGTTCCAAACCATTAACAGAAAGTGAGGATATTTTCTCCAACAAAAAGCTTCTTTGTAAAGGTACTTCAGCAGTGCTATAACAAATCAGTTTCCTTCAGTCTTTGGAACAAAACAAGCTTCCTTTTTCATCCAAGCCAAACACAGGTGAAAAGTCACTGTTGCAAGTAAAGTCCAGCTAACCTTGTTAGCTTCTCCCAGCTGTTTCAGGTAAGCTTGAAAACAGGCTCTACTTTTCAGCATAGGAACTAAACTGCTGTTGGAACAGTTTCATAGCACAAGTACTATTTCAGCTTTAAAATGAGACTTCTCTCTCTTTCCAACACTTCACAGTATCAATTGCTCAGTATAACTACTTCTTGGCTTTCTTTATAATATCTAATAAATGCTTTCTAAGCACTTCTCATGCACAATGAGCATTCCATTGAGACTTCTGTAGAATCTGAATCCCCTTTATAGAATTCCACCTCCATTTCTTCCTCAGTGCTACAAGGCTCAGGGACTGGGATACGTTCAGGGATTTCTAGTTTCACTTTCCTTAAAAGCTTAAAATGTTTTCCCCAATGAACATTCCTTCTTCCTCCTGGAATAATGTCAGTGCTCCTAGACTTCCTTCCCTTTAGTGAGTCACTTAAAGGTACTGTCTGGTTTACCTTGCTTGTAGAAACCTTCCTTTTGTCAGGCTTTCTAAAAGGCTCCGTTTCTGGCTCAGAGTCTGAGCTGCTTGCTTCTGAGTTAGAACTATAGTCCTGGAACTCTCTCAAGCTTCTTCCTGCTCTTCTCTGGCCCTGCCACTCGCTTTGGCAGTTCTGTCTGCTTCTCCTGGTTTCCCCAGTTCTCTCAGCTCTGCTGTGCTCTCTCTCTTCACTTGCTGACTGACCATGTTTAAATGTTTGCCAGCGTGCTTTCCTTTCTGGCCCCACCCTCTCTCTCCCTGCTATTGCCCTGGAGACTGGGTGTGGCTTCAGGCTAGCCTTGCAAGTGTGTGTTTCAGTATTACTTTCATTTTGGGACCTGTGCTTAGGTGAGCCCATCCCCCTCTTAGGAGAAAAAACTTCTTTTTTTTCTCTTTCCCAGGTCTGTGCTGCACCTGCCTCACCACAATACACAGCGCTGCACAGACATGTAAGAGCTTACAATCTAGTCAAGACAGACAACACAGTAGGTGTAGACAGGGATACATCTAGGAGGAATGGTAAAGAAACACAAAGGAGATCAGGTGAGTCAAGTTCCGAAAGCGGCAGAGAAGGGGAGAGTTTTCAGCCTGGATTTGAAAAGAGCCAAAGAAGGCACCTGAAGTACAGACTCAGGTAGTTTGTTCCAGGCATATGGAGCAGCAAGGTGAAAGGAGAGAAGTCTGGAGTTAGCAATAGAAGAGAAAGGTACCGATAGAAGCAATTTTCAGAAGAGCGGAGTTTCCGGGGAGGGGTGTGGGGAGGTATAAGAGAGGAAAGGTAGTGAGGAGCTGCAGAGTGGAGGCACTTACAGGTCAGCAGGAGAAGTTTGAACTGGATGCGTAAATGGATAGGGAGCCAATGAAGTGACTTGAGAAGAGGGCTAATATGTGCATGATGAGGCTGGCTGAAGATTAGCTGTGCAGCAGAGTGTTAAACAGATTGAAGGGGAAAGAGATGATTCAGAGGGAGACCAGCAAGAAGTAGATTACAATAGTCTAGAGGTGGGGGGGGGGGGGCGTGACTAAAGGGTGGATGTGTCTTAGTGTGTTCAGAAAGGAATGTTGATGTTATAGAGAAAAAAAAACGGCAGGTCTTAGCTATCAGATGGATGTGTGTGGAGAAGGAGAGAGAGGAGTCAAAGACAACCCCAAGGTTGTGAGCCAAGGGAACAGGGAGAAGTAGAGAGTTATCCACATACTCTGAGAAAGGAGAAAGAGGAGAGGAGGTTTTAGGTGGAAAAATAAGAAGCTCAGTTTTGGCCATGTTCAATTTCAAGTGGTGGTGAGACATCCAAGCAGCAATATCAGAAAGGCAGGCAGAGATCCAGGTCTGGATTGACGGAGAGATTTCATGTGTAGAGAGGTAGATCTGGGAGTCATCAGCATAAAGATGGTACTGAAAGCCATGGGAAGAGATGAGTGCACCAAGGGACTGGGTATAGCGAGAATAAAAGGAGTGGACCCAAGACAGATTGTTGGGGTACACCAACTGAGAGCGGGATAGCAGCAGAGGAAGATCCACCAGAACAAACACTGAAAGAGCGATGGGAACAATAAGAGGAGAACCAGGATAGTACAGAGCCCTTAAAACCAAGCGAGGACAGGGTATCAAGAAGAAGGTTGTGGTCAACAGTGCCAAAAGCAGCAGAAAGGTCAAGAAGGATGAAGACTGATTAGAGGCCCTTGGATTTTGCCAGGAACAAGTCACTGGAGACTTTGGCAAGAGCCGTTTCAGTAGAATGTAAAGGATGAAAGCCAGATTGTAAAGGATCCAGGAGGGCTTGAGAGGAGAGAAAGTTAAGGCAACGGCGGTGAATCGCAGGTTGAAGTAGTTTAGAAATGAAGGGGAGGAGGGAGATGGGTCGATTGTTAGAAGGACAGGTAGGATCAAGTGAGGTTTTCTTGAGGAGAGGTGTAACTGCAGCATGCTTGAAGGCTGCAGGGACAATTGCAGTGGAGAGCGATAACTTGACATCTCAGGCAGCTCTTTTGTCTTCACCATTGTGAAAATGGAACAGGGAGTAAATGTGGCCATTTTAAACATTAGAGCTATCATTGGCTAACACTACACTTCTCCCTGTTTCCTCAGCTTGTAACCTTGGGGTCATCTTTGACTCTATTCTCTCTTTCTCTGCACATATCCAACAGATAGCTATAACCTGTCGCTTCTTTCTCTATAACATTGGCAAAATTCATCCCTTCCTTTCTATACACACTACTAAAACCCTTATCCACTCGCTAGTCAAATCCCATCTTGACTATTGTAATCTGTTTCTCACAGGTCTCCCTCTGAATCATCTTTCTCCCTTTCAATCTGTTCAAAACTCAGCTGCACGGCTTATCTTCCACCAGTGTCAATATGCTCATGTCATGCCTCTTCTCAAGTCACTTCACTGACTCCCTATCCATTTCCATATCCAGTTCAAACTTCTCCAACTTACCTAAAAGTGCCTTCATTCTGTGGCCTCTCACTATCTTTCCTTTCTTATCTCATTCTACGCACCTCCACCGGAACTCCGCTCCTCTGGCAGATCCCTTTTATCTGTGCCCTTCAATGTCACTGCCAACTCCAAATTTCATCCATTCCACCTTACTGTTCATATGCCTGGAACAAACTACCTGAGTCTGTGCATCAGGCTCCTTCTCTGACCCTATTTAAGTCCAGGCTGAAGACCCACCTCTTTGAGGCTTCTTTTGGATCCCGATGCTCTTCATTCTCTTGCCCACTACTTATGTGTATCTTGCCATACTGTAGTCCCTATTTTGTGATTTCTTTTCATCTTGATTAGATTGTAAGCTCTGATGAGCAGGGACTGTGTCTTACATCTATATGTACAGCACTGCGTACACCTTGTAGCGCTATACAAATGATTATTAGTAGTAATAGTAGATTCAAGTCGTACGGTTACAGACAATTGATCATAGGTGTGTCTAATTTTACTGCAATGGGAATGTGGTTCTTCTGCTCAAACCAATTAGAATTGTTTATAAGGGTGCCAATAACCATGTCCTTACTATCAAAAAGGATAAAACATGTACCCTTATCAACTAAATAACTTAGTAAAACAAATTTTTGTCAGAGCTTGTGCCGTGAAAGAAAACTCCTTCTCGTAGCACTATACTCCTTTTATTCTATTTAGAAACATAGAAACAGAGAAATATGATGACAGAAAAAGACCTTAAGTCTGTCCTTATATGCTTTATAATGAAAAGGATGTGAACAGGATGGAGTCGGTGCAGAGGGTTGCTACTAAAATGATTAATGGGCTTCATTATAAAGCATATGAGGACAGACTTAAGGATCTTAATATGTACACCTTAGAGGAAAGGCGGGATAGAGGTGATTTGATTGAGATGTTTAAATATCTCCGTGGCATAAATGTTCAGGGAGAGAGCCTCTTTCAATTGAAAGCAAGTTCTGCTACGAGGGGACATGGGATGAGGGTGAAGGGAGATAGATTCAGGAGTGATATGCGGAAATATTTCTTTACAGAAAGAGTAGTGGATCCATGGAATAGTCTCCCAGTGGAGGTGGTAGATATGAGGATAGTAACTGAATTCAAAAAAGCATGGGACCAACACAGAGGATCTCTAAAGGTAAAAAGTGGACTGTTGTAGTTGTTGTTATGGAAGGACAGACTAGATAGGCCATGTGGTCTTTTTCTGTCATCATGTTTCTATGTTTCTATGTTTCTAAGACCACTAATCATTTTAGTAGCCACCCTCTGCACCGACTCCATCCTGTTCACATCCTTTTGAAGGTGCGGTCTCCAGAATTGCACACTATACTCCAAATGAGGTCGCACCACAGACTTATAGAGAGGCATTATCACCTCCTTTGTTCTGCTAGCCATTCCTCTCCATATGCACCCAAGCATCCTTCTAGCTTTTGCCGTCGCCTTTTCTACCTGTTTAGCTACTTTAAGATCATCAGACACAACCACGCCTAGGTCCCGCTCTTCTTTAGTGAACAAAAGTACTTCACCCCCTATACTATATTGCTCCCTTGGATTGCTGCAGCCCAAATGCATGAGCTTACATTTTTTAACATTAAATCCCAGCTGCCAAATTCTAGACCATTCTTCAAGCTTAGCTAGATCCCACCTCATGTTATCTACACCTTCCTGGGTGTCTACTGTATTGCAGATTTTGGTATCATTTAAAAGGGAATGAACCCTCACCACAAACCAAGGGATAAGATATTTGAAATGTCCCCTAGGAAAAATAAATATATGCCATGTGTCAGAGGAGAGCATACAATCAGTACTTAGCTGTCAAGTAGATTTCTATATGAACCGCTGCAGATAAAACCAACCGGAACTCCGCAGACGTATCTCATTCCATGGCGCTGCTTCAGCAAAATGCAACGCTGTGAAATTCGTTTAGAAAACCTTTTTCTCATCCATTTAGCATAGTATGGCGTTTCAAAAAGCACTCCTCCTTCCAACATAACATAGCGCAACACGATGTGACACAACGCTGGCAATGTCTCCGTTTTTATACTATTGCCTATTATTTCCTTTTTTAATTAGTCTTGTTTTATATGATTCTTTTATGTGTCAAATATAGTCCAAACCATTTCACTGGCCACTTTTATTTTTTAGATATTGGACATTAAGGGGTTAAACTGCAAGAGTGTCAATTTTGATCTCAGCTGTATGTGGCACCATTTATATCATACCAACATGGATCAATCTGACTTCCTAGGCAGGAAGTAAGTTTTGATTCTTGCTAATACGGCTGCTCCTGAAATCAAGCGGAAGTACCTGAAAGTCAGGGGTTTTTTTTACATCAGACAACAGTAACATTCTAATCAAGGAAGATACTATAATTTGTTGTGCAACCTTTTTGTTTACTGTACAGCACACCATGATTCCAGATTTTATTTAAGAAAGAATTGGCAGAAACTGAATATTGTTTTTATCTGTTGAATTTCAATACTGTATCAGTGATGACTAATATTTATGATTTTATGACTATCCTATAGCATATGCTTCACTGCATACTGATAATAGAGGACGATCAATTGCTCATACAGTCTACCTGGTTGTTATTGTCTACAGTACTCTAACTAAGGACATATTTGATCTGTTAGACACACAGGGCCTGATTTTCAAAACCCTGGGCATGTGCCACACATGTAAAAGACGACCTTACTGGTGTAAAACCGCCATAACTATTTAAACCAGATATTCAACAAGGCGTCTTGAATCAGAGAGGCCCAGCTACCCACTCAGCACCAAGTGCTGAGGCCCAGGGGCAGAATTGGGGCATATCATCCGCAAACCCGTGTAAAGCGGATTTACGAAAGCTGTGTGCACCGACATTGGATGTCACAAACCACATAAGCCTAAGCGACGTTTCCTGGCACATACAACTGCTGAAGGTGTGTGGTGAACCTGTGGAGTGGTGTTACAGTGCATGGTACAGCAAGGAGTGCGTGTGCAAACCTCTACCCAAGCTATGCAGTGATAAAGAGTTGCTGGACCAGCCAAGAAGCCATGTGGGCCATGCACATGGTGTTCCAGAAGTGGTGACGTGTCCACCGTGCGGCAGGCAGTGCGTGTCTATCAGCAGGCAGTAGCCCAGCACCCGAGATGCAGGTACCGTGCCTCATGTGTACTCCAGCCCAGGGTGAGCTATCCGAAATTGATGGAGGAGGAGGTCTATCAGAGATATAGACTGGATGGGGCAACGTTAACTGAGTTGTGCAGTGTACTCAGCGTCAACCTGGAGCCCTCCACCTCCAGAAGTCAGGCTCTGCCAGTGGCTATGATGGTGACCACTGCCCTGGGATATCTGGCAACTCGCAGCTTCCAGCTTGTGCTGGGGCAATTGTTGGAGTCACACAGTCTATTGTCAGCCACTGCATAAGTGCTGTCACCAGGTCCCTGCTGTGGAGGATGCGCCACCTAATAGCCTTCCCCTGGACACAGCAGTTGCGGCAAGAGACCATGTAGGCATTCTGCAATGTTGCTGGCTTCTCATCGGTGCTTGGAATCATCGATTACACCCACATCTCACTACAGGCACCATGACTGGAGTGGAGGGCCTACCGGAACAGGCATGGGTACACATCGATGAACATGCAGGTTGTTGTGGATGCCATCCTGACCATCACTGATGTGTGTGCCTGCTACCCTGGGTCCTGCCACAATGCATTTGTAATCACCCAGACAGCCTCAGGCAGGCAGCAGCTGGGGGTCAGCTTGGAGATGCATGGCTGCTAGGTGAGTGTGCACATATGTGAGCCACAGGACAAGCCCAGAACAAAATGGTGCCGTAGTATGATGCTATGTGTTATGCAAACAGGTGGGGATATATGTTGTATGTGCGTAGTGCAATACATGATGACCACTGTGTGCACGTGCATTGCTTTTCCACAGATCCATGTGCAGAGCAGGCCATGTCGCACATTGTGGAGACAACAGGGGAAGCCCCATGGCCAAGAGCACCAACATGTGGCATGTGGAAGTGCACGTGTAGCACCATGTAGTGCAGCCACATGGCAGCAGCCCATGTAGGGCACATCCATGTCTGCCCCCATCCCAGCTAGCAGACCCCCCCAACCACATCTCCGTGCCATGCCTCTGCCCTCCCCCCTTTCCAACAGGTTAGACCTTTGTCACCATTCCCCACTATCCTGACCCTCTGATCCCTCCTCCTCCTCTCTAGATTCCCCACTCTGCCCCGGCCCTCTGATCCTTTCTCCTTCTCCTCCAACTCACTCTGCCTCTGCCCCTCTGATCCCTCCTCCTCCTCCTCAGATTCCCCGCCCTGCCTCTGACCCTCTGATCTCTCCTCCTCTTCCGCAGAATCCCTGCCCTACCCCTAACCCTCTGGTCCCTCATTCCCCTCCACAGACTTCCCATCCCGCTGCTGCTCCATGGCCTCTTCACTGCCCTCCCCCTCCAAGGTGCTGTCCTCCATCGCAGTGCCGCTGGACTCTTCCTCCCCATCACTGCTGGAGGTACTTCTGGGATCAGCACCTAAGAATAGCTGCGCTGGTGCTGGATCGCTCTCCGGGTTGGTGCCTGAGGTCTAGGCCTCCCAGAAACCAGCTGTGGGGGAAGGGGGAGGGGGGTATTATAGGTCTGCATAGGGGGGCATTACAGTCTGGTGCATCTCCATGGGGCCCACACATGCATTGCACAATTCACCTTCAGGCCATGCGGGTGTTCCGTCCCACAGTGCACACTACATGCCCTCCTCTTTGCCCACCCCCAGACAGGAGCTCTGTTCTCCCCCTCACATGCCCATTTGTGGCTTTCCGGCTCCCTCCCCCCTCAGGCGCTGGACACCCACAGGGGACAGTGTGAGAAGGTATGTAATGTGCATCTGGGCCCACCTTTGGTGGTGTGTGCTCCTGTACTGCCCTTCCATGCTGTGCTCTGGTCATGCGTGTGTGCACCTGCATGTATTAGGTGCCAACTGGTGCACACACGGGATAATGGCACTGGAGGAGGACACGGCCACCCCTAGCACATTCACATCATTGCGTATGGGGGGATCCACCACCAGATGGTCTGCCTTCACCTTCCATGGCAGCCATCCCCTGTATCTGCAGGCCTCCACTGTATACCTCACTGACCTTCCTCAGCTGCCAGCCGCTTCCTGCTGTGCTGCAGTTGGTTTGGTCGCTTCCGGCGCAGTGTGCGGCAGTGCCACTTTAGGGCCTCCAGGGTGCATCGCACGTCATATTCACTATGGGAGAGATGGGGAGGGAACACACATGAACATAAGAAAATAAGATATGCCTTACTGGGTCAGACGAAGGTCCATCAAGCCCAGTATCCTGTTTCCAATAGTGGCCAATCTAGGTCACAAATACCTAACAATTTCCTCAAAAGACACAGGTTCCACAATGCTTGTATTGGGGCAAGCAGTGGATTTCCTGGGTCCCCTTTAATAATTGTTTATGGACCTTTCCTCCAGGAACTTCTCCAAACCTTTTTTAAACTCAGCTACACTAACAGCTTTTACTACATCCTCCGGTAACGAATTCCAGAGTTTGATTATGCGTTGAGTGAAAAAATATTTTCTCTTATTAGTCTTAAATAGGTTACACTATAGCTTCATTGCATGTCCCCTAGTCTTTCTATATTTTGATGGCATAAACAATTGATCTACGTTTACCCATTCCACTCCATTGATTAATTTATAGACCTCTATCATATCTCCCCTCAGTCGTCTCTTTTCCAGGTTGAAGAGCCGTAATCTTTTTAGCTTCTCCTCATAGGGGTATCCTTCCATCCTCTTTACCATTTTGGTGGCTCTTCTTTGTAACTTTTCTAATAATGCTATATTCTTTTTAAGATATGGTGACTAGAACTGCATACGATATTCAAGGTGTGGTCACACCATGCAACGATACAGAGGCATTAAAATATCCTTTGTTTTATTCTCCATTCCTTTCCTTATGATTCCTAGCATTCAGTTTGCTTTCTTGGCCATCGCTGCACACTGGACGGAGGGTTTCAATATGTTATCCATGATGATGCCTAAATCTTTTTCCTGGGTGGTGCTTCCTAATGTAGAACCTAGCATCATGCAACCATAGTTTGGGTTGTTCTTTCCTAGGTGCATAACTTTGCACTTGTCCACATTAAATATCATCTGTCATTTGAACATCCAGTCTTCTAACTTATCAAGGTCCTCTTGCAATTTTTCACAATCCTCTGGGTTTTAACAACTTTGAATAACTTTGTGTCATCTGCAAATTTGACTACTTCACTCGTTATTCCCATTTTCAGGTCATTTACGAATATGTGAAAAAGCAGCGAACCCAGCACAGATCCCTGGGGCACTCCACTATTCACCTTTCTCCATTGGGAAAATTTGCCATTTAGCCCTACCATCTGCTTTCTATCTTTTATCCAGATCCTGATCGACAATAGTACACTGCCTCCTATCCCATGACTTTTTAATTTCACCAAGAGTCTTTCATAAGGGACCTTATCAAAGGCTTTCTGAAAATCCAGATACACTATATCAACAGACTCACCTTTGTCTACCTGTTTATTCACACCTTTAAAAAAACATTACAGATTAGTAAGACAAAACCTTCCTTGGTTAAACTCATGGTGGCTGTCTCCCATTAAGCCATAACTATCTACAATGTTCAATAAATTTGTTCTTTATAATGGTCTGTAGTTTCCCGGATTACCCCTGGAACCCTTTTTAAAAATTGGCATTATATTGGCCATCCTCCAATCTTCAGGTATTACAGATGATTTTAATGATAGTTCACAGATTACTTATAGTAGGTATGTAATCTCATATTTCAGTTCTGTCAACATCCTTGGATGTATACCATCCGGTCCAAGTGATTTGCTACTCTTCAGTTTATCAAATAGTTGTAATATATCTTCCTGGTATATTGATATTTCTTTCAATTCTTCTGCGGCATCAACTTTAAATATCATTTCAGTCATGGTAACATCCCTACATCTTCCTCAGTAAAGACTGAAGCAAAGAATTCATTCAGTCTCTCTGCTATGGCCTTGTCCCCTCTTAGTGTCCCTTTTACTCCTCTATCATCTAATGGTCCAACTGTCTCACAGGTTTTTTGCGTTGAATGTACTTGAAAAAGTCTTTATTATGCATTTTTGTTTCCACAGCAAGCTTCTTCTCAAATTCTCTCTTTGCCTGTGTTATCAGTGCCTTGCATCTAACTGCCATTGCTTATGTTGTTTCCAGTTTTCGTCATTTGGCTCCTTTTTCCATTTCCTGAAAGATGCTTTTTTGGCAACAACAGCCTCTCTGACCTCATCTTTAAACCATGTTGGCAGTTTTTTGGACTTCCACTTTTCTTAAAGTGTGGCATATAGCTGGTCTAGGCTTCCAAGATAGTATTTTTAAATAACACCCTTCCTTGATGTAAATCTTTAACCTTTGTAATTGCTCCTTTTAGTGTTTTCTTAACTATTTTTCTCATTTTATCATAGTCTCCCTTTTGAAAGTTAAAAGGTAGTACTATGGATTTCCTTGCCGTCCTTTCTCCATTTATGAACTCAAACACAATCATGCTATGAACACTATTGCCAAGTAGCCCCAACAGCCTTATCTCTTGCACCAGATCTTGTGTTTCACTAAGGACTAGGTCCAAAATTGCTTCCCCTCTTGTCGGTTCATGAACCAGCTGCTCCAAGAAGCAGTCATTTATTTCATCTAGAAACTTTATCTCCCTAGCATGTCCTGCTGTGACACTGACTCAGTCGATACTGGGGTAATTGAAATCACCCATTACTATTACTGTGCTGTAACTTTTGTTAGCTTCCCTGATTTCTTTGAGCATTTCATCATCCATTTGTTCATTCTGGCCAGGCTGTCAATAGCACACCCCCACTGCCATTGCTTTTTCCTTCCCCTTTTTACATGGAATTTCAATCCATAGAGATTCTATAGTACATTTTGTTTTCCTGGAAAACTTTAATCCTTTGTGACTCAATGCCCTCTCTAACATAGAGTGTAACCCCTCCACCAATTTGATCTGCTCTATCATTACGATATATTTGTACCCAGATATCACAGTAGCCCACTAGTTGTTCTCCTTCCATCACATCTCTGAGATAGTAATCATATCTAACCTTCTTGGAGCAGCTGGTTCATGAACCGACCAGAGGGGAAGCCATAGTAGACCTAGTCCTTAGTGGAACACCAGATCTAGTGCAAGAGATAAGGGTGTTGGGGCCACTTGGCAATAGTGATCATAGCATGATCGCCTTTGATTTAATTAGTGGAGGAGGGATAGTAAGGAAATCCACAGTACTACCTTTTAACTTTCGAAAGGGAGACTATGATAAAATGAGGAAAACAGTTAAGAAAAAACTAAAAGGAGCAGTTGCGAAGGTTAAAGACGTACATCAAGCTTGGGTGTTGTTGAAAAATACTATCTTGGAAGCCCAGACCAGCTGTATTCCACGCTTTAAGAAAAGTGGAAGGAAGTCCAAAAAACTGCCAGCATGGTTTAAAGGTGAGGTCAGAGAGGCTGTTGTTGCCAAAAAAGCATCTTTCAGGAAATGGAAAAAAGAGCCAAACGACGAAACCTGGAAACAGCACAAGCACTGGCAAGTCAAATGCAAAGCATTGATAAGGCAGGCAAAGAGAGAATTTGAGAAGAAGCTTGCTGCGGAAGCAAAAACACGAAATAAAGACCTTTTCAAGTACATTCGTAGCAAAAAACCTGTGAGAGAGTCAGTTGGTCCATTAGATGATAAAGGGGTTAAAGGAGCACTAAGAGGCAACAAGGCAATAGCGGAGAGACTGAATGAATTCTTTGCTTCGGTCTTTACTGAGGAAGATGTAGGGATGTTACCCATGACTGAAGTGGTATTTAAAGGTGCGGAAGAATTGAAGGAAATATCAATACATCAGGAAGATGTCTTACAACTATTAGATAAACTGAAGAGTAGCAAATCACCTGGGCCGGATGGTATACATCCAAGGGTGTTGAAAGAACTGAAATATGAGATTGCAGACCTGCTATCAGTAATCTGTGAACTATCATTAAAGTCATCTCTAATACCTGAAGATTGGAGGATCGCCAATGTAACACCAATTTTTAAAAAGGGTTCCAGGGGTGATCCGCGAAACTACAGACCGGTGAGCCTGACGTCAGTACCGGGAAAAATGGTAGAAACCATCATAAAGAATAGAATTACTTAGCATGTAGATAGTCACAACCTAATGGGAGACAGCCAACATGGCTTTAGACAAGGAAGATCTTGTCTTACTAATCTGTTATGTTTTTTTGAAGGAGTGAATAAACAGGTGGACAAAGGTGAGTCGGTTGATATTGTGTATCTGGACTTTCAGAAAGCCTTTGACAAGGTCCCTCATCAGAGACTTTTGGCAAAACTAAAGAGTCATGGGATAGGAGGCAGTGTACTATTGTGGATCAGGAACTGGTTAAAAGATAGAAAGCAGAGAGTAGGGCTAAATGGCCAATTTTCCCAATGGAGAAAGGTGAATAGTGGTGTACCCCAGGGATCTGTGCTGGGTCCGCTGCTTTTTGACATATTCATAAATGACCTGGAAAATGGAATAACGAGTGAGGTTATCAAATTTGCAGATGACACAAAACTATTTAAAGTTGTTAAAACCCAAGAGGATTGTGAAAAATTGCAAGAGGATCTTGATAAATTGGAAGACTGGGCATCAAAATGGCAGATGAAATTTAATGTAGACAAGTGCAAGGTTATGCACCTAGGGAAGAACAACCCAAACTATGGTTACACGATGCAAGGTTCCACATTAGGAACCACCACCCAGGAAAAAGATTTAGGCGTCATTGTGGATACCATGTTAAAACCCTCGGCCCAGTGTGCAGCGGCGGCCAAGAGAGCAAATAGAATGCTAGGTATGATAAGGAAAGGAATGGAAAATAAAACAAAAGATATTATAATGCCTCTATATCGTTCCATGGTGAGACCGCACCTTGAATATTATGTGCAATTCTGGTCACCGTATCTTAAAAAGGATATAGCGATTTTAGAAAAGGTACAGAGAAGAGCCACCAAAATGGTAAAGGGGATGGAAGGATACTCCTATGAAGAAAGGCTAAAAAGGTTAGGGCTCTTTAACCTGGAAAAGAGACGGCTGAGGGGAGATGATAGAAGTCTATAAATTAATGAACGGAGTGGAACGGGTAAACGTAGATCGATTGTTTACCTTATCAGAATATAGAAAGACTAGGGGACATGCAATGAAGCTACAGGGTAAACTATTTAAGACTAATAAAGAAAATATTTTTTCACTCAACGTGTAATCAAACTCTGGAATTTGTTACCGGAGGATGTAGTAAAGGCTGTTAGTGTAGCTGGGTTTAAAAAAGGTTTGGACAAGTTCCTGGAGGAAAGGTCCATAAACCATTATTAAGAAGTGACCGAAGATATCAGTGCTTGACCCAGTACAAGCATTGTGGAACTTGTGTCTCTTGGGGAAACTGCTAGGTACATATGACCTAGATTGGCCACTGTTGGAAACAGAATACTGGGCTTGATGGACCTTGGTCTGACCCAGTATGGCATATCTTATGTTCTTATGTAACCTCTCATTTAGTGCTATATATTCTAACTCTCCCATCTTATTTTTTAGACTTCTAGCATTTGCATACAAGCATTTTAGAGGCCTTATTTATTCATATTAATCTGGTCATCGGTAGGCAGGGGTAATTTGGAATCTTTAAGTTCTGTCTGCTCGGTACTTAAGGGCATTTGGGTTACTTTTGTCTTTATTGGAACCTCCCTGTCAATATGCCCTAGCTTCAATCTTTTGCTAGTATCCTTCAAGTATACATTGTTCCAAATCATGCCCTTTAGGGTGACTGTTGGCTTTCCCCTATTATCTGTTTTAAAAGCTGTTCTATCTCCTTTTTAAAGGTTAATACCAGCAGCCTAGTTCCATCCTGGTTAAGGTGGAGCCCATCCCTTGGGAAAAATCCTTCCTTTCCCCAGAATGTTACCTAGTTCCTAACAAATCCAAAACCTTCTTTCTTGCACCATCATCTCAAACATGCATTGAGACTCCGGAACTCTGCCTGCCTTTTGGGTGCTGCGCGTGGAATGGGAAGCATTTGGGAGAATGCTACCCTGGATGTTCTGGATTTCAACTTCCTACCTAAAAGCCTACATTTGGTCTATCCCTAGGGTGCTCAGTTTGTTTATAAGTCACCTGGGCAGAATGGTGTCAAAGGCTTTATTGAAATCTAAATATACCACATCTCGGGGTCTCCCTCAGTCTAACTCCCCGGTTACACAGTCAAAGAAATCTATCAGATTTGTCTAACAAGACCTGCCTCTGGTAAATCCATGCTGCCTCGGATCCTGCAATCCACTGGACTCCAGAAACCTCACTATTCTCTCTTTTAGTAGCCTTTCCAATAAATTACTAACCACAGAGGTTAGATTAACTGGCGCTTTTGTGTAAGGGGACCACATGTGCCTTTCTCCAGTCCTCTGACACAACTCCCGACTCCAAAGAAGCATTGAAAAATCAGACAGTGGAGCCACTAGAACATCCTCAAGTTCCCTCAGTATTCTAGGATGTATCCCATCTGAACCCATGGCTTTGTCTACTTTTAGTTTAGCTAGTTCCTCACGAACACAGTCTTCTGAAAATTGTTCAAGATCCACGTCACTTCCATTCCTGTTTGTGGGTATTTTCTGAGGTCCTGCTCCTGGCCCTTCATCTGTGAAGACAGAACAGAAATATCTGTTAAGCAATTCTACGTTATCCTCAACATTTTCTGCATATTCCTCCCCTGCACCCTTGAGTCTGACAGTACCACTTTTGCCCTTCCTCCTCTCACTAACATATCTGAAAAATGTCTTATCCCCGAATTTTATTGCATTGGCTATTTCTTTTTCTTTTTGTACCTTTGCTTTCCTGACAACTCTGCTAGCTTCTCTTTTCCATATATAGATGCCTGTCTTCCTCTGTCTTTGATCTTTTGTATTTCATGAAGGCTTCCCTTTTTTTTCTTCACCTTTTCAGCTACTTCTTTTGAAAACCATAGCGGCTTCCTTTTCCTTTTACATTTATTTACCTATCTAACAAAAAGGTTTGTTGCCCTGAAAATATCCCCTTTCAGCTTTGCCCACTGTTCCCATCCCCCAGCTGTTCCTATCGCACTAACGACTCTTTGAGGCAGTGTCTCATCTTGGCAAAGTTAGCTTTCCCAAAGTCTAAGACCCTCACTTTTGAATGGATTTTATCAGCTGTAATCCTAATATTGAACCATACCATCTCGTAATCACTGGATGCGAGATGATGTTCCACTTTAACATCAGAAACACTTTCCCCGTTGGTAGGCACTGAGCCCAGTATGGCCCCATCATGTGTGGATTCTGTTACCAGTTGCCTGAATAGTTTCCCTGCAGAAAATCTAGGATCTCCTTACTTCTAAATGACACCACAGCAGAGATATGCCAATCCATATCCGGCATATTGAAATCACCTACCAGTAGCACTTCTCTTTTCATGGTAATACTGTGTATGTCTTCTATTACATCTTCGTCCACTTAAACTCCCTCTGTGGGGGATCTGTATATAACTCCTATGCAAATGGATTTCCCTTTCCCTCTTTCTAGTTTAACCCACAGTGCCTTCTCTCTTCCTTTTCAGCCCTGCAATTCTATAGGTTTAATATTATTTTTACATATAGTGCCACTCCTCCTCTCCTTCTTCCTACCCTATCCTTCCTGAATAAAGAATAGGCCGGTATAATTACATCCCAGTTATGGAATACCCGTGAAACATGTCTCTGTAAACGCCACTAAATCCAAGTCAGCCTCTTCCAATAAAGCTTCAACATCTGGGATCTTATTTTCCATGCTAAGGGCATTTATACACAGTGCTTTCCAGATGTTGCCCCTATTACCCATTTCTACAGAGGTATTTAATGTTTCACTTACCTGGGGGCTTTCTTCACCCATCCCCAATGAATCTAGTTTAAAGCCCTCTTCAGAAGGTTAGTCAGTCTGTTTCTGAGGACACTTCGACCCTTCATTCAGAACTATATATTCTAACTCTCCCATTTTATTTTTTTAATCTTCTAGAATTTGCATACAGGCATTTCAAAGGGTTTTTTTGTTTGTACTAACAGTCTGGCTATCAGATGATAGGGTAATTTGGAATCTTTTAACTCTGTCTTTACTTAAAGGCATCTGGGTTACTTTTTACCTTTATTGGAACTCTCTATTGTGATGCCCTAATGTCCCTGTTTTGCTAGTATCCTTCAAAGATGCATCATTCCAAACTATGTGCTTTTGGGCAACTATCGGCTTTCTCCCATTATGTAGTTTAAAAGCTGCTCTATCTCCTTTTTAAAAGTTAATGCCAGCAGCCTGGTTCCACCCTGGTTCTCACATCTAAAAAGCAGCATTGACATGTATAAATTGGATTATGCCTGTCAATGCCATTTTAGAGCAGGCTTTTTGCAGATGTGAGAATGTTCATCATGCCTACCTTTCCTAGGGGAGTGGTAGGGGTGTGGAGAGAGAACGTTTTGGGCGGGCCAAGAAGTCAGACGTGGATTCCCCAGTTCGTATAGGGAATCCAAATCTCATTGAAAATTTTCAGACATCTGCATTTACCCCTGCCCCCAGGCATGAATAAGCGCCTACTGGCAGCGGTAGTTGTGAATGCTGATGTCGGTCCCCTCACTGATTGCTGCTGCAATCTCAGAATCCCTCCATGCCATCCCCAGACCCTCCTCCTCCCCCCATAAGTAACCTGTATCCCCCAACCATCTCTCCGAAGCAGCTCTGATCCTCTCACCTCCCACCCAGAAGCACAGCTAAGCCCCCCCTCCCCAGGCAACTCCAACCCCCTCCCTCTCCAATGGCCTCCCTGCCACTCCCTGTAGAACTCGGTGTATATGCATTCTGAATCCCACTTGCAGATGTCACAGTCGTGCCGCGATTAGAATTCCCTCCCTATGGGCAGAAACCTGAATATGGAAATCTGACATAAGTTTTCTAAATAGCAACAAATGATTTTGCTACTGCACCACTGAACTAGACCTTACTTATTTATTTCAAAGTTTGTTCTATTCCTTCCAAATGAGCAAAGCATATTACTATATACACACACATATATAAACACTTTCCAAATAATAAAATCATAAAATAGCTCACAGAATCCCACTGATTCTCTAAAACACCCTGCCTAGTTATCTAAATGCAAACTTCTTTCCTGAACCCAACAGGCCCCTCTCCACCCATCTGATTCTTGTTGCTTCCCTTGGACCTACTCTAAGCCTTTACTGAGCTTCTGCTTCTATTGCAAACAGAGTACGTCATTCTTTAACCCAGTGACTGAAAGTAGACAGGGCTGTCCTTAGAGTTGGTTCAGTGTTGGTGACCTAGGCAGACTATAAGCTTTGCACATACACACACACACACACACACTGCTGTCAAAATGTACTGTTTAGCTTTGAATACCCTACTCTTTTCCGCCCCTCCCCCCCCCCCGAAGTTGCCACCCTAGGCAGCCACCTAGTTTGCCTAATGCTTGGGCCGGCCCTGACAGTGGACCATATTACCTTCTAGGGCTCAGAAACATCCACATGCATACATTTTTCCATATATAGTACTTTATGTCCTCTTCCTAAACATGTTCCTTCTTTCTTCAGCTGTGTGCTTCTTCCATCACCAAAGAGCATACAATCACCAAACCCTCTGGTCTCCTCTCACTTTCCCATAATACAGTAACTCATACTGAATTTAAAATTCCCCAAGGTTACATCACAGAATTAGGTCAATATTCGATGGCACTTAGTCGGATAGCATCACTGAGATATTAAGGTGGCAGTATCTGGAGAGTGCCACTGAATATCCTTACACACTGCCTTGGCACTATCTGGATGATGGCACGTTTTAGAAAGGCCCTTTAGGTGCCCCCTGGGAAGTCCACATAACTTAGGACAGCAAAAACACTGTCCTAAGCTCTCTGGATAGCCCTGGCATTGGCCTCCATATCTGAATATCAGCCCCGGCCACTATCCAGATGCCAGCACTTAATATCTGAACTTTTTAAAACTACGGCTGTCAGCATAAAAAACACTGACCACTGCAGCACGATATTGACCCACATATCTTTAAAAAAATCATACTTTTTATACTCTTATCTCAAGTCAGAGTCCCTGTTGTCTCAGATGTAGAAAACTTCGGTAGAGTTTAGGGGACGAGGGAGGCATTATCTCCCCAAACAAGCTGGCTCTCCACCAATTCAGTGACAGTCTGCCCCCTACTTGTGCCACTTCCGCTATTCCCGTGTTTTCTGTGCAGGCAGAGGAGGACTGGCTTCCAATTTTTTATAAAAAGAAATCACAGGTATAAGCACTTCCTTGCTAGGAAGGCTGGTCTGGTCCCTCTTTTCTCTGACGCATGCTTTGTGCCTTCCTAGCAAGGAAGTGCTTACACCCAAGTTTTTTAATTTAACTTAATTTTTTTTAATTGGAGGCCAGTCCACCGCTGCTGCTTCAGGCACAGAAAAACAGAGCAGCAGCAGTGGTGCACATGTGGGGGGGGGGGGTGCAGGGGGTGTATGGAAGACTGGAAGAGAGATGAACATGAAGGGGGCGGGGGGGGTGAAATAGCTGGCAGGTAAATGCTAGGCAAATGGAGACAAAGGGGTGTGGAATGACCAGATGGGAAATGCTGGGCAGATAGACACTAAGAATGGGATGGAATGGTTAGAAGGGAAATGCTGAGCAGGGGGGGGGGAGGGGGTGCTGGAATGACCAAAAGGGACATGCTGGGCAGATGGACACGAAGGGGGGTGGAATAGCTGGAAGGGAAACACTGGGCAAATGGACATGAAGGGAAGATGGAATGATCGGAAGGGAAATGCTGGGCAGATGGACATGAAGGGGAGTAGAATAGTCAGAAGGGAAATGCTGGGCAAATGGAGACAAAGGGGTGTGGCATGACCAGATGGGAAATGCTGGGCAGATAGACACTAAGGGGGTGGAATGGTTAGAAGGGAAATGCTGAGCAGGGGTGGGGGGAGGCCTGGAATGACCAAAAGGGACATGCTGGGCAGATGGACACGAAGGGGGGTGGAATAGCTGGAAGGGAAACACTCGGCAAATGGACATGAAGGGGAGATGGAATGATCGGAAGGGAAATGCTGGGCAGATGGACATGAAGGGGGGGGTAGAATGGTCAGAAGGGAAAAGCTGGGCAAATGGACATGAAGGGGGGTGGTAGAATGATCGGAAGGGAAATGCTGGGCAGAAGGACATTAAGGGGGGGGGTAGAATGATCGGTATGAAAATGCTGGGCAGATGGACATGAAGGGGGGTAGAATGGTCAGAAGGGAAATGCTGGGCAAATGGACATGAAGGGGGGTTAGAATGTTCGGAAGGGAAATGCTGGGCAGATGGACATGAAGGGGGGGGTAGAATGATCAGAAGGGAAATGCTGGGCAGATGGACATGAAGGGGGGGGTAGAATGGTCAGAAGGGAAATGCTGGGCAAATGGACATGAAGGGGGGGTAGAATGATCGGAAGGGAAATGCTGGGCAGATGGACATGAAGGGGGGGGTAGAATGGTCAGAAGGGAAATGCTGGGCAAATGGACATGAAGGGGGGGTAGAATGATCGGAAGGGACATGCTGGGCAGATGGACACGAAGGGGGGTGGAATAGCTGGAAGGGAAATACTGGGCAAATGGACATGAAGGGGAGATGGAATGATCGGAAAGGAAATGCTGGGCAGATGGACATGAAGGGGGGGTAGAATGGTCAGAAGGGAAATGCTGGGCAAATGGATACAAGGGAGGTAGAATGGCTGGAAGGGAAATGCTGAGCAAATGTTGCACATGAAGGGGCTAGACATAGCGTGAGAAAGAGGAGATGCTGCGCATGAGGTGGGGAGAGAGGGGGTGCTGGACATGGGGTGGGGTGAAATGGGGAAATGCTGGACACAGAGAAGGAGAGAGAGAGGAAATGCTGGACATGTGGGGACTGGATGAGAAAAAGGGGAGAGGCACGAGAGTGGGGAGAGAGAGAGAGAGACAAAACAGGATAAGAAAAAAGGGGATAGATACAGAACACAGGGAGGGTGGAAGAGAGAAAGAGAGAGTTAGTTAAAGATTGGGGAATAAGCAGCTGGGTCAAGATAGAGAGATGGAGTGAGAGAATTGTAAAAAGAGGGAAATTGAAAACTGGATATAAGAAAGAGAAATGAAATCTGAGTTGGTAAAGAGAGAAAAATAAATGGAAGAAAGCTGAAAGGAAAAAGATCAACATCAAAGATGGCTGACTTAGGGGTCATCTTGGATGATGAGCTTGGTTTTCGGCAACAGGTGTCACAGGTAGTGCGTGCTGCTTTTGCTAACCTGTGTTTGGTTCAGTAATTGAAACCTTATTTGAGTTAGGATGCATTGCGTGGGGTGGTCCATAGTTTGGTAATGGCCTGTCTGGACTACTGTAACGCATTGTATGTGGGGCTGCCTTCTTATCTTTTGAGGAAGTTGCAGATGGTGCAGAACTCAGCCGCTCGTGTGATCTTGTGTCTGCAGAAGCGTGATCCAGTGCCAGGAGTGCTGCATGGCTTCTGATGAAACAACGGTGTATTTTTAAATTATTGGTCTTGGCATTCAAAGTATTGAGGGGAACTGGACCCTGGTACTTGAAGGAGGTGTTACATTGGTATGTACCGAGTTGGACCTTGCGTTCCATGGAGGAATGTCGTTTGGTGCTGCCAAGTTGCTCTGAGGTACATCTACAGTGATGGCTAGCACGGAGTTTTTCAGTGGCGGTTTCTATGTGGTGGAATTCTCTGCCAGTGGCACTGAAGGATACAAATTTATTATCATTTAGGAAGACCTTAAAGACTTTTCTTTTCCTATAATGTAGGTCAAGTAGCTTCTCTCTGGTGGGCTCCATATTGATTGGGACAGCAAATAGCACATTTAGGGGCTGGGAGTTTTGTTTTATCTTGTTTTATTTTGTTTTATTGGGGGTTAGGGATGCAATGCATTGAAATGGAGTTGATTCTATGTTTTGTACACCGCCATGAATGTTTTAGCAATTGGCGGTATATAAGCTTTTGAAAATATATAAATAAATGTAGGAGAGCAAGTGAAAATGACAGAAGAGAAATGACAGGTGGACTGCAGACTCTGGAAACATAGAAACATAGAAACATGATGACAGAAAAAGACCACATGGCCTATCTAGTCTGTCCTTCCATAACAACAACTACAACAGTCCACTTTTTACCTTTAGAGATCCTCTGTGTTGGTCCCATGCTTTTTTGAATTCAGTTACTGTCCTCATCTCTACCACCTCCACTGGGAGACTATTCCATGGATCCACTACTCTTTCTGTAAAGAAATATTTCCGCATATCACTCCTGAATCTATCTCCCTTCACCCTCATCCCATGTCCCCTCGTAGCAGAACTTGCTTTCAATTGAAAGAGGCTCTCTCCCTGAACATTTATGCCACGGAGGTATTTAAACATCTCAATCATATCACCTCTATCCCGCCTTTCCTCTAAGGTGTACATATTAAGATCCTTAAGTCTGTCCTCATATGCTTTATAATGAAGCCCATTAATCATTTTAGTAGCCACCCTCTGCACCGACTCCATACTTTTCACATCCTTTTGAAGGTGCGGTCTCCAGATTTGCACACCATACTCCAAATGAGGTCGCACCAAAGACTTATACAGAGGCATTATCTGGAAAAGAGTTAAGAAAAGACAGAGAACGCGGAAACCAGATACCAGGACCAAGACAATTAGAACAATAACATAGCTAGACGATAATGGTAAAGAATTTATTTTCAGTTTAATGACTGGAATATGTCAGTTTTTGTATTTTATATATGACATCTTTATATTTTGCATAGTACAGGGGGAAATGCATTCCTGTTTCTATTTCTTGTGTTGCAGTGCATGCCGAGCCTAGCTTGTTGGGGTTTCAATTTAATTTTGTTTACATATTTCAACTTTGAGTTTGTTATAATCTATTCTGTACTTAATGAGGGTCTGTGTTCTGCCTATGTGACTGAGTCCATGTGTTCTGTTAGCATGAAGTTTCTCGGGGCAGTTTCTCCAAATGGGTTAGTTTTGTGCATATACAGCAAAAAACACACTTCCTTTCTACTTCTTCATTTAACTCAAATCTAATTGAAATATACACTACTGACATATAAATTCACTTCAAAGCAATTATTTACAGGCCTCAGTACACGCTCACACCATTCATTTGGCGAACGGTGTCACCATAGGATAGAGCTTTAGGTTTTCACATACATCACCGGCCTTCTCTTTTTAACTTTAATCTATACCAAAATACTAATTCTAAAAAAGTACTTTTTCAGGATTCGACACAGCAATTAAAAGTCATAAGACAGACTAGTTTAGTCTTCAAACAGATCTTAAGAGAATTTTAAATTATCCAATTTAATTCAACTTTAGTGTCAATTTTTATAAAGAAATTTTTTTAATTAATTAATTATAATTCAGTAACATGCACCAAAGCTGGATATTCACAAATCTGAAAAAGAGTAAAAATACTTCTGATACTATGCAGATAGTCACAATCCAAGAAGCAATAGTAATTCATTACTTATCTTTGGTGCTATCACTGCCACAAATGTTGTCTCAGACGCCCCTGCATCGCAATTCGGGATTTCCAGGGGTAAAGCACAACACCGGATTGAAAATACACTGAAGATCCTACAAAAGCTTTTGTTTCACCTGTCTGGGCTTCATCAGGGATCCAGCATCGTATCCGGAACAGAGTAAACATTTAACCTCGAGCAACCATTTTGCTTCACCGTATACCAGATAGCGTCTGACGTCAAACTTTTTAAACAAATATCCAAAGGCAATGATTGGTTCAAAATTATGACATCAAAAACCTATCAATCTATGCTATATCACAGAAAAACACCTAACACAAATACATAAAACTACAGATAATGATACCAGAAAAATACACACTATATATAGAAACCAGACTGGAGCTCACAGAATTGCTGACTGAGTATTCAGAAAAAAAGCGCCCATTCGATTTTATCATTTAATCCCTGTGGGGTAAGAGTATGCATCTTAAAGATCCACTGTTGTTCTTTCTGTAGAAGGGTACGTCCTCTGTCCCCTCTACGGATATCTGGAAGCAATTGTTCGATGACAGTGCAACGAAACTCTTGAAAAACATGATTCATAACGGAACAGTGTTGAACAAGAGGAGTCTCTAAGCGGGCTTTCCCGATGCTATATTTATGTTCAGCCAGCCTAGTTCGTAGCGGGCGAGTAGTCTTTCCAATATAGAGCATTAAGCATGGATACCATAGCGCATAGATTACATAGATGGAATTGCAATCAGTAGGTTGTTTCAACCGGTATTTACATTGGAAATGATCAGGCAATTGATTTTCCATTAGGGCACAGTATGTGCATCGTCCACATTGTTGATGCATAGAAGAGCAGCTAACTTTTTGACGAGGTACTGCTGAACAAAGCCGATCTCGTAAGTTACGACCTCTTTGATATGCCATACGAACTTTAAACTGAGATAAGACAGGATGTGCTGCAAAAATTCTCCAGTTCTTATGAATAGAAGCCGCTATTCGGCTAGAGACGCTAGAAAAAGGTAAGACACATGTAAGCAATGTAGATTGTACTGATTGACCTGAATTAACAGGTTTTGAACGCAATAACCATTCTCTATGATTATATTTAACACGTTTGTATGCCTGCTTCAATAAAGATAAAGGATAGCCACGCTCTTGAAACTTTTTCATCATACGGCGTGCTATTTTTTCAAACTCTTGTAAAGAGGAACATATCCTACGGCAGCGTAAAAGTTGCGAATATGGAAGATTATCCTTTAAATGACGAGGGTGAAAGCTAGAGTAATGTAGTATAGTGTTCTTGTCAGTAGGTTTGACATATATAGTCGTCTCAAAGCTCACAGCAGTCCGAGTAACCTGTACATCTAAGAAATGAATTTTAAATTGATGACGAATCATTTCAAATTGAATATTGATATTACAGCTATTTAGATATTGAAGGAAAGCATCCAAAAGTTCAACAGGACCACTCCACAGCAGAAAAATATCATCGATATATCGATACCAGCTAATAATATATGAATGAAAGTGAGATGGATAGACCCAACGGTCTTCAAAAACATGCATATACAAATTAGCTAATGAAGGGGCAAATGTTGCACCCATTGCAGTTCCTGAAATTTGCTGGAAATATTCATGTTTATAGATGAAGTAGTTCTTCTTTAATGCTATTTCTGCTAATTGATATAGAAATTCTGTCGGTACAGTATGTGGCCTTGGACGGTCTTCCCAAACTTTTGTTAAAACTTGTAAAGCCTCATCTTGAGGGATAGATGTATATAGTGCTGCAACATCCATTGTGGCCATCCATGTAACTTCTTTAACATTTGTAAGGTTGTCCAAAAGGGTCAGAAAGTGTTTTAGTATCTTTGATATACGAAGGAATACAAGGAACCTCGTCTTTTAAGAACATATCAAGATATTGGCCTGCTCTTTCAAGAAGAGAATCGTTACTAGATAGTATTGGGCGACCAGGAGGGTTCTGTAGATTTTTATGCACTTTAGGAAGAATATAAAATGCTGGAATCTTAGGATATGGAGGATTCAAAAAAGACTTCTCTTTGGTAGTGAGAAACCCTGCAGCAACTGCTTGTGTAGAGATCTCCTTAATTAGTAATTGTAAACTATTAGTTGGATCATTTGAAAGACGTATATAATTTTTAACATTATTTAATTGAGATAGAATTTCAGCATCATACTGTGAGGTACTCAACACTACAATGGCTCCTCCTTTGTCAGCACACTTGATTGTAATATCGGCATTATTAGTCAACTCTTGTAAGGCTTGAAATTCATCAGACGAGAGATTTCTAGGAAAGTTATTAACTTTAGTCTCCATACTTGCTAAGTCAGTTAACAACAGTTGACGAAAAATATGTATCATCGGATCAAGAGGACCTGGAGGCATCCAGGAAGATTTTAATGTCACTAGTGAAATATCTGACGTCTCCGGTTGACCATGAAAGAAGGTCTTCAATTGTAAAGATCGAGTTAATCGTTCTATGGCAATCCGACTCTTAAAACCATCATAGTGAGGACCATCAATAAAAGATAAACCACGTGATAATACCTTTTGTTGTGTAATAGTTAAAGAGATATGAGAAAGATTTAATACTACATCAGTCATTGAAATGTCACGTTGTCTTTCTTGCGTCGTGCTCGTGTAGAGTGCCCCGGAAAATTTTCTTGTTCAGAATGTAAAGAGACTTGTTGTTGTAAACGAGGAGTTTTCTTAGTATATTGAAAAGGTGCAGTTGTCCGTCCACCTTCCCCACTGGAATCTGAAGAGAACGTGGAGGTATCATTATACTCTAATCTTTTCGAATTGTCAGTACGTCGAGGCTGCTGGGATGGCCAATTATAAATAGAGCCTTCCTTCATCCTACGTTCATCTTTAAACAGTTTTTTAAACTTGGAACTTTTTAAATCTGCTTTATATTTATCAAGTTGTTTAGATATTTCCAGATGTTGTTTCTCAAAATCTTCAGTAGTTTTCATTAATGCCAAATCGGCAATAAGTTCTTTATTCAGTGATTCATGTTTCAAATGTGCCGTCTCTATAACCAATAACGTTAAATCGAGCGAGCACTTATTCAGAATTTGGTTCCAACATGTAACGAAAGCTTCATCTTCGAGGAACATCCCAGGGGCTTTCCATATCCTTAAACCTTGGGGGATTACCTCTTTTCTTACATACTCAGCCAGCGTTAGACTATGAAGCTCCAGTCGGATATTACGCTTGGATCTATTGAAAAACGAATCCCAATCAGGACTATTACAAACATTTTCATCCAATAAAGAAGGGAGTTTCAATATCTCCTCACGCCTTTCTAGGCTAAAGCTGTAGGAATCTTTCCATCGAACAGCCATGGCAGTCAATATGGCAATTTATATGTCAGTAGTGTATATTTCAATTAGATTTGAGTTAAATGAAGAAGTAGAAAGGAAGTGTGTTTTTTGCTGTATTAGTATAGTTCCTTTCGGCAGTAATTTTTTTTAGTTTTGTGCATACCATGACAGTCAAGAACCTCATTTCTAAGCCAGAATATGAGTATGATCTCAGTCTCTCAAATTTAAGGCTAATGATCAGCGTAGTACTTGCATCATGCCAAAGAGAGCTTGCTTCTGGCGTTTGTAAGATGTAATATGTATGGGTAGTTTGTCAAGATGTGCTTGGAAATTCTTCTTTATCAAGCCTGTGACTCCCAATCTGATGGGAAATATTTCTTTATCTTTCTGCCACATTTTCTTGGTCTTTAACTGCATTTCTTGGTACTTCAGGATCGTCTTCCTCTCCACGTGATTCATAGAATAATCACTTGGAACCAACACCTCTATTATCAATGCCATTCTGGTGTTTTTCTCCTTTATCACCATGTCGGGTTTCCGTGCATCCTGTTTCTGCGCATGAAGTTTCCATGTAGGATCTGTAATACTCTGGCTTGTTCAGTTTTCTGAATAAGTATAAGGATGTTCTAAGGCCCACTGCAATATTTATGGTGCTTCTCTTTTTTGGGTAGACTCCTTATAGTGTTAATTTTAGAAGCTAGTATCGTTATTGTATGGTAGATTTGCTTTATAGGTCTTTAGTGACTGTTGTGGGAGTTTGTGTTAATTCACTATCTGCCTGGTACTGGAGAGGCTGTTAATGGGATGACACTGGAATCAGATTTATTTTCTTGTATGTTGGGTTCTACAATGAAATGTCCTAGTTCTGCTCTGCACCTACGGTTGGAAGAGGGATTTTGTTGGACACAAAATAGGTGGTTTATTTTGATGTTAGAAACTGTGCTGGATTCTCTTTTACTTTTTGTCCCTTGACATGTTAGCACCTTACACCTCCTTTGTTTTTTTCAGAATATATATTTATAGGTGTCAGTATTTTTTATCTTAGAGTGCCAGGCTAAATAATTAAACAGCTACAATTTTTGCTGCATTCCAATTATAAAGCCAGTGAATGAGAAACTCTGCTCCATCTTTGAGTATCTTGGGGCACCAACTCATTCCTCGCTTGTTTGATATACTGGCTTCCTATCCATTTAGTGTTTTTTTAAAAGATAACCATAATGAATATTCAAATGATGTGCAAATATGCAAATGATAAGCAAATATGCCACCCTTAAGGCTGGCCCAAGGGTTTCTGCCACTCCAGGCAGAAACCCTGGCCATGCCTCCCACCCCGCCGAGCTGTGCTGTGACATGCCACCCCCTGCTGCTGCTGATTCCATCTTGGGGGGGGGGAGGAGTGGGCAGCGGCAGTATTTTAAAAATGGCAGCTTTGTACCACCGCTTTGTTGCCCACAGCAGACCATGTGCTTCAGCACACATGGTCTGTTACTTCTGACCCCCCTCCGACAATAAGTTGTGTTGGACAGGGATCAGAAGTGGCAGATCATGTGTGCGAAAGCATGTGGCCTGCCAAAGGCAACAAAGCGGCGGCACAAAGCTGCCTACCTGGGTCGGCTATCTTGCTCGCCTAGTGGGCAGGCCGCTCCTGGCCACCCCTCTCTTTTCCCCCCCCCCAAAGGAAGCTGTCCACCCATGTAGAAAAGTAAAGAAAGGTTAGTGAATGTATAAATATTTGTAAAAGGGAAGCAAATGTAAGAGCAATAAAAGTCGAAGCCTTTAGGATTTGTATTACAGCTCACAGGCTTCAGCCTTGCACTAAATCAACCATTTTCTCTCCCTTCTAGTACTCTCAAGTATAGTACTTATAAGGCTTGACTCATCCCATATCTGTGTTTTTATGCTGATTTCTATATTTACTACTCTAATTTGTGTTGCCAAATTAGAACATCTTATCAAGGATTCCATCGTATTTCTTGTTCATAAAAAAGAAAAATTGGATATAAATGGAATATATTTGTTTCATAATTTTGAGCTTTTCCCATTTTGTTTAAAAATTGCACTGCGAAGACCTCTAGTGGTTATGCAGAGACTTCACAAGTATTTGAAACCGCAAAATGAAATAAACATTCATTCAGTGCTTTGTTTGCTTCAAATGGCACATAAGGATGCCCTGAGAAATTGCCACAGATATGCTGTCCTCATAACACGTCATGACTGTATTACTAGACAGATAGCTAAATAACACAGGGGCAGCAGAACATCTTTTTGGTTGGAGAGGACAAACATAGAATTCTCTAGTTCAGTCCCCAAGCTCTCTAGATACTGATGCTGTGCTGGGCAAAATATTGGTGGGGCCATGGCCCCGTGGCCCACCCCTTTCCGCTGCCTATGAAACAACATCAAAATAGTGGTTTCTGGAGTCCAGCGGATTACAGGATCCGAGGCAGCATGGATTCACCAGAGGCAGGTCTTGTCAGACAAATCTGATTGATTTCTTTGGCTGGGTGACCAGGGAGTTGGACCGAGGGAGAGCCCTAGATGTGGTGTATTTAGATTTCAGTAAAGCCTTTGACACTGTTCCTCACAGGCGACTTATAAACCAACTGAGCACCCTAGGGATGGACCCTAAAGTTACTGCTTGGGTTAGAAATTGGTTGGGTGGGAGGCGACAAAGAGAACAGGTAAATGGAGCTCACTCTGAGGAGAAGGATGTTACCAGTGGTGTGCCCCAGGGATCTGTCCTTGGTCCGATTCTTTTTAACATCTTTGTTAGTGATATAGCGGAAGGGCTGTAGGGTAAGGTTTGCCTCTTTGTGGATGATACCAAAATCTGCAATAGAGTAGACACCCAGGAAGGTGTAGATAGCATGAAGAGGAATCTAGCTAAGCTTGAAGAATGGCCTAGAATTTGGCAGCTGGGTTTTAATGTTAAAAAATGTAAGGTCATGCATTAGGGCTGCAGTAATCCAAGGGAGCAATATAGTATAGGCGGTGAAGTACTTTTGTCCACTAAAGAAGAGCAGGACCTAGGCATGGTTGTGTCTGATAATCTTAAAGTAGCTAAATAGGTAGAAAATGTGACAGCAAAAGCTAGAAGGATGCTTGGGTGCATACGGAGAGGAATGGCTAGCAGAAAAAAGGAGGTGATAGCGCCTCTGTATAAGTCTTTGGTGCGACCTCATTTGGAGTATAGTGTGCAATTCTGGAGACCGCACCTTCAAAAGGATGTGAAAAGGATGGAGTCGGTGCAGAGGGTAGCTACTAAAATGGTTAGTGGTCTTCATTATAAAGCATATGAGGACAGACTTAAGGATCTTAATATGTACACCTTAGAGGAAAGGCGGGATAGAGGTGATATGATTGAGATGTTTAAATACCTCCATGACATAAATGTTCAGGGGGAGAGCCTCTTTCAATTGAAAGCAAGTTCTGCTATGAGGGAACATGGGATGAGGGTGAAGGGGGATAGATTCAGGAGTGATATGCGGAAATATTTCTTTATGGAAAGAGTGGTGGATCCGTGGAATAGTCTCCCAGTGGAGGTGGTAGAGATGAGGACAGTAACTGAATTTAAAAAAGCATGGGACAAACACAGAGGATCTCTAAATGAAAAACGGGGACTGTTGTAGTTGTTGATATGGAAGGACAGACTAGATAGGTCATGTGGTCTTTTTCTGTCGCCATATTTCTATGTTTCTAACATCCATTAAAAAAATTGTTTTCTTAATTTCCAACTTGGGTTTTCTTGGCAAGGTATGAGTGGAAGTAGACTGCCATGTCTTTCGTCTGAGGCAATGGTGCAGAGCCAGCACTACTATTAAGCAAAGTAGGCAGTTACCAGGACCTACAGCAGTGGCACTTACCTTCAAACTTCAGCACTGTGGGGCTGTTTGCTTCTGCCCTCACTAATTCTCAATGCTGACTTCATATTTGCATGGGGGCAGAAACGGCTTCTTGGCAGTGGTGGAAGCAGACAGCCCTGTGGTACCAAAGTTTGAAAGTAAGTGCCACAGGGCTGTTTCAGGTCATTGCTGCTGCAGGAGGTCTTGGTGAGGGGTGGCGGTGCAAGTGATAAGTTTTGTCTATGGTGTCTTATCTCCTTGTGCCAGCCCTGCAAGGAGGGTAAAGTCACTTGCCCAAGTTGTGCCGGTGGGAATTGAACCCTCATTGCTTGTTTACCAGACCACTGTTCTAGACGCTTTGACCCGGTGAAAAGTGGGATATAAATGTAGCTAAATAAATAAATTAAATAAACCACTAGGGCCTAGGGATACTGAAGAGTGTGACTTGGAGCATCTGACCCTTTTATGAATGGATATGACAGCCATGGAGTAGTGTGGCAGCTGAAATTTCTCAAACTGGGAGCCTTCTGGACTTACTATATCGAGTTGGCCTTCTTGTTCACTGCATATAGAGAGAGAGTGGTCTCCTACATCTTTATCTCTACATCTCTCAGGATTCTGTGAATGGGCACTTTCATAGCCTCCTTAGGATGATCACAGAACGAGAGAATTTCTAATAATTTGGCCCTGGGTTCCTCCTCAGTTTCCAACTTAAATGGGATGGATCTAACCATCTCCCTCACAAACTCTATAAAGAACAACTTCTCTGGAGATAAACGTCTTCTCTCATGAGGTGAGGGATCTGAGGGCAGTTCTGGAGACCTCTCCTCTGAGAAGCACTCCAAATTATACTTGGACTCCCAGGAGCATTCTCAGACTCAGAGACATTCTCAAATGATGTCTGAGTCTCTGCCTGGGCCAACATCTGCTCCCCTCAGAATGCAGGTCTATGTCCATAATGTCGGTGCACTGATGCCCTTTGGTACCTCAGTGAGCAATCACCCACTGATGCACTCAAGATTGACACTGCCCAGGCAATCACTGGTGCCGAAGCCCTTTGATGTCTTGATGGTGGTGACTCTCCCATGGGCAGTACGTGAATCTCTAGAATCATTTTGATGTCCCAAAGCACTGGTCTCAATGCCATCGAAGCTGCAGCCTCGTGCCAAGATCTCCATCCATTCTTCAAGATTTTTCTTAAGAAGCTCCTTGAGGGTTGCTATTGGCAAAGGTGAAAGGGCTACAGCAGATTCAATCACAGTCTGTAGAATCTGGAGGGGAGTATTGGCAGACTGTGTGGCCCCTCCACCAGTGGATGAGCATTCCTCAGGTATCTTGATGCACCTGAATCTCCATCCGGTGAAATGTCATGGTAGCTAAGTTACTCAGTTCCAGGAGTGAGACTTTTTGGCTAGTTCTGATTTTAAATTTGCAATGCAATGCAGTATGGCATTTGCAGTCCTTGACTGTACCAACTGAAATAGTGCCTTAGATCCCTTAATGCAGAAGGATGAGATTGAAATCTCACTCCTGGAACTGGGTGACTTGGCAACTCTGCAATGTCGGTGAAGTTGAGGACAAATCCTCTCTCTTCTTTATGTGGGACTTGGTGAATAACTGCTCCTGGGACACCCTATTAATGTTCAACTCCAAATGAGCTCAAGGACCTCACACAGTCAATGCACCTCCAGTGTCCGATCCAGCTCCATGGGCCAAGGGGACGATGCCACTGATACCAAGGTCAATGAACCAGACTTACCTTTGCCAAAAATATTTTTTGTACTGTATCTCATGACCTCTGATACCTCTCTAAGTGGTGATGTGGCAAAAAGAAGGAAATGTATTAAATGGCTGAAAACCTAATTAAAGGGACCTAAGGGGAAACAAAAACACTCCCGCAGCAGTAGAAGGGGAAAAAACAAACCTGAGAGAACTCAGCAAAATTTTCAACACTGAAAAATAAGAAAAGCAGTCTTTATTGTGGCAGAGACGTGTACAATGGGCTCTTCAACCTGGAAAATAGACGACTGAGGGGAGATATGATAGAGATCTATAAATTAATGAATGGAGTGGAACGGGTAAACGTAGATCGATTGTTTATGTCATCCGAATATAAAAGGACTAGGGGACATGCAATGAAGCTATAGTTAAGACTAATAGGAGAAAATATTTTTTCACTCAACGTGTAATCAAACTCTGGAATTTGTTACCGGAGGATGTAGTAAAGGCTGTTAGTGTAGCTGGGTTTAAAAAAGGTTTGGACAAGTTCCTGGAGGAAAGGTCCATAAACCATTATTAAGAAGGGACCCAGGATATCAATGCTTGAACCAATACAAGCACTGTGGAACCTGTGTCCCTTGGGGAAACTGCTAGGTACATATGACCTAGATTGGCCACTGTTGGAAACAGAATACTGGGCTTGATGGACCTTGGTCTGACCCAGTATGGCATATCTTATGTTCTTATGTTATGTAACCCCGCAGTGTAAGGGAGAAGGGTTAGAGGAAGAAGAATTCACAGAGATGGAAAAAGTCCAGGAAGCAGGAAAGGAGTGAAACCATCGAAAAACAGAACCCTGAAGACCTGCTTCCCAGAGACGAGAGAGGAGGATAGAGTGATCAACGAGTTCGAAAGCTGCAGAAAGATCCAGAGAGGTGTCCATAGAGACATCAACATGGTCGTGGGAGGAGTGTAGCTCATTGAGGAGGGACAGGAGGATTGTTTCGGTGCTGTGGCCATGGTGGAATCCGGAATGAAGTGGGTGAAGTCCAGGAAAGAGGATAGCTGTGAGAAGTCTGCCTTCTTGAGGATTTTGGAAAGGAAGGGGAGGTTGGAAATTGGACGATAGTGGGAGGGAACACTGGGGTCCAGGGATGGCTGCTTAAGAATGGGGCAGACCAACATGTGCTTCCAGATTTTAGGGAAGGTGCCGAAAAGAAGACTGGAGTTAAGCATCTTGAGCAGAGGAGGGAGGAGGGTAAGGGAAGGTTCCAAAAGCTGGCTGGATGGAATGGGATCTAGCGGGCAAGTAGTCTTGTGAAATGTAGAAATGGACTTGAGGAGTTCGGTGGGAAGGATGGATTGGAAGGCAGACCAGGTGTGGGACAAGGAGAGGGAGGCAGAGGCTGGGAGTGACAGAGGGGGGGGATGACAGGGGAGAGCAAAGGAGGAGCAGAGACTGTCAATCTTAGAGAAAAAATAGGCGGCCAACTTTAAAATAACTGGGCAGCAGTTGAATATTGCTGCTGCCTGGTTATCTTTGGCATCTCCACCGAAGCGTCCCAATGCTAAGCAATTAGCATCGGGGCATCTAGTAGAGTTAGAGGGGGATATTTAGTGGTACAAACCAGCTATGTGCTGTTGAATAGCCCACTCAGCACAACTAACGTGGTTAGCAAGTCGGCTAGTTCACCTTTGCCTTAAGGGTCAAAATTATTACTTTGTCTTATTTTATATATTGAATGTTATATTGCCCATGCACAGTTTGCTCACAGATCTTCCACCACAATGTTTATCTGAATCATTGACTTCTAAATTTATCCACTGTAATTTAAATCACTGACATAACATCATGTTTCGAGTTTTTCACCAATTTACAGTACGCGTTCTGCATCAGGGTATCAATAACATTTTTATTTGTCCATTTGGTTGATGGTTTATAAAAGATGATCTTCAAATCCTTCCATCGGATCATTTTAATCAAATCAGACTTCTGCTGGCACCTCTGCAAATCTGATCTGCCCTATCATTGCAAAAGAATTTGTACTCTAGTATTACAGTATCCCATTGAGTAACCTATCGTTAAAATTACCAGGTCTCTAAGATACCAATTATAGAAATCATTTTAGAAGCCTTGTGCAACATATACATACATAGATTGTATATGTATGCAAAGGATGATTTCAGAATGCCACTATATACACATTTAGATGGTCTGAGATCCACAGATTTAAAAACCATGTGTTTTGAATTGGCCAGAATATTATGGGAGTTATTTTAGAAGCCCTATTTGTGCTTTGGCTGTCTGAAGCACAGAGATGTCCTCTGAGGCATTTTAGAAGCTGGGTCTATGGACTTCCTCAGCATAAAGACATCCAAACAGAAATGGGGCCAGTCATAAGAACCTAAGATATCCCATATTGGATCAGACCAAGAGTCCATCAAGCCCAGAATCTTGTTTCCAACAGCAGCCAATCCAGGTCTCAACTGCCTGTCAGGTTCCCAAAAAAGTACACAGATTTTACTTTGCTTATCCTGGGGTAAGCAGTGGATTTTCCTGGTCCTCCTAATAATGGTTTATGGACTTTTCCTCCAGGAACTTGTCCAAACCTTTTTGAAACCCAGCTACACCAACAGTTTTTACTACATTCTCCGGAAAAGAATTCCAGAGTTCAATTACGTGTTAATTAAGATACACTCATATCCCCATTATTTTCCAATTTTTCAACAAACACTGATGGGAATGGGGGCTTATGTTTTTATTTTGCCATGCCGCTGGACATCCCTGTATGCAACCTTGCTTGAGATGGACATCCCCACGCCATGGTTTCATAGCAGGGACATCAATATGGATGCTGGCATGGCCCCAAGTGGCACCGAAGGAGCATCAAAGGAGCATAGTCCTATGCTTCTACAGCCCTTCGGTCATGCACCCCTGGCCGCGTGCCCATGGCCACGAATCAGCAATGGTGTTTAAATGGGGATCCCAATGCAACTGCAGGAGATGTCACTTCCAGGTGGATGGGCCCTCAGCATCATCCTCCTAGAAATCAAGGCAAGTAAAGCAACAGGTAGAGCACTACTACCAGCTCATACTGCCGCAAAACTGATCTCCACAAACAAGTCTCCTCCAGTCTCTGATTTTTTTTTCTAATTGGCTTCACTAATACCTATATTTTTCTGGAATGATGCTTTTCTATGTATAATTGGTCAGTGATTACAAGGCATGTTTACAAAACTGCACTAAAGGTTAGCGCAGGGTTTGCCACATACTAAGCATGCCATGCTGACAACATGGTAAAAGTCCCATGCTAAATGTTAGCGTGGGAGGGGGTGGTGACTAGTGAGTTGGGGTGTAGTGTGGGTGTTGACACATCACAGTTAGCGAAAGCAAAGATATATGTATAGATACTAGATGCCGGAATACCCAAAGTTTTTAATGTTTGAACAGTTTTTCCGGTGTTCCACAAGAAATCTCCTGTTACATTCCCTGAAGCAACGTCTAGCAAAACGCTGTCAGCATCGGGGTATTGGGGTTTTCTGGAAGACTGAATGAAAGATAAGTGTGGTTATATTATCTTACATATAGAGTGGTTGCTATAGACTAATGATGGCACTATAAAGAGCAATGATCAAAAGGCTTGAAATGTATGGGCCAATCTTATATAAAGCCCTTTGTCTTTAGACTGAGGTCTTTCCCTCTCAAATTTTGTGCATAAAAAAGATTTGAGTATATACATAATAATAGTAGTTTTTGCAGGGCCAGTGCTAGGGTTTCTGATGCTCCTCTGCAACTTATAAATTGGTGCCCCTCTCCCTCATTATTTCATTATTATTAATGTTGGCTACACTCCACCCTCCTTTTTCCCAAAACTCCTTTGTGAACTCTTTTCACATAATGCTACTATTCCTCCTTCAGATCCAATGTTGTAAGAAAATTGCAGTGAAAGGGCAAATGCATAGCCAGAATAAAAATAGCTACTTTGTAAATACAGTGCCGTCTCTACTGCTCTGTATAAGTTACTGTTTTATGTAAACCGCACTGATTCTAAAGAGCGCGGTATAGAAGAGACATTAAATAAATAAATACTTACCAGTAAATAGCATCATACAAATAGGCTGTGATAGTCAAAAAAAAATCTGATTCTGGTCATCTCACTAACAACATCATAAACATCCTCCAGTAGCAGGCATATTGTGAACTAATATAAAACCCTACAAAAGTCACCAAAGATCTACAAGTCCAAATGTAGCACATCATACCAGCATACACTTCCAAAACTCATACAAGAAGGCACTTACCCAGAAAAAAGCAGTGCTATAAACACTGCAATGGGCCCTAGAATATCCATACACCTAGTTGAAAAGCTGAATAAGTCAAATTACTACAGCATAGATCCTTACATACAAACTCCATTTTAACAGAACACCTGGCCTGGGTCACACACTGAGAACACAGATCCTCAACAAAAATAGAATAAGTGACTACAACCTAAAGTAAAAGTATTTAGACAAATATTAAACTCGAACCCCAAGAAGCCAAACTCTGTATGCGGTGCAACACAGATAAATAAGAGACGCAGTTTCCTGTACTGTGTAAAATATAAAGATCGCAAAAAGTCCATTCACTAAATTGAAAATAAATTTAATTCTTCTACTTTTGCTGTCTGATCATTTTATTCTCTGATCATGCTGGTCCTGATCTAAGGTTTCTGCTTTCCTCTGTCTTCTCTTAGCTCTCTTTCTATGGTCTATAGTCCATCTGTCATTTCTTGTCTCTCTTTTTGTTTTATTTTTTCACCTCCTTCCAGCTTGGATATTGACTTTTTTTTCCTTTCTGATTTCTTCCATTTATTTCTCTCTCTCTGTCTCTCTGTCAACACAGATTTCACTACTCCTTACTATCCAGGTTTTATAGCCATCTACCTACTGCTTTTCAACCTTCACTCCAGTCCTCCCATTCCCCAGCTCTTCTTCCCTGGTCCATTATTCCTCAGTCTTTTGCTCACTCTCTCTCTCCCTCTGTCTGTCATCTCTCACTCCCCATCTAGTGTCTCTCTCTTTCCCTCCATCCAGTAGGCTGAGGCAGAGGCAAAATGTCAGGACCTGCATAGTTCATAGTCCCAGGCCTACAGCAGCGCAGCCTCACTGCCTCTGCTCCGTTGAGTCAGTCAACACTCAACAGCGGTGTTTCTTTCCCCTTCCAACACACACAATATCTGCCCCCTCTCCCTTTTCACTCCCCCAGTTTCTACCTCTTTTCCCCACCTTACCCAGCATATAACAGTATCAGTTCCCTTCCAGTTCCAGCTCCTTTCCAGTTCCCCCCAGCATAAAACCATTTCCCATCCAGCCTCAGCATTAGCCCCATTCCAGACCCAGTACCTCCCTCAGTATCAGCCTATTTCCAGTCCCAGTTAACTTCCCCAGTGTCAGCCCCCTTTCCAGTCCACCCCTTCCAGTACCTTCCAATGTCAGCCCCCTTGCATTCCCAGCATGGCTACTAGTGTCCATTTCCTTCCAGTCCTCCCCATTACCCAGCCACTGACCAGTGGATTGGAGGAGCAGCCTAATGGTTAGAGCACTAGCTTGGGAACCAAGCAACCAGGGTTTGATTCCCACTAGCACTCCTTGTGACCTTGGGCAAGTCATTTAACCCTCCATTGCCTCATAAAATTCCAAGTTATCAATGTCCCTGTTTAATGTACATAACCAAGTTACAATGTAAACTGCTTTGATTGAAATGATAAAACAGTTTAAAAGACCTAATAAATAAATATCAGTCCCATCCCCAGGTGTTTGGTCCCTTCCAGCCCAGCCATCCCCAGGTGTCAGCTCCCTTCCAGCCTCCTCCTCCTCCTCCTTCCTCCTGTGTCAGCTCACATCTAGCCTGTCCCCTCACTTCCAGTCCTTTTCTGCTCACTTCCAGCCCCTTCCCATGTCAGCTCCCTCCCAGCCACCACCTTCCCCTCTTTTCAACTCCCTTACAACCCCCCATGCCAGCTCTCTTCTAGCCCCTTCCTTCCCCTCTTTTCAACTCCCTTCCAGCCCCCCCAGTCAGCTCCCTTCCAGCCCTCCCCCCTTCCCTTCTTTTCAACTCACTTCTAGCCAGGGCCATACCGAGCCAGAATCATGCCCTGTGCAACTTGCACATCAGGCATGCTCCCCCCCCCCCCCCCCCGATACCTCCTTCTAGCTACTGCCTGCAATCTTGCCCTGCTGCTGCCACCCTCTGTTTTCTCCATGGTGGCACTGGCAGTAGGGCAAGAACAGGTAGCGGCTGGATAGAAATATGGGTGAGGGGGGGCCCAATGTGCAAGTCACCAGCAGCAGCAGAGAAGACCTAGCAGACCTAACTTTAAGCAGATCTGATCCCTCCCTGCTCTTATGTTGCGTCAGAGGAGGGAGGGACCAGACCCGCATGGTTTGGGGTTTTTAAAATTTAGTCAGGTCTGCTCTGCTGCTGCTGGTGCCACTGCCACCTCTGAGAGAACAAAAAGTGGTGGCAGCAGGGCAATAGTAGGCAGCCAAAATGCACCCCCTAAGCATTTGTGCCCTGTGCGGCTGAACTGTTAGCACAGGGCTAGGTTTGGTACTGCTTCCAGCCCCTCCCCATGTCAGCTCCCTTCTAGCCCCCTCCTTGCTCTCTTTTCAGCTCACCTCCCTGTGTCAACTCCTTTCTAGCCCCCTCCTTCCCTTTCTTCTCCTCCTTCCCCTCTTTTCAGCTCCCTTCCAGCTCCCCTGCCCCCGTGTCAGCTCCCTTCCAGCCTTTTCCTTCTTCTCTTTTCTGCTCCCTTCCGGCCCCCTCCCATGTCAACTCCCTTCCAGCCCCTTCCTTTCCTCCTATATCTGCTGCTGTTGGCGCCCACCTCACTGATTCACTGCTTGAGAGAGCCACAAGAATACTTCTCTGCTCCTGCGGCTCTGCTATCTTATAAACTGCTGGACTGCTGCATTTCTAAAGGCAGTAATGAGCATGTCCTTTTTCTTAGGAGAAACAGGAAATGCTTATTACCGCTGAAAATGCCGCAGTCCAGCAATTTATAAGATTGCAGAGCCACGGGAGCAGAGTAGTGTTCTCGTGGCTCTCACAAGTGGCGAATCAGTGAGGAGGGGCGGGCAGTTAGCGACAATGCCCCCTGCCATCAGCACCTCCCTGTGGCACTTACCCAGCTTACCGGGTAGCACCGGCCCTGTATATTTTTTGTATATTTTTGAAGTTCCATTCACAGGCTGGAATGGAAGTGATACAAATTAACTCTCTCAGCTGTCCTTGGTCCGATTCTTTTTAACATCTTTGTTAGTGATATAGCGGAAGGGCTGTCGGGTAAGGTTTGCCTCTTTGCGGATGATACCAAAATCTGCAATAGAGTAGACACCCAGGAAGGGGTAGATAACATGAGGAGGGATCTAGCTAAGCTTGAAGAATGGTCTAGAATTTGGCAGCTGGGATTTAATGTTAAAAAATGTAAGGTCATGCATTTGGGCTGCAGCAATCCAAGGGAGCAATACAGTATAGGAGGTGAAGTACTTTTGTCCACTAAAGAAGAGCGGGACCTAGGCGTGGTTGTGTCTGATGATCTTAAAGTAGCTAAACAGGTGGAAAAGGCGACAGCAAAAGCTAGAAGGATGCTTGGGTGCATACGGAGAGGAATGGCTAGCAGAAAAAAGGAGGTGATAATGCCTCTGTATAAGTCTTTGGTGCGACCTCATTTGGAGTATGGTGTGCAATTCTGGAGACCGCACCTTCAAAAGGATGTGAACAGGATGGAGTCGGTGCAGAGGGTTGCTACCAAAATGATTAATGGGCTTCATTATAAAGCATATGAGGACAGACTTAAGGATCTTAATATGTACACCTTAGAGGAAAGGCGGGATAGAGGTGATATGATTGAGATGTTTAAATACCTCCGTGGCATAAATGTTCAGGGAGAGAGCCTCTTTCAATTGAAAGCAAGTTGTGCTACGAGGGGACATGGGATGAGGGTGAAGGGAGATAGATTCAGGAGTGATATGCGGAAATATTTCTTTACGGAAAGAGTAGTGGATCCGTGGAATAGTCTCCCAGTGGAGGTGGTAGAGATGAGGACAGTAACTGAATTCAAGAAAGCATGGGACCAACACAGAGGATCTCTAAAGGCAAAAAGTGGACTGTTGTAGTTGTTATGGAAGGACAGACTAGATAGGCCATGTGGTCTTTTTCTGTCGTCATATTTCTATGTTTCTATGTTTCTAAATACATTGTACAAACTGATCACATATCTGCATATAGTATCCACTACCTCAGTTATTCTTTTATTCCATTTGATAGTCCACATTCTCCAAAGATACAAAGAAAGAAAGAAGTTGACAGATAAAGACTATATAGCCTATCCACTCTGCCCTTCCATACCAACTACTACAGTTCCTTTTTTTCCTTTAGAGATTGTCTGTTTTTTTTCCATGCTTTCTTGAATACAGATACAGTCCTTGTCTCTTCTACCTCCACTGAGAGTAATCCATGCATTTGCCACTTTCCATAAAGAAATATTCCCGCATATTACTCCTGAGTCTATCCCGTTTCACCTTCATCCTATGCCCCCTGATTGCAGAGCTTTCTTTCAAGTGAAAGAGGCTGATCTGTGCATTTATGCTGCAAAGGTAATTAAACATCTCTATCATATCTCCCCTCTCCCGCCTTTCCTCCAAAATATACATATTGAGATCTTTAAGTCTGTCACCATATACCTAATGATGGAGCCCATTGCCATTTTGGTAGCCACCCTTTGCACTGACTCCCTCCTGTTTATATCCATTTGAAGCTGTGGTCTCCGGAATTGCACACAGTATTCCAAATAAGATCTCACCAAAGACTTATATAGAGGCACTATCACCTCCTTCTTCCTGCTGGCCATTCCTCTCCCTGTGCACCCAAGCATCCTTCTGGCTTTTGCCATCACCTTTTATACTTGTTTAGCCACCTTAAGATCATCAGAAACAATCACGCTCAGGTCCTGCTCTTCTTTTGTGGGAAAAAGAACTTCACACCGTACTGTAGCGCTCCCTTGGATTTTTGAAGTCCAAAATCATGACCCTGCATTTCTTAGAATTAAATCTCAGTTGCCAAATTTGTGATCATTCTTCAAGTTTCACTAGATCCCTCCTGATGTTATCTACTCCTTTCTGGGTGACTACTCTATTGCAGATTTTGGTATCACCCACAAAGAGGCAAAAACTTTACTCAACAGCCACTCTGCAATATCACTAACAAAAATGTTATATAGAATCAGACAAAGGACAGATCCCTGCAGCACACCACTGGTAACATCCTTCTCCTCAGAGAGAGCTTCATTTGCCTGTACCTTTTGTCACCTCCCACTCGACCAGTTCCTAACCCAGTCAGTTACTTTAGAGTCCATCCATAGAGTGCTTAATTTATTTATAAGTCACCTATGTGGAACGGTGTCAAAGGCTTTACTGAAGTCTAAGTACACCACATCTAGGGCTGTCCAACTCTCTGGTCATCCAGTCAAAGAAATTAACTGGATTTGTTTGATAAGACCTGCCTCTGGTAAAACCATGCCATTTTGGATCCTGCAGTCCACTGGACTCCAGAAACCTCACTATCCGCTGTTTTGGCAGCATTTCCATTAATATGCTCACCACAAAGGTCAGATTAACCGATCTATAGTTCTCAACCTCATCCTTACTTCCGCTTTTGTGAAAAGGGATCACATGTACTCTTCTCCAGTCCTCTAGGATCACTCCTGGACTTTAAAGAAGCATTGCAAAGGTGGGGACAAGGACAAATGTTGGGTCTCCTCAAGCCCCTCAAGTTCCACAGGTCTTATTATCCTCAGAGAGGCTGGGGAAGAGGGAGAGGGAGAGGGGGGACCTTCAGAAGGATATAACACCAGGAATAGAAAGTGGTGTGTTTAACTTATCTAGCTATACATTAAATGAGACTGAACTCAAAGTCCTCAATAAAGGTCTTTCCTTTGTCCCCTCCACTAGACATGATCCTTTCAGTATGTGAGTAGATTTCCGCCTGACACCCTTAACTGCCTCTCACATAGCTATAACCCAGAACAGAGGTAATAAAACTGCGGAAAGTGCTGCATTTCTGTAAATATCAGGCCACGATGTTACCTGTTTAATTGTATATAGTTTTCCCCTGTTCATACCCAGTTTATATTCCCTGTTATCTGTAAACCTATGTCAGTTTTATCCTGGCTAGGTAATATGTTGTTTAATGTAAACCTCACTGATGATGAATAGTGCGGTATATAAAAACTGTTAAATAAATAAATTAAATAAATAAATAAATTTATATATGTTTTTTAGAAAACTTAGAATTCCTGATTTTTTCAGACAAAGAGATGATACTGTACCACCATCGATTCTTTAGTAGTTAAAAAGTCATTTTCTTGGATAGCACCAAACATGATGGATCCCACTTTAGAGACCGTTGAAAGAGTAATTTTGAAAAAAGTAGAGGGCTTATATATCAAAAAGAATTGTATGAAGAATTGTAAGGCTGAGAAACAGGCTCTGTTCCTTCATTTCTCTCAGATGTATCCCATCTGGCTCCATTCTTTGTCTACTTTTAGTTTAGCTAAATTGTTCAAGATACCCCTCACTTTCTGTTCCTATTTCTGGGTGTTTTCTGAGGTCTTGCTCCTGGTCTTTCATCCATGAACATAGAACAAACATATTTGCTAAGCAATTCTGCTTTATTCTCATCAGCTTCTACATATTCCCCCCTTCACCCTTGAGTCTGAACAATACATCTTTTGCACTTCCTCCTCTCACTAACATATTTGAAAATGTCTTGTCTCCTCCATTTTACTGCATTGGCTATTTTTTCTTCCATTTGTATCTTTGCATTCCTGACTACTTTCCTAGCTTATCTTAATTTTTCCAAATACTGGTGCTTGTATTCCTCTTTCAGTAATCTCTTTATTTTATGAAGGCCACACTCTTTTTCTTCACATTTTCAGCTACTTGTTTTGAGAACCATAATGGTCTCCTTTTCCTTTTACATTTATTTACTGCCCTAACAAAATATTTTGTTGCCCTTAAAATATTCCCTTTTATTTTCACCTGCTGCTTTTCTACATCCCTCAGCTATTCCCATACTGCTAACAACTCCTTAGGATATTGTCCCATCTTGGCAAAGTTAGTTTTCTGAAAGCAAAGGACCTTCACTTGTGAATATAATTCATCAACCCTAGTCCTAATACTGAACCACACCATCTCACAATCACTAGATGCGAGATGATCACCCATTTTAACATCAGAAACACTCTTCCCATTGGTAAATACCAGGTCTAGTATAGTCCTTTCATTTGTGGGTTCTGTTACCAATTGCAGAAATAATTCTCCCTATAGAGAATTCAGGATCTTCTTACATCTAGATGATACCGCAGCAGGGATGTGCAAATCAACATCCTGCATATTGATATCACCCATCAGCAGCTCTTCTCCTTTCATAGCAATACTGTGAATGTCTTCAATTAAATCTCTGCCTATATAAAACCCAAATGTTCATATAAAATCAAACATCAGCAACCTCACTATAGAGCAGTATGATAGGGAAAGACGTTTTTTAAAAGTCAATTACCTGGATATGGGGGAGTACGGGAGAAAAGTGTGCATACTGTTGCACAATGCATGCCCTTTTACCTGCATGGAGCTGTTCCAGCACTGGCATTAGGATGGGGGGGGGGGGCAATTGAATGTACCTGCTCCACCCCACACTTGGCAACAGAACTTGGGCTCTTGGGATTCAATCACTTCATTCAAATCAATGGGAGAGAGAGAAGTATTATTAAGGAATAAAATAATTCACACACACACAATTATGTTAAAAACACGGTACTCTTAAGGCCTTAAGGGGAGGGAGCCCACAGTCCTGTGAACTCGAACAGTTCCTGTAAATCCCCTCCTCCTGGCTCGGCCAGAGCATCTCCTTTATTGAGAGAAAATTGCGTTATCAGCACCACTGTTCTTTATCTGCGTGTTACAAGTGATGATATGGGTCAAAATAAGCACAGACATATTGCTCAGCTGGATTAGGAGAAGCAAAAACATTCTGACCCAATCTGCTAAACATGGGGATATGTTTACTAAACTTGGCCTCTCACCAGATGTGCCTGTTAGAAAAATACTTTCCACATAGATACCAGCCCTGTGGCTGGTATAAATACCCAGGCCTGGATTTTTCAAAAACACATGTAAATTGTAGCATTTTATGATTGCCGCTTTTAACTTTGTGGCCTACCTAACGGTCATCCAAACTCTGTCCCTATACATGCCTACAGTGAAAGTACATGCAATTGACCCAACAATGCATACTTATAGAATAGCGAACGCGTCAAATACACATGTAAATGCCCATTTACACGTTTATATGACTTCTAAGCACAAATACAATATTTAAAAAATTAAAAAAAATAAGCCAAACAATAAAAAATAAAATAAAAAGCACTGAGAGAAACTGATGACAGGAAAAGGGGGAAAATGGAGAACCAATCAAGGTTTTGGTTTAAGCAAAAGGATTGTATTGTGTTAAAATTGAAAATAAACTTGTGTTCTTCTCTTAGTAAAACATGCTCAGGGGAGTAATTTTGTAAGGGATGAAAGTCAGATTGAACTGAATCTAGGAGGGTTTGAGAAGAGAGAAATTCAAGGCAATGGCAGAGAACTGCATGTATAAGAATTTTGGAATTGAAGGGAAAAAGAGAGATGGGTCAATAAAATTTGAAGGACAAGTAGGGTCAGGTGAAGGTTTCTTGAGAGGAGGTGTGACCAGAGCATGCTTTAAGGCTGCAGGGAAAGTTGCAGTGGAGAACGATAGGTTGAGAATGTGTGTGATGGAAGGGATGACAGAGGAGGTGATGGAGTTAAGGAGACAGATGGGGATAGGATCAGAGGAACAGGTAGTAAGTTTAGAGGAGGAAAGAAGACCATAGATTTCCTCTTCAGAGATCTTAGAAAAGGAAGAAAGTGTAACAGAGATTGAGGAGAAAAGTTGGTATTGAAGAGGAGGAAGAGGGCATGAAGCCCAACTTGAGGGGAATTGGAGTGTAATCTTATGGACTTTGTCATGGCAATAGTCGGCTAGGGTTTGGCAGAAAGAGATTGAGGGGTCAGAGGTGGAGGTGCCTTGAGGAGAGAGTTGAGAGTAGAGAAGAGATGACGGGGTTCAGAGGCAAGAGAGTTAGTTGGAAGGACATAATAGTTTTGCTTGGCGAGTGCTATGGCAGACTGGAAGGAAGCAAACATGAATTTAAAGTGAAGAAAGTCAGAAAGGAAGCGGGATTTGAGCTAAGTGCGCTCAACTGAGCGAACACAGGAACAATGGAAGTGGGTAGTTGAAGACAGCCAGGCTAAGGTGTAGTGCACCTCACAAGACAGAGGATAGGCAGAGCAAGAGTATCCAGAGCAGAGGAGAGAGCAGTATTATAGGAAACTATAGCCTCATCAACTGAGTTAGAAGACAAAGTGAAGGAGAGAGGTAATGAGACAATAGTGGAGAGAGCCAAAGGATCGACAGCAAGAAGATTCCTAAAAATGTAGGAGGAGAATGGGCGAGACTGAGATGGGGAGTGAAGAAGAGTGAAGTTCAGTAGGTAATGGTCAGATAAAGGAAGAACTGAGGTACAGAAATTAGAGGGTAAACAATTAGAGAAGGAAACAAGATCAAGGTGGCCGTGCTGATGAGTGAGGGCAGAAAAGCAAAGTCGGTTAAATGAGGTGGTAAGGGAAAGGAGTTTGGAAGAATAGGGGTCAGCAGGGTTATCAACATGAATATTAAAGTCACCAAGAATAAAGGAGGGGAAAGAAGAATCGAGAAATAAGGAAAGTCATGAGTCAAAGTTAGTGAGAAAGGTAGAGGTGGATGTCAGGATGTCTATTGATAGCAGCTATCTGGAGAGGTACGAGATTAAAAAGGCGAATGGAGTGGTCTTTGAAGGAGAAAAAGAAGTGAGACTGAGGTAGAGGGAGGGGTTGAAATTGGCAGGAAGGAGAAAGCAGAAACCCCACACCATCACCGCAGCCAGTGGCACGAGGACGGTGCGAAAATTGGTAGCTGCTGTGAGAGAGGGCCGTGACCGAAGCAGAGTCATCAGGGAGGAGCCAGGTTTCAGTAAGAGCTAGAAGTTGAAAAGAGTTAGAAATGAAGAGATCATGAGTAAAGGAGAGTTGATTAGCTATGGAATGAGCATTCCTAGGTGCAAGAGAAAGGGAAAGAGGAGGCAGAAAGGAGTGGAATATGGATGAGATTAGAGTGGTTGAATGAGGAGCAGGAGTGAGAGAAAAGTCTAGGAGGGCCAGGGTTAGGATTAATGTCACCAGGTGAAAGAAGGAGAAGGAGGACAACAGTGTGAGGAAGAGAGAATATGGAATGGCAAAACAAGGATGAGGTTGTTTAAGAGAGAATGAAAAGGAATGAATGAGAGGAAGAAAAAGGTGAAGTTCAAGAGCTGAGGAAAGGGAGGAAGACGGGAGGAGAAATGGGAAAGGTAGAGAGAGGATGATAAGAGGGGAGGTTAAGTTGAAGGTGAGAGGGAAAGTGAGAAGGTAGGGAGAGGTTAGGAAGTGTCAGAAAAAGGAAGAAAAAGCGGTAAGGAGCCATAAAAAATGGAGTTGTAAATCTGACCTAAGATGGGGGATGGAGAAAGAGGAGAGGGATGAAGGTAAAAAATTCAGCTAATATGTAAAAGCAATTAGTATTTAATCAAAAAAGTTGAAAATACTTAGTTTGTAAGATAGTAAGTTTAAATAAATACATTTCTGTACTATTTATAGGCAGTTTAAGAACATAAGATATGCCATACTGGGTCAGTCCAAGGTCCATCAAGCCCAGTATCCTGTTTCCAACAGTGGCCAATCTAGGTCACAAGTACCTAGCAGTTTGTTCTGCTCATGAGTCAGAAAGCTGTCTGGTACAAATAAAATGGTGGTCAGGTTGTTAAAATACAGCTGGGTCTCAGGGCAGGAGGGGGAGAAGGCCAGAGCTGCTTGGAAGAGAAGACCAAACTGCTTTCATAGACTTGTAGCAGGTCCGTAGCTCATATTTCAGTTTTAGTTATTAGGGTTAGTTCAGGATCAGCTGAAGGTTATAAGACTAGCATGCGTCCACAACAGGGCAGCAGATGGAGAGGTAGGCAGTCAGTTGAGATCTATCATGTGGTGATGGCCCAGCACAGCGAGGCGATGAATACCTCCGTCAGGGTATTCTGGGATTGGTACTTCATTGATTGAGTCCTTGGGATACCGGTGGCAGCTCTCTGATCCATCAATTAGCCTAAAGAGACTGTGCACTTATGTGAGGATCCCAGTGTCAGGTTCAAACTTGGCTCAGGCTCAGAGGAGAAATCAAATGTTTAGAGTAAGCAGTAAACTGTAGTAGCAGCAGGCTCCTTAACCCCACGTACTCTGCATTGATCTACTGAAAGCAGGCTGCTTCTCCATTAAAAAACACTTGCTGAATGTGCAAGGAGGTGATTGTCAATGGATGGAAGATCAGAAGATCGGGCAGCCCCCATGTGAGAGGGAGTCAGCTTACCCTGTTCAGACGCCGTAAGAGAAAGCACTGTTATGCTGTTGCAGAGCAGGTAGTTTCGGACAGCCAAAGTGCACCAATGCTATCAGCTTGCAAAGGGGGCCTGGGGGCCTGGCTCACACGCTTCCATGGCTGCCCACATCTTGAACCTATTTGGGAGCCAGCAATGCATACTTAAAAGTTCAAGCAAATGAGGAACATATTTGCCCAGTGCATTGTATACATACTCCCACAAAGACATACCTTTTTTCTCCCAGCAATGCCAAATACTCCACATCCTTTCTGTCTGCTACATATCTCATCTGCACCATGGACATGTAGAGGACATGGTGGCTGGTGCGCAGAACATGTGCACAGGTACAGGCATGAGTGAAAGGTGATGGGGAGAAAACTGTTCACGTTAGTATTCTGGGCATGTATAACTAAAGACATGGACACACCTGTTTCCAGAAGCATCCACAGGGTCGCCGTTTTTCAAACATTTCCCCATCTCCCATTGGAAATGTCTATGCAATATAAACATGGACGGCTCACTGGGCGTACCTCCGCAGTTTGAATGTGGGTTCAAACAGGGAAATGGCTTCAAAAGTGCCAACTAGGAAATGCAATTTCACTGAGGGGGAGCTAACTCTCATGTTAGAAGAGATCCTCGTTCATCTGAATGTCCTGATAGGCAATGATGGCACACAGGTGGTTGTGCATCGGTATGCTCTATATATATATATATCAACAATAGGGACATTGAGGACCTGAAGCGGAAGTGGAGGCAGGTGCGCCGCTACACAGCCAAGAAGACCAGATGTGTGGACCCAGATGGTCAGCTGATAACCCTGATGGAGCTGGAACAGAGAGTCCTGGCTACTCCTTGACTTGCCGCAGTGGAGAGGGTGAGCACACTGGACAAATCCCGGGCCTCAGAGGAGTGGATGCAATATGTCACCCCACTTTTATACCCTGGTAGAGTTCTCCATCTGTGTCTCACACTCATACTGTACACCCTTCCACCCACACCATCTGCATTATGCTCCATATCCTGGTCCCAGTGCTTTGCACAAACACTCTGATGGTATCTGCTTTTAGGGCTTGGGCTGGCCAGAAACACCTTCTGTGCATATGCTGATATCTGCATGGCTTCCATCCCCACACTCCTGTTCCACTTACAGCACTGCTCTATACATCCCAACACATGGCTTGCCTTTGCAGAGCTAAGAGGAAAGATCAATGGGAGGTTATCAGATGATCACCTGCCTCTACTTCCACTTCCTGTATGTCCATTGATATATTTATTTTATCATTGTTTGTGTGCTATTTATTTATCTGTACCAATGTTAGTATTCTATTTATTTATTTATTTGTAAGCTAGTTCTGTTTTTTTTTTCATTCGTACCTGTCTCCTACATATCCTCATACCTTTTATCTCTCCCTCCCACATCTCTATCCACCCACCCCCTGGGGTTCAGTCTCTTATAGCCATCTTCTGCTCATTACCACAATCATTCAGAGGTGCACTTAATCCTCTTGTGTTCTTTCTCCCACCTATCCTTATTTCTTCTGACTTCTGTTCTCCTCTCCATCTCTCTCTTCTATGGCTCCTCATCACTTTCTCTTCCTATTCCTCATATTCCCTAATTATTTCCCCTCCTACCAATATCTTCAGCCTCCCCTCTTATCTCCCCTTTACCATCCTCACTTCCCCCACCATCTTGTCCTCTAACCTGTCATTAGTTCTTGAGCTTCACCACTTTATCCCTCTCATTCAGCCATCTCCTCTCTCTCTAAAACAACCTTGCCCTTGTTACCATCATTCTGTCTCCTCTCTGCCCCATGCTCTTCTACTCCTTCTCCTTCTCTCATCCGGAGATATTAACCCCAAACCTGGGTACCCTAGACTTTTCTCCTAGAACAGATCTTCACGCAACACCTCAAATCTTATTCATATCCCTCTCCTTTGCCTTTCCTCTCTTCCTTTCTCATGTGCCTTGTGGAACACACACTCCATCTTAAATAAACTTGCCTTTACTCATGATCTCTTTATCTCTAATGCTCTCCATCTTCTTGCTCTAACTGAGACCTGGCTCCTCCCAGAAGACTCAGCATCAGTTGTTCTCTGTCATGGCAGCTATCAGTTCTCCGACACACCTCATGCCACTGGCCGCGGTGGTGGTGTGGGGTTTCTGCTTTCTCCTTCCTGCCAATTTCAATCCCTTCCTCTACCTCAGTCTCACTCCTTTCCCTCCTTTGAAGTCCATTCCATCTGCCTTTTTACTCCACTACCTCTCTGGTTAGCTGTTATTTATCAACCTCCTGACAAATCTACCTCTACCTTTCTCACTGACTTTGACTCGTGGCTTTCCTTCTTTCTTCTTTCTGGATTCATCTTCCCTCTCCCTTATTCTCAGAGATTTTAACATTCATCTTGATAACCCCTCTGACCCTTATGCTTTCCCTTACCTTCTCATTTGAGCTCCAGCTTTGTTCTACTGCCCCCACTCACCAGCACGGCCATTGCCTCGACCTTGTCATCTTCTCTAATTGCTTACCCTCAAACTTCTGTACCTCAGTTCTTCCCTTTTCAGACCATCACCTGCTAAGCTTCATTCTTCATCACCTGCCGCCTCAACCTCTCCCTGTCTCCTCCAACCTCTTCAGAAATCTTCATGATATTGACCCTTTGGCTCTCTCCTCCACTGTCTCATCACCTCTTTCCTCCACTATGTCATTTCAGTCTGTTCATGAGGCAGTAGCTTCCTATAATGCTGCACTCTCCTCTGATCTTGATGCTCTTGCTCAGCCCATGCCACATACTACCATCTCTCATATTCTCAACCTATCACTTTCCAATGCAACTATCCCTGCAACCTTCAAGCATGCTGTGGTTACACCTCTCCTTGAGAACTCTCACTAGACCCTACCTGTCCTTCTATTGACCATCTCCCTCCTCCCCTTTGCTTCTAAACCATTTGAACAAGCAGTTCATCAATGTTGCCTCAACTTCCTCTCCTCTCAAGCCCTCTTGGATCCTTTGCAATCTGGCTTTCGTCCTTTACATTCTACTGAAATGGCTCTTGCCAAAATCTCCAGTGACTTGTTCCTCGTAAAATCCAAGGGCCTTTACTCAATCCTCATCCTTCTTGACCTTTCTGCTGCTTTTGACACTGTTGACCACAATCTTTTCCTCAATATCTTGTCCTCGCTTGGTTTTAAGGGCACTGTGCTATCCTGGTTCTCTTCTTATCTCTCCCATTGCTCCTTTAGTGTTTGTTCTGGTGGATCCTCCTCTGCTGCTATGCCACTCTCAGATGGTGTACTCAAGGATCTATCTTGGATCCACTCCTTTGCTCTCTCTATACCCAGACCCTTGGTGCACTCTTCTCTTCCCATGGCTTCCAGTACCATCTTTACACTGATGACTGCCAGATCTACCTCTCTACACCTGAAATCTCTTCGGCAATCCAGGCCCAGATCTCTGCCTGTCTTTCTGACATTGCAGCTTGGATATCTCTCTGCCACTTGAAATTGAACATGGTCAAAATTGAGCTTCTTATTTTTCCCTCTCAACTCTACTCTCCCCTTCATCCTTTCTCATTCTCTGTGGATAATTGTCTACTCCTCCCTGTCTCCTCAGATTGCAACCTTGGGGGTCAACTTTGACTCCTCTCTGTCCTTGTCCACACACATCCAACTGATAGAGAAATAAACAGCAGTTTTTAGCTAACATCAACAAAATCTGCTCATTCCTTTCTGAACACACTACTAAGACACTTATCCACTCTGTAGTCACCTCCCATCTAGACTATTGTAACCTACTCCTTGCTGGTCTCCCTCTGAATCATCTCTCTCCCCTTCAATCTGTTCAACTCTCTGCTGTGCAGTTAATCTTCCGCCAGCCTCGATATGCTCATATTACCCCTCTTCTCAAAACACTTAATTGGCTCCCTATTTGTTTTCGCATCCAGTTTGTTTATGTTTATTTAAAACTTTATATGCCGCCCATTACAGGGTATCAGAGCGGTTTACAAATTAAAAATCACAAAAGGGGGAGAAAGAACAGAGTCAGAGAAGAAAAGGACAAGACAACCAGTAATAGAAAAAGAAGAGAGAGATGTTAGTTTATTTTATTCTTGCTACTTGGGAACGGAGAGAAGAAGGGGGAGGAAGATCAAAAGCTGTGCAGAAGAGGTGTGTTTTTAACTGAGTTTTAAATTATTTGAAGGAGGGGGTCCAATCGGAGGGCGGGGGGGAGCGAGTTCCAGAGTCACGGTCCAAGGAAGTAGAAGGCGGAGGATGGTGTGGACTCTAAGTGGGCCTGAGACAGGGAAGGAAGGAACATACGGTTAGTGTGAATAGAGCAGAGGGAACGGTGGGGAGTGTGAAGACGTACCTGGTCGGCAAGATATAAAGGAATACCAGTGTGAATAGTTCTATGCACAAAAATAAGAATTTTAAACTGTATACGATATGGAATGGGGAGCCAGTGCTGATGTAAAAGAAGAGGGGTAACATGATTGAAGCGGGATGCGTGGGTAAGGATGCGGACAGCGGTATTCTGAACACGTTGGATGCGAGAAAGCTGAGATTGAGGAAGACCAGCCAAGCAGACATTGCAGTAATCAAGACGTGAGAGGACTAAAGAGAGGACTAAACTTCTCCTGCTGACCTATAAGTGCATTCATTCTGCAGCTCCTCACTATCTTTCCCCTCTAATCTCCTCCTACACCCCTCCCCAGGAACTCCACTCTTCTGACAAATCGCTTCTATCTGTGCCCTTCTCTTCTATTGCTAACTCCAGACTTCGCTCCTTTCACCATGCTGCTCCTTATGACTGGAACAAACTACCTGAGTCTCTATATCAGGCGCCTTCTCTGGTCTTTTTCAAATCCAGGCTGAAAACTCACCTCTTTGCTGCTGCTTTTGGATCTTGACTCACCTGGTCTTCTTTCTGTTTCCTTAGCATCCCCCCTAGATATATCCCATGTCTGCAGCTACTGTGTTGTCTGTCTTGACTAGATTATAAGCTCTGATGAGCAGGGACCATCTTTACATGTGTCTGTGCAGCGCTGCATACATCTTGTAGCTCTATACAAATGCTCAGTAGTAGTAGTAGTTATCCCAGCGCTGCTACTCTGCGGCATGGCTCCTCCCCATAGCCTCCCTGCCACTGTTCAGGTGTGCAGGACAGGGTTTTGTACTCAGATATCAGGTTCCCTTATGGCCTGTATTACATTTCTGGTTATGTTGCACAAACAATGCCGTAGCAAGAATGCCCCAGACACGGTTTATTGGAGCTGACATTTTACCTAGGGAGTGGGGGGGGAGGGGTTTCTGCTGACCCAGACAGAGGTATGTTTGGGAGGTACAAAAGAGGTGTGCTGCATCAATTACAATTGTAAACCTGTCATTACAGTCGCGTGTCCAAGCATGGTCGCAGACCTGATCTGTAGCAGTACTACAGCCACTAAGTTGGCAGCAGAGCTACTGTCACCAGCACACCATGCGATCTATGTAGGTGTTGCACATAACCTTTCTGTGCTGTGGTGTTACATTCCTGTGTCCTGGATCACACAGGGTTTGTGTGAGCTGCCCTTCAGCATGATATCAGAGGAGCAGTGAGGCCTCGGGACCTAGTACTGCTGCTCCCTGCCGTATATTTCAGATGCATTTCTATAACCCTTCCCTACAGTTTTTTCATTGTACTGCAGTGACAGCATGTGTGGGAAAGTGATATAAGAGATGTTACAGCCCCACTGCATCACCCCTTCATTCATCAATGACAAAACAGACAGGATGGGGTCATGGCTTAGTGGCTGTGAGGGCATACCTATACCTCCAATTAGTCAGTGTTTGCTTAAATTTCCTAGGAAAAGGTTACTCTTGTGAGTAACTCTCTAAACCAGGTGGCAATGTCATTCTGGGCTTGCCATGCACGCAGCACTTTCCACTTCTCTCCAGTACAGAGCTAAGAGCTGTTCTACCAATGTGGACACAGCAAAGGTATTCAGTCACAGATGTTTGGGGGTTGAGCCATGGAAATCTGTTGTGGCTCAGTTGTCATGGTGTATGCCCTGCAACCTGAAGGTTAGTGGTGTAAAACATGCATATGCAGATTGGATAGCAATTTGTATGGACTGTGAGATAACATGCTGTGATCTGTACTTCCTTTTTACAGAGAGCAGTACTGCACATTGGAACAGCAGTCCCCATCTAACAATTTGGCCCTGTTCCGATAGGGTCAACTATGTCATATTGATGCCTTGTGGCTAACATAATTGTTCTGTGTATTCACAGGTGCTGAGGCTGCTGAGCTGGATCTGGACACAACCCCTGCTGATCCTCCCTTACACATTTTGCAGGCTACAGCCACCTCTGCTGCAGGGCTCTCGGCCACTACCCAGAGGGAGGAACATGCCAGGCAGCTGCCAGCAGCCTGGGAGACAGGAGCTGATGACATAGAGCTCTTTGCACTCTCACCAGGCCCCCAAGAACAGCAGGATGGGAATGGCCAGGAGCAGCGCAACAGGACTGGGACCTCAAGAAGGCTAATCCAGTGTGCAGAGAGGCTACTGACACAAAACAAGAATGGTCCATTTGATGGTCCATTTCTCTGCTTGTTCCTCTGAAACAGTTTTTGTACAATATTTTGCTGTTGATTATACAAAATATATATTTTACAGGATATGTATTTTTATGTGATATGTATATATGACATTTTTCTTATGGTATGCATGTAATTTTTTATACATCTTGGGCCTGATATTTGAAGGCCTTTTCACGGGTAACTTTCTTAGTTACCCGTGTAAAGGCCTTATCCAGAATTTTCGAAGGGCACCTACATGGGTAGTATCCTTCGAAAATCCTGGCTAAGTCCCTAACATGCCAAGATTCTATCCGCATAGCACTAGGGCATGTTAGGGGTGTTCTGGGGTGGAGCAGGGGCAGAGGAAGGGGCTACATGGGTAGCAGCGATTTTCAGTGCTACCCGTATAGCCCTCTGTGCCTTAAAGATAGGCGAGGTTTTTCCTATTATCTAATGGCCCAACTGACTCTCTTGCAGCTTTTTTTGCTAAGAATGTACTTGAAAAAGTCTTTAATATGTATGTTTGCTTCCACAGCAAGCTTCTTCTCAAATTCTCTCTTTGCCTGCCTTATCAGTGCCTTGCATCTAATTTGCCAGTGCTTATGTTATTTCCAGTTTGTCATTTGGTTCCTTTTTCCATTTCCTGAAAGATGTTCCAAAGACGGGGAAGCTGTAAAACTAGAAGGCATAACATGAAGCTTCAAGGAGGTAAACTGAAAGGCAATGTCAGGAAATACGTTTTTACTGAAAGGGTGGTTGGTGCTTGGAATGCCCTCCCCGATGGAAGTGGTGGGGGCAAACACAGTGATGGAGTTCAAAGTGGCATGGGACAGACACAGTGGGTCCCTTTACAGCAACAGGATAAAATCAAAATAAACATAACTATTTCTTATATCTGAACAAATAGGGGTGACCTACATGGAGTGGTGGGTACACCCCTAAACAAAGGCATGGGGAGGGGTGAACTGCACATAGCAGCAAGTGCGCCTACTCTTGCCGCCTTGCTGGGCAGACTAGATGGACCATACTGGTCTTTATCTGCCGTCATATACTATGTTACTATGTTTTTTTGGCAACAACAGCTTCGCTGACCTCACTTTTAAACCATGTTGGCAGTTTTTTGGATTTCCTTCCACTTTTCTTAAAGCGTGGAATACAGGTGGTCTGGGCTTCCAAGATAGTATTTTTAAACAACACCCATGCTTGATGTAAATCTTTATCCTTTGCAACGGCTCCTTTTATTTTTTTCTTAACTATTTTCCTCATTTTATTATAGTCTCCCTTTTGAAAGTTAAAAGATTGTACTGTGGATTTCTTTGCCGTCCTTCCTCCATTTATTAAATCAAATACAATCGTGCTATGGTGACTACTGCCAAGTGGCTCCAACACCCTTATCTCTTGCACCAGATCTTGTGTTCCACTAAGGACTAGGTCCAAAATGGCTTCCCCTCTTCTCAGTTCATGAACCAGCTGCTCCAAGAAGCAGTCATTTATTTCATCTAGAAACTATCTCCCTAGCATGTCCTGCCGTGACAGTGGCCCGTTGAAATCACCCATTATTAGTACTGTGCTGTACCTTTGTTAGCTTCCCTGATTTCTTTGAGCATTTCATTCTGGCCAGGCAGTCGATAGTACACCCCCACTGCCATCGCTTTCCCCTTCCCCTTTTTACATGGACTTTCAATCCATAGAGATTCTACAATGTATTTTGTTTCCTGCAAGACTTTAATCCTTTGTGACTCAATGCCTTCTCTAACATAGAGTGCAACCCCTCCACCAATTTCATCTGCCCTATCATTATGATATAATTTGTACCCAGGTATCACAGTGTCCCACTGGTTGTCCTCCTTCCACCAGTTTCCCCTTTTGCAAGAATCATATCAAACATCTGCACATGTCGCCATCTTGTGGATTTTTCTTTCAACTGTTCTATAGCTATATTACAAAATGTCAAAGCTAAACAGTATCAACCCATATTCAAATCAGGCACATCACTGAAGTGCTAAAACTTACATGTTCTTAATTTCTTTTATCGCAACCACCATCAGATTTCATTTTTTAAAAACTGTGATGTTATTTCCAAAATTTAGGGCAGTAGGATTAGGAACCTTAAATACTGTTCTGTTTGATCAGGTTATGACTGTGGCAAAACTCACATCAATGTTTGCTGTTGCACTGCTCTCTGGGTGTTTGTATAAATCATATGAAACCTTCTCTCAGCTTCTTCACTATCTTCTTTCTAGGCTGAAGAAGAAGCTTCTCCTGGAAATTAACTGACCATCCTTACCGAGGAAGAAATTATTCATGTGTACATTAAAATAGGAAAATGCAAAATGTGATCACACTTCCCCCTCTTCTCTTTTGAACAATTTATTTTCAAGCTGCCTCTTTTACAGAGCAAGAATCCAAAGAGTTCTAATTCTGCATTATTTTTAAGAATCACTTGTTCTTGGGGCAAAACCATGTTTTTGTTTATGCTGTACATAACAGAAGCTTAGGTAAATTATCTGATTTTCTAATGAAATGGCATTCATGTTTAAGCACCTTTCACTGTAGTGATAGCATCTGTTGGATAGAGTCAATCTGTCTGTCTGCTTAGGGTTATACCTGCCGCTCCATGCAGGCACCCCACTCTATTTGTTGAAGTATAAAAGATAGTTATGTTTGCTTTGATTTTATCCCCTTGCTATAAAGGGATCCACTGTGTCTGTCCCAGACCACTTTGACTTCCGTCACTGCATTTGCCCCACCACCTCCAGTGGGAGAACATTCCAAGCATCCAATCCCTTTCAGTGAAAAAATATTTCCAGACTTTGCTTTTAATTTTACCTCCTTTCAGCTTTATTTTGTGCCCTCTAGTTTTATAGCTTCCCCTTCTTTGAAAAAGGTTTGTTCATTAATACCCTTTAATGAACAAACAAACCTTTTTCACTTCACTGACAACACATATATAGACAGAAGAGCATGCGGGATCTTGCTGCCAAATAGGCATGTGAGAGATCTGCTCTGAGCAACAAGCCATAAATCAATAAACTCTACAACTAAAACTGCTGTCTATTCCAAATACTTAACCCAAGAGATAATTGTCATGGTTGATGGTAAATTTTGTGATTTACAGGGTGTCAAAATGTCTGAATGGGACACTTTATCACCACAAACAAGTCCGATCTTTGGAAGCTAGAGTAGCAAACTTTGAGGTGCTAAGGCAGGCAGAGAGGTATATAGACGAGACCTACAGAGATGCAGTACTGAAGTCCCACCTCCAGTCTGGCAGCCTCTCTGTTGCTATGGAGAAGAGAGGTTACGTGAAAGGAGAGCATCACCTTGGTGTGGCAGGAAGTGATTCTGTAGCTAGGACCTGTCCTACAGTGATGTAAATTCCTTTCGCACCGAGATGGTTTCTCCAGGGCCATGTGCCCATGAAGGAAGGGTTAGGATGGCCGTTATAGTTGGTGATTCAGTCATTAGACATGTAGATAGCTGGGTGGCTGGTGGATATGAAGATCACCTGGTAACATGCCTGCCTGATATGAAGGTAGCAGACCTCACGCGCCACCTAGATAAGGTTTTAGATAGTGCTGGGGAGGAGTCTGCTATCTTAGTACATGTTGGTACCAATGACATAGGAAAATGTGGGAGGGAGGTTCTGGAGGCCAAATTTAGGCTTTTAGGTAGGAAGTTCAAATCCAGACCTTCCAAGGTAACATTTTTAGAAATGCTTCCCATTCCACATGCAGGACCCAAAAGGCAGGCAGAGCTCCGGAGTTTCAATGTGTGGAGGAGACGATGGTACAGGGAAGAGGGTTTTGGATTTGTTAGGAACTGGGCAACATTCTGGGGAAGAGAAGGGCTTTTCCAAAGGATGGACTCCACCCTAACCGGGGTGGAACCAGGCTGCTGGCATTAACCCTTAACAAGGAGAGAGAGCAGCTTTTAAACTACAGTAGCATCTTGATAGGGAGGTTCCAATAAAAATAAAAGGAATCCAGATGCCATTTAAGTACAGAGCAGACAGCTGAAAGATTCTAAATTACCCTTGTCAACTGATAACCAGATTGTTAATATGGATAAAATACAACCTCTAAAATGCTTGTATGCCAATGCTAGAAGTCTAAAAAATAAGATGGGAGAGCTACAATATATAGCACTAAATGAAAGATTAGATATAATTGGCATCTCAGAGACCTGGTGGAAAGAGGATAACCAATGGGACACTGTGATACTTGGGTCCAAATATATCGCGCTCTGTAAGAGAAGGTGTTGAGTCACATAGGATAAAAGCTTTGCAGGAAACAAAACACACTGTAGAATCTCTATGGATAGAAATTCCATGTAAAAAGGGGAAGGCAATAGCAGTGGGGGTGTACTACCGTCCGCTTGGCCAGAATAAAGAGATGGATGATGAAATGCTAAAAGAAATCAGGGAAGCTAACAAACGTTCCAATACAGTAATAATAGATGATTTCAATCACCCTGTTATTGATTGGGTCAGTGTCACTACAGTCATGCTAGAGAGATAAAGTTTCTAGATGAAATAAATGACTGCTTTTTGGAGGAGCTGGTTCACAAACATACAAGAGGAGAAGCTATTCTGGACCTAGTCCTTAGTGGAACACAGGATCTGGTGCAAGAAATAACAGTGTTGGGACTACTTGGCAATAGTGATCATAACATGATCATATTTGATTTAATAAATGGAGGGAGAATGGCAAGGAAATCCACAATACTACCTTTAAACTTTCAAAAGGGAAACTATGATAAAATGAGGAAAATAGTTAAGAAAAAACTAAAACGAGCAGCTGCAAAGCTTAAAGTCTTACACTGAGCATAGGCGTTGTTTAAAAATACTGTCTTGGAAGCCTGGACCATATTCATTCCACCCTTTAAAAAAGGTAGAAGGAAGGCCAAAAAACTGCCAGCATGGTTTAAAGGTGATGTCATGAGAGACTGTTGTAGCCAAAAAAGCATCTTTCAGGAAATGGAAGAAGGAGCCAAATGACGAAAACAGGCAACAACATAAATACTGGCGAGTTAGATGCAAGGCATTCATAAGGCAGGCAAAGAATTTGAAAAAAAGCTTGACATAGAAGTAAAAACACATAATAAAAGTTTTTTCAAATACATTTGTAGCAAAAAAACTATGAGAGAGGTAGTTGGACCATTAGATTATAGAGGGGTAAAAGGGGTGCTAAGGGAAGACAAGGCCATAGAGGAGAGACTGAATGAATTCTTTGCTTCAGTCTTTACTAAAGATATAAGGAAGTTACCCATGCCTGAGATGGTATTTAAAGGTGATGTATCAGAAGAATTGCAACAAATTTTGATAAATCGGGAAGATATACTGCAACTATTTGAGAAACTAAAGAGCAAACCACCTGGACCGGATGGTATACATCTGAGGGTGCTGAAAGAACTGAAATATGAGATTGTGAATATCATTAAAATCATCTGTAGTACCTGAAGATTGGAGAATGGCCAATGCAAACCAGTTTTTAAAAAGGGTTCCAAGGGTGATTCTATCTATCTATCTATCTATTTAACATTTATAAAGAGCTTCAAATGTATGAAGCACTGTACATACATGAAGAAAAGACAGTCCCTGCTCATCAGAGCTCACAATCTAGTCAAGAAGATCACAAAATACAAATACAATCAAGTAAGACAAAGTATACAATAAACAAGAAGAGCAAAAACAAGAATCAAGAAGGAAAGCAATAGAGAAGAGATGGGTTTTCAATCTTGACTTGAAGAGGTCCAGAGAGGGCGCATTGCACACAGACAGAGGTAGATTGTTCCAGGCAAAGGGTGCAGCCAGGTGAAAGGAGCGAAGTCTAGAATTAGCAGTACGAGTGGAGGGCATAGATAGACGAAGGCTGTTCGAAGAGCGAAGAACGTGAGAGGGAATGTAAGGAGAGATAAGAGATGATAGGTAGTGGGGGGGGTGAAGAGTGAATGCATTTATAGGTCAAGAGGAGGAGTTTGAATTGGATCTGGAAGTGGATGGGAAGCCAATGAAGGGACTTGAGAAGAGGAGTGACATGGGAAAAGCAATGCTGACGGAAAATTAGTCGAGCAGAAGAATGTTGAATAGATTGAAGGAGAAAGAGATGGTTTGTGGGAAGGTCAGCAAGGAGAATATTGCAGTAATCAAGACAGGAGATGATCAAGGAGTGGACAATCATTTTAGTAGTGTCATCAGAAAGGAAGGGGCGAATTTTGTTAATGTTATAAAGGAAGAAATGGCAAGTCTTAGCTATGAGTTGGATATGAGTGGAGAAAGAGAGAGAGGAATCAAAGATAACACCCAGGTTATGGGCCGAACAGACAGGAAGGATTAAAGAGTTATCCACAGAGACTGAGAAAGGGGGTAGAGGAGGGGAGGCATTGGGGGGGAAAGATAAGGAGTTCAGTCTTAGCCATATTTGATTTCAAGCGGTGGTGAGACATCCAAGTAGCAATGTCTGAAAGGCAAACAGTGATCTTGTCATGGATTGCTGGAGAGATATCAGGCGAAGAGAGGTAGATTTGAGAGTAATCAGCATAGAGATGGTAATGAAAGCCATGGGAAGAGATAAGAGCACCAAGAGATTGGGTATAGAGAGAGAAGAGGAGCGGTCCCAGGACAGAACCCTGGGGAACACCAACTGGGAGCGGGGTGGCAGAGGAGGAGGAGCCACCAGAACACACACTAAAAGAGCGATGGGAAAGATAAGAGGAGAACCAAGACAGTAGAGAGCCTCTAAAGCCGAGTGATGACAAGAAGGGTGATAAGAAGAAGGTTGTGATCAATAGTGTCAAAAGCAGCAGAAAGATCAAGAAGGGTGAGAACAGAATAAAGACCTTTGGATTTTGCTAGGAACAAGTCATTTGATACTTTAGTGAGAGCTGTTTCAGTGGAGTGCAAGGGACAGAAGCCGGACTGTAAAGGATCAATAAGGGCATGAGACAAAAGGAAATCGAGACAGCAAAGGTGGACAGCATGCTCAAGTAGTTTAGAGATAAAGGGAAGGAGAGAGATGGGTCGATAGACGGACAGGTAGGATCGAGTGAGGGTTTCTTGTGGAAGGCTGTGACTATGGCATGCTTGAAGTCAGTAGGGAAGGTAGCAGTGGAGAGGGATAGATTGAGGATATGAGAAATGGAAGGGACAATAGAGGATTAAATGAGGCATAAGAGATGGGTGGGGACGGGCTCGGAGGAGCAGGTGGTGGGTTTGGAGAAAGAAAGAAGGAGTGCTGTTTCATCATCAGAGACCACAGGGAAGGAGAGGGTAGCAGAAGTTAGTGGGCAGAGATGGGAGAAAGGTGAGGTAGAAGGGGTAATGGGGAATTTGTGAAACTACAGACCAGTGAGCCTGACATCAGTACTGGGCAAAATGGTAGAAACCATTATAGCAAATAAAATTACTGAAAATGTAGATAGTCATGGTTTAGTGGGAGAAGGTGATATGGATTTAGCCAAGGAAGATCTTGTCTTACTAATCTTTTATATTTTTTTGAAGGTGTGAATAACCAGGTAGATAAAGGTGAGCCGGTTGATGTAGGGCATCTGGACTCTACCATAGGTCATTTTGCCTGTGAGCCCTGTAATTGGTACCAATATATCTTGACAGGACCTACCTGGCTTCACTCTAATGAGCCATCATATTTTTCTAAAGGTCACTCACTGTCCCATAAATATCATCAACACTTGTATGTAGCAGGGAAATTTACCAAAAATTAATATTTTTTTTGTCGGATCGCCTGTCGCGAGGGTGTACAAACACTCTCAAATAGCAGACCCTCCTTTTATTCAACTGTAATTTTTAAAAAGGTCAGTATAACCTAAGTATGCTCAGGGCTACAACTAGCCCAAAAGGACCAGCCCGTGCATAAAGTGAATGCTAACATGCATCCTAATTCACGTTCAGAAAAATTCTGTAACCAGCAAAACTGTTTAAACATGGAAGCGGTGGCACTTAGCTGAATGGTAAAGTGAAGTGATCCAGGAACTCTCAAGCCGTCACTTTCGAAGATTCACAAGGGACCACGCCGATGAAACATCATGAACTCCCCAAATTGGGGTATCTTAAGCTAGGTCCATATCCTCGAACGGTTTTCAGAGAACTCCACTCTATACTTGCCAACAATCTTCCAAGACAGTACAATGGTTGGGTTAGGTTGCTAACCTAACCTAGCAACCTAACCCAACCATTGTACTGTCTTGGAAGATTGTTGGCAAGTATAGAGTCCCTGACCATACCGTTCCTGAATATGACCCACATGCTCCTTGGGCAAAACATGGTACTTTCTATAATGTGTTTCATTCACACATTTACTCCTTAATTCAGCGATTTAATATTTCCAGCTGTGCAGTCTGCTTGCCTCACCCAGTGGCCACACAGTTTGGATTCCTGCCTAGACCTCGACCTCTTTCCTTACAAGAGCTGAAGGAATTATCTATGAATGAAACCCTGTTTAATCTTACTATAACATGGCCAGAAGGAGTAACTCCTGCTCCGAGAATAATTAGCCCTCAGCCAATGGCTGATCCTCCTATCTGTTTCCAAAGAAAAGGAACATATCCTGTGTGTGAAACTCCTTTGTCTAAGTGTCAGACTGTTATGACTAACAACCATGTCCATTTAGTGTTAGAGTCCTCTACACCAAGTTCTGTGCAAGCCCTTTCAAACTTGAAGGTAGTCAATGTCATCCCTGATCCCAAGACTCGTCTTGATCAGTATGAATTACAGTATTATGATCAGGAGGGGTTCCCAGCATATGGGAAGTATAGATTGCAGAATAGCAAAGATGGTTTGTCATCTGGGTATGTTGACAACTATGTGTATCCCTATTTAGGATATTATCACCCATGGTTAAGAAATATGGGGCCTGGAACTGAAGTTCTAATCACAAAACCTAAAGATTTTAAAATTTGGCCTGATGGACTCCTTGCCTTGGTAGGTCACTATTTTGTGTGTGGAACTCTTGCTTATGTTCGATTGCCTGCTGATTGGTCTGACAATTGTTACATAGCTACTCTTGACTTACCATGGAAACTGGTCCCTTATGAAACTTTATTAGGGACGCCCCCAAGTCGTCAGCGCAGAGCAACAGATGATTCTAGTGCTGATATACGTGCAGCAAGGAAATTGTTAGAAGATACCACTATGTTAACTCAACAAGAAGTGAGCACTTTCACAGGAACAGTGTGGCTAAGTACTTTTGGTGCCATACGTCCTACACAACGTTATGGTGAGCAATTATTGCGAATTTATGCTCTAATTGAAGTAACAGCCCAAGATTTAACTGATGCTCTTACAATCATGCAAGGTACTGTAGACAAGTTAACTGCTTACTCTGCACAGAATAGGATGGCCTTAGATTATTTGCTAGCCAAAGAGGGCGGAGTTTGTGGTGTCGTAAGAGATCACTGCTGTACGATTATTAATTCACAAAGTAAGGTAGTCTCAGGTATCCTAGAACAGGTGAGAAAAGAAACCCACTTTTCCAGAGAGAATATAGAGGGACCTTCTGATTCTGTATGGCCTTGGTTTGATAATATATGGAGTGGCTTGTCAGGTCCAGTAAAAGCGATACTGACAGGCCTGTTTGGTTTCCTGGTGGCTCTCCTACTTTTAGGACTTGGTCTTGTTTGTTTTATGAAGTGTTGTACTACATACCTGCCTAAATCTACGCACACTATTGCAGTTTTGAAATTGCGAAGTGTTCCTAGTACAGGAGACTTGCTTCGTGAAATGCCTTTCTATGAAGATTGTGGTTCTGGGCAGAACCAAAGGGAGGACTGTGGGCGTGGCCTACCCCAGCTAGGCCCCAAATGTAAGTTGGATGTAATTAGTGAGGTAGATGAGAGCACTGCTGATAAGCAAGTCTATACACCTATGATTTATCCTGGATATGCAGATTTAGACATGTCAGACTCAGATTCAGATTCAGGAACAGACAGCAGATCAGGCTCAATAATCTCAATTGGAATAAAACCAAAGTCAGCTACACATGAAACCATACATGACACAAAAGTATAATAATCTAGCTCAGTATAGGCCTAACAGAAGTACAGGTCAAGATTGCATTTAAATCTATCCCTTTAAGAACACGTCTGCTTTCAGCTAGACATTAAGTTGAGAAATTAGAAGCATTTGCGCTTTTGCAAACAGTCTGTGTACCAAGCAGATATTAGGTCAGATTGAAGTTCCTTAATTAAATAGAACAAAGGGTGAGGCTGTTCATCCTGCAAGAGGATAGGCTAAGCAGTTTCTGGGGCAGGTTGCCCTGCTCTTGTGAAATTGACTCTAAGCCACTTAGTAAATATAACGGATTTAGTTTAATAGAAATCAGCAAAATATAATGAGTAACTAATTAGCTTTTAACAGCACAGTGACACCTACTGGATTTAATGAACGTAATTATAAGATATAACTTCTGCTTTTTATATAAATAATATTGTCTATGTTGGCAAAATTGATGTACACGTGGAATTTGGAAAGTACCAGATGTTAATTAAAGATTAACTGAATCAGCTGATATCACCTAATAAAAGCTAAGCTCTTCGGAACCATCTTTGAAGAGGCATGTTGGAATAGTCAAATTAGACTCGGTGTGTCTCTTCCCTATAGAGCTCAATAGCAATTGATTGATTAATTAATTGTGTTGTGTCTTTATTTCCTGTTGAGGAGTACTGGAAGATAAGAACCCAGGTATTTTGTGTGTGTGGGATCAAGACCCCAAGGGGGGTTATAGAGTCTACATATATGACAGCAGATAAAAACCAGTCTATTAGACAACTTTTTGGTGGTGGTGAGAATCGAGGAGGAATGTGACAAATTCTATCTACCCCTTTTGATGTCTAGGACATCTGTACCTTGCCCACTCACAATCTTAAATGACAGAGGTGTAAGGCAGGGTTCTCCAAATCCAGTCCTGGAGGGCCACAAATCAGTCAGGTTGGCAGGATCTCTCTCATGCATATATATCTCATGCATATTCATTAGGGCTATCCCAAAAACCTGCCAGGATTGTGGCCCTCCAGGATAGGGTTGGACACCCCTCATCTAGTCTGTCCAGCAAGGTGGCAAGAGTAGGTGCACTTGCCTCTCCATGCAGGTCACCTCTCCCCATGCCTTTGTTTAGGGGTGTACCCACCACTCCATGTAGATCACCCTTATTTGTTCAGATATAAGAGATAGTTATGCTTATTCTGATTTTATCCTCTTGCTATAAAGGGATCCACTATGTCTGTCCCATGCCATTTTGAATTCTGTCACTGTGTTTGCCCCCACCACTTCCATTGGGAGGGCATTCCAAGTATCCACCACCCTTTCAGTGAAAAGGTATTTCCTGACATTGCCTTTCAGTTTACCCCCTTGCAGCTTCATGTTATGCCCTCTAGTTTTACAACTTCCCCATTGTTTGTTCATTAATACTCTAAGGGGTATGTTTACTAAACTGCGTTAGTGCAAATCGCGTTAGGAGCCGCATTAGTGAAAGGAAAGCCAAAAAAGGACATGGGCGGGACATCGTAACGACTAACGCGCGTTCCAAAAGCTAACGAGCGTTACAGGGCGCCGTGGCGCGTTACTGCACGTTAATCATATGAAGGCGTACAGACACAAATCATTAACACAGAGCTGTAGCACAATGGTTAGTGTACTCACCGCTGTTAAGGCAGCATGGGTTCAAGTCCCCAGTGTGCCTAACGCAGAATGCTGTCCCAGGCAGCACCCTGTACAGTACATAGGGAATGAGGAGGCATGTTTTTCTTTACGTTCAGTAGTTGTTAGTGAAACACACTCTCGCAGTGCGCATAGCCATGTACGTTGGTACGTGCGTGGCTGCGTGCGTTGTTACGGGCGTAGCACCGTGCGTCGGTATGTGCGTTGGTACGTGCGTACAATCGTGCGTGGGTACGTGCGTTTTTACCAGCATGGGCACCTTATAGTACAGACACTTTAGGGTGTCTTGCACCTATGCACTATGCTAACAGATGTACGTGTGATGGCCTATGGTTTATCAGAGCCTGAGAGCAGGCGCTGGATCTTCCCAGGGTTGGATTGTGCCAGTCACACCCATGATGCACTGCACATGCAAATCAGCTGTCCACAGATACACACCATGGGGAATGCACCCCCACAGCACCTCGGCCTGGTAGGGGGAAGTGACCATGTGCACCCCCACAGCACCTTGGCCTGGTAGGGGGTACTGACCATGTGTTGTACTGGCACAGAGTAGCTACACACCGTCACATTGTGCGGGTACTGTGCTCACCCTGAGGGTGCAGTGAGGCGCCCAGCACCAGGTCCACAGCACCATCCATGGCACAGGTCCAAAGCAGTGTTAATGTGCGAGATAGGTAGTTTCTGCACAAACACCTTGCAGTCAGGTGTAGCCCCCATGGACCCTTAGGTGGCCCATGTACCCCCCCTCCCCCAAAGTGCCAAGGGTGGCAAACAGGGTCTCCTAACAATAGATCCACCTTCTACCTCCCTGCAAAGGTGGCAGTAGAGAGGAACATCAACCCCAGTTCTGGTGAGGAACAGATACCCCACAGGGCAGGCACCGCAGCTCTGTACGCAGACAGACATCAGGCCTGGATATGGTAAGCTGCACCCCACCACTATCTGATACACTCCTGCAACAAGCCATCAGCCACTGCACCCTGCAAGCCACTCCATCAAGACACATACCAGCTGCAAACAGTCTGCTAGTTAGTCCATAATGCATGTGCCCAGTGGAGATGTATGCACCCAGAACTGGGATGTCAGCATACACAGCAAGCAGATAAATCAGTGACTGGGCCCCAAAAGGAAACCCATATCTATCACATGAGAGAAATACTATATAGCACTATGGGGGTGCCTAGCCATGCTGTGGTCACTGCAGTCAGGGTGAGAGTGATCTCTCAGCAGGACATACTGAGGTCACCCTGTCTGTGTAGGTGGTGGCCGGGCACTAAAATGTGCCTGTCACTGCCCTATGCCCTGTGCAGATGCACCCTGGCCAGGCCACCCTGTCCGGCCTATACCCATGGTACCTTGCTCCTCATTATGCACATTGGCAGCTCACTACTGGCAACATTGCTGGCAGTGTGGGCTGTGGAAGGTGTTTGCAGCCACCACACACTGGATAGACAGACAGACACCCCCACACCTATGCCAGCATTGTGCAACTATAGAGGTGTTCAGCAGCCATACCCACCACACCAGTCCTGGGCACAGTTCAGGCATGGATATTGTACGCAAGACTGTTGGGGGTCACTCCCCATGGTGGTACGCACTGTCAGAGACCAGACCTGCAGCACACACCACAGACAGCAGAATGATTGTTATGGTGGAGCTCACTGAGCAAACTGTGCCTAATGTAGGAATTGATATCTGCCAGTTATCACAGGAAACGTTTGATAGCTGTGTACCATATACCCAGGTGTAGGGTGGCATTGCTAAGGTATGCAACTGCTAGTATTGGGAGATACAGGCAGGGCCCAATGTCCTGCTTCTCCAGGAGGCATTGGCCAATGGGGCCTGTGGGTGTGTCTGGCCCTGTTGGCTGCTGCTTTACGGCAGAGTTCCCCAACTCCAGTCCTGGTGTTCCAAACCTGTTCGGGTTTTCATGCTGTCCCTCATAAATATGCATGAGCTACATCTGCATACCATGGGGGTGGTGCATAGATATGCAGCACAGGCATCTTTATTAGAGGCAGCATGGAACCTGAATGCTGTGGGACCCTCCAGGACTGCAATTGCGAGACTCTGCTCTGGGTAATGCGCCTGTTTCTGATGTCTGTGTTTGGTGTGGTATAATATAGGCGTATTAACCATGCCTATGTTCTCTGCAATAAAGGGGTGTCTGTACTAACACTGTTTAGTGGTGGGTAAAACTATGGGGACTGAGTTGGCAGGAGCCCCAGCTGGGATTTGAACCTGTGACCCTCTGGTCTTACAGGCACTGGCTGTGTCTGTTGCACCACACTGTGGCCACAGAGATGGTGCAGTCCCTGGAGTTAGTTAAAGCGGCCTGACGAGTCAGAAACCCTGCTCTGCTCAGGTTTACTGTGGGCTCATTTACCTTGTATGGAGACAAAGGTGCACATGAACCTCAAAACAGACCTCAAAAAAAGGGGCAAACACCCATAACCAAGCTGGGCAACAATGATATCATTCGGCAACATTACACACCACTCCCAGGAAAGCTCCATCACAATGAAATGATCTTTGAAAGGGTCTACGGAGCGTAGACCCTTCCAAACATCATTTCTTTCTTTGGTGCTTTCCAGGGAGTGTTGTTCATTGTTGCCCATTGCTATCACTGTTGCCCAGCTGAATTGTGCTTTTTAAAATGTTTCTTGTGGTCATTCTTAAGGTTTTATGTGAATTTTTGGTCTTTGCACATGTATCACACTGCTCACGTTTTGTAGGTTTCCCCGGTTTTGCTGTACATTGCTGACGGAAATGGTTTCTCTTCTCTTTAATATGCCTTTAACGACAGGTTTTCATTTGCGTTGGAATTGAGCTCAGAAATTCAGCGCATTAGTATGAGGGGAGCCTCTCCCCGCCCACTCTCCGCCCATTGACCCCTTCTCTCCGCCCACTCTCCACCTTCTGCGCTGTTTTAACGCGCCGCGGAGGTTTACGATCGTTAACTGCGGTTAACGCGCGTAAAGTACGTTTAACGATCGTTAGCACATCCGAACGCACGTTCTGACGTGCTAACGATCGTTAAACATACTTTACGCGCGTTAATCACGATTACCGCACTTTAGTAAACATCCCCCTAACTATTTAAAGCTCTTAATCATATCTACCCTGTCCCTCTTCTCCTCCAGAGTGTACATATTTAAGTCTTCAAGTCCCTTCTCATAAGTCTTCTGACGCAGGCTCCAAATCATTTTCATCGCCTTCCTCGAACCGCTTCCAGCCTTTTTATGTCCTCTGCGAGATACGGTCTCCAAAACTGAACACAATATTCCAAGTGAGGCCTCACCAGCGACTTGTACAGTGGCATTAGTACCTCTTTCTTTCTGCTGGTAATTCCTTTCTGTATGCAACCCAGCATCCTCCTAGCTTTTGCCACCGCCTTGTCACACAGTTTCGCCACCTTGAGATCATCAGAAACAATCATACCGAGGTCTTTCTCCTGGTTGTGCACATCAATATCTCGCCCCCTATTGCATACAATTCTCTTGGATTTCTGCTTCCCAAGTGCATTACACTGCACTTCTTCACATTAAATCTTAACTGCCAAGCATTAGACCATTCTTCCAGCTTTTGTAGATCTTTCCTCATGTTCCCCACTCCCTGAGGGGAGTCCACTCTATTGCAAATTTTGGTGTCATCTGCAAAAAGACAGACTTTTCCATTCTGCCCTTCGTCAATATCACTCATAAATATATTGAACAGTACCGGTCACAAGACCGAACCCTGGGGCACACCGCTAATCACCTTCCTTTCATCCGAGTGAGTTCTGTTTACCGTCACGTTCTGTAGTCTGTCAGTCAACCAATTTCTGATCCAGTTCACCATCTTGGGATCCATCCCCAAGCTGTTGAGTTTATTGATAAGCCTCTTATGAGGAACAGTATCTAAGGCTTTACTGAAATCTAGATTATCACATCCTTCGCATGCCCTTGATCTAGTTCTCTGGTCACCCAATCAATTAACACAATCAGATTTGTTTAGCAAGATTGTCCTTTGGTAAAACCAGGTTGCCTCGGATCATGCAACCTGTTGGTTTCTCATTGGTTTTAATACCAACATCAAACATCAGATCTTCGTTGGCGTATCTTGGAACATATCCCTTTCACCTGGCGGAGAGAGTAGAGAGAAGAAACTGAACCTTAGTGAGCATGCTTAGATGTTCCATTTACATTCTATTGAACCCTCTGGACTCAATGAAGCTATTGATTGGGTGTCTTTGCTATAATAGAAATTTTTGATGCTACTACTTTATAGTTTGTATCTGTCAGAGTTTCCTTAGCTCAAAGTTTTTGCACAACTGGCTGGAGTAACGCTTTTGGGATGTCACTGACCTCTTCCCCTGATGCAGATAAGTTCTTGTTTATCTTATCGAAAGACACAATGTTGCATCAGTGTTGGTACTAAATATTATTTTTATTAAATTGTTTTTTGGTATTTTTGAAAGATTTTTTACAATAATTAAATTGTATGGTGTTTTGGTACATGATTACATTATACTATGATATAATGGACCAATGATGATTTTTGAGCATGATAGAAGTGACCTGGAAGAGCTTCTATACTAGAGGGCCCTTAGGCCTATATAAGCTCATTCTTTGGGTGAGGTCCCTTTATATCATTTCTAAATTTATGTTCTGGGATATTTTTGGTGTTTAGTAATTTTCCCCAGTCATTTTGCTAGGCTTTTTGGATTTGTGTAATTATATTAATTTTGTTTTTTTCAAATGGCATCAAACAGTGCATGATGAGACAGTTACAGCTTTACAGAGGATCAGATGAGTAAATTATTACAACATTCATCTCTTATTGATAACTCTTCAGAAGGAACTGGTGTAGTCAGCTGGAATGACTTGTATCGTATGTGTCATCTGAGCTTCATGGAGATACCTTGGCCCAATATGTGCAGGGAAAAATAATCCCTCAGGGTCTTAGGATAGTTAAGGAATCTAAACTTTCTGTAAATGACTCTGCATATTTAGATGAGTGGATCGGTATCCTTAATAAATGCAGTTTGGACCTGATGTTTTAATTACTGAGTCTACTTCTAAATTAGAAGCTGAATTATGTCAATCTATTTTTGATTTGTACTCAAAATTAAAGGAATGTGATTCGGCAACTTATACTATTAAGTCAGCTGAATTTCAGTCTACAATGGATCAATTTCAGTCTACAATTAAGCAAGTGAAGATTAAAAAATTTAAAAGAAATGAATATGATTACCAACATGATTTTGTTTAACCTTAGTTGAAGCCTGACTACCTGGATAAAGGATCGCGTCATGTCTCTTTTTCTGGAGTCTCGGATGAATCTGAATGGAGTAGTAATAATGATAGTGAACGTTCAGAAGATATTTAGAATGGGGCAAAGACAAGAGATGGGGCTGACGGTGAGACCGCAGCCACGGCTGAAACTGGGGGCACCAACAAGGGCCGGTTACACACTCTCAGACTCGGGCCAATCAGCGATAATTAATCTGTCTAGCTATATGCTTTCAGATGAGCAGTTGCAGTTATTGAACTGCGGGTTAGGCTATGCCCCCACTGATTTCCATGATCCTTTCCAATTTTGCCTTGCCTTTCACCATTTTATTTGATCTTTTGACAAACATCCATGTGCTTCTGATATCTCGGTTGTCCATCCTAAATATTCCTGGATTCCGCCTGGTCCAATGGACCCATCAATAAGTACTTTTAAGGACTTAGTACTTAAAGATATTTCTAAACTTGAGGATCCCTATGGGTGTCATTCTGATCTATGAATAGCGGGAATGAACGTCTGACTTGGACATCCAACCCCCGCTATTTGCAGGAAGCAAATTCCCAATTCAAGGCTCCCCGCACGTACAGCAGTGTTGTACGGGGAGCTCTGGATGGGGCAGGAGGAGGAGTGCCAGGGGAGGAGTGTGGGTGGGGCAGAGTCGAGCCCTCGACCCAGGACATACAGAGCCTATCCAGGTCACGGCCCTGTATGTCGAGCTTGGGGGAGATGGACAGGTAACTTATTCCACCTCCGAGGTGTAAAAGTCCCTCTGACAATGGTGGGCAGCACTGGAGGACCCCACCAAAGAGGGGAGCCAATGCAGGAGGTTCCACACCACCCAAGCACAGCCTTGGCATGCCCCTCTGGGGGTTGGGTGGTGGGAAAAAGCAAGTCTCATCTTGTGCGTGGAATTGGGGCTCCTGCATGGCGTCCTGGTGCCATAGTGATGGGAAGCCACGGCACCAGGGCTCCAGCAGAGCATGGGGAAGGTTAACCAGGGAGAATGTTGCATATCCTGGCATGTTGAATCAGGGCACGTCTAGCCCATCCAAGTGCCCTGATTCTGCCCCCACGGGAACGTCTAGCTCCCACAGGTGCAGAATCGAAGCCAAATCCTGCCCATCCAGATTTTGGATGTCCGGATGGGCCCCAATCAGGATTGGGCTCCATGTGTTGAAAGCCCATCAGAATTTATCAGAAGTGGATTGATTAGTGTTAGAACAATTACAACAAGAATATTCCATCATTATTACTCAGGCCGATAATAGCGGCAGTATAGTTACTGAGGAATGAAATGCTTATCATGGTGAAGCATTACGTCTACAGCCTGAAAGAAAGTTTTATTCGATTTTGCCTTCAGATCTTGTGTTTGAGTTGCAATTTTGTATTAAGGAACTTCAAGCTACTCCTGAGCCTCAAAGCTTTTGACTTCCAGGGAGAAAAAAACTTCTTGTTTGAACCAGCAACAATGACTCCGATTTACTTTCTGCCTAAAGTGCATAAAGATATGTCTAACCCCCCGGGCCATCCCACTGTATCAACTAAAGGTTTGGTCTTGGAACCATTGTCCTGCTTTATTGATATGGTTTTGCGTCCTTCTTTGCAGACCATTCCATCCTACATCCAAGATCTCTCATTTTTTGCAGCTGCTTCAAGGATATACTGATATTTTTTCAATAACATTTCTGATTTCAACGGATATTACAGTACTTTATACAAATGTGCCGCAAGATAAAACTTTGGAGGTGTGGGGCCCTGTTACCCACAAAATAGACCACAACCTAATTATTACTAATTGCCTGTAATGATCAGAACCAAAAGTCAGTACAGGTGCAATCAGAGTCTCTGTTTATTAAATTACTGATGACCAATATAGGCAGATGGGGAAAGAGAGTTCTATTGAGCACTAGGCATCTCCAGAATATCTCCCTCCCCCCGAGTATATACATTTTCTGCTTCCGTGTATGCATACAGTTTCCAAATCCATTCCTCTTTGGGTCCTCTTCCCTCCCTCCTTCTGTTTCCTGTCATTGACCTTTCTGTCCCCTCTATGTTCCTGTTTCAACATTCCCCCAGGCCTCTCTGTCTTGCTTATACTCACCAACTGTCAAAACCATCTACTTTCTTCAGGACTAACGGCTCAGCTTATACTTTTTTGCATGGTTTCCTGTGTACATGCCCTTTGCACAAAGCCTCTGCATGGACTCTTCAGTCCAGGCATACACTTTGCTAAGGCTTATGATATATGATATTTCCTTATATGGTTCCTTATGCTGGCCTAAGGTTTTTCTTTGTCCACAATATAGTAGTTTGGTTGACATATATTTTATTAGAGCAGACATTTATAAAGGCCATTGAGTGATTATGAACCAGGAACATATCCCTAACCCCTACAACTCCCCCATTTTCTTTTTATTTATTTTTTTATTGAGGGGATAAGACCAAATCAGAGAAATCAGAAGTGGGGATGGCAGCATAGGAAACATTCACATGTGTATGGCATGTTTGAACAGGCATAAGGGAGGTGGACACTTTGGTACACTGTTTCTTACAACAGGAGATGACAAGAGAAACAATACAACAAAAGGACAAGGCAAAAATTAAAAAGATGCCAGCAGAAATTAAAAGGCCTTTTAGGCCAGCACCTAGCAAGTGAAACCAGGAGGTAAGGGATGAGAACCAATTACCTACATTCAGTCCTCCCTTAAAGTCATCCATATGTAAATCTGACAGGTGGCGTATTTTATCCATAGCATTAAGCACAAACACTGAATGATTCGCTATGACCGTACAACAATTAGTGGCATTAATAAAAGATCACAGGCCTCCTTCAGATGCAAGGAGCAAATCTAGTGCCTGTCTATTTTGTAGAGTCATTTGTGTATTTTGCTCTAGGGACTCTGACAACTTATTAATAGAATCAATAACAGCTTTCATTTGAACATATAGTAAGCATTGCAGACGGCGTATAGCCATACCAAGTTCAGCAGTTATGGCAGGGGTCTGGAAAGATACCAAGGAAATCCAGCATCTAACCTACGTTTAATAGCAATGGAGAACACAAGGGTATCAAAAGGTTCAGCAGAATGTCCCGATAAGAGTTCAGTTCAAGGCAGGATTGAAGTGAGAACTTCTTTGAAGATGTGGGTTGTATTGTGAACACGCAGAAGTAAAACTAATTGTCCATCAGGATGAAGGAAACAGATGTTGTCCCAAGGAGCAGGTTTGGCAGCAATCATCTTGGTCAACAACAGTTCATACAGGAAGGAAGTAGATCAAACAGAGGTGACAGTTGGAGAAACCTTCAACTGACTGACATGAGTCCAAGTGCAGTGACAATGTGAGGTCCTGAGAAAGTAGAGCAATCTCAGGATGCACAGACACAGTTTTTTTTTATATACAGTAGTCCCTATGAAAAATAAAGTTGACAATGGTGAGCTGGATACAGACTGTGTAGTAGCTACCCGATCAGCAATTTCTTGGAACGCGATCCGAAGCCCTGCAAGGGAAATCACGGAGGCTCTGGTCGAACCTCTCTAATGTAATTAGCCAAATCAAATAGACAATGTGGGAATCACTTATTCAAAAGTAGCCTTAAAGAGGTAAGCCTAAAGCATGGCTTAGAGAGCCAAAGAGCAGAAATAGAGCCTGATACACTAGCTTCCAGGCATAAAAAGGATTAAGTACAACAGCAGTGAAACCCTGATATTCCTGGATACATGATAGCATTTAAAACATAATGCAGCAGACACTTGCCACTCTCCAGAGAGAGAGCAGAAGGAGAGAACACACAATACTGTTTATGCCATTATACCATTCTACATAAATTGCAAACAAGCTTGAACCAGTTCAAAAGGTCACACAAAAGTCAGCATTATGTAGTTGCAGTAGGGGGTCGCTGTTGTCCACAGGTGTGCTGCATCAGATCTGAAATAACTTCTTATCAGAATGTCCTTCACTCGCTCCACCAATTCAGTTGCCTGAAATTCTACAAGTACAAACAAAAGAATGCTATTTTCCCTCCCCCCTTCTTCTTCTTGGATTGCTTTCTGAGATTGCTGCTCGCACACAACAGCTAATCCTGCTTCTAAAACAATTGTTAAAAGTCAGTATTGTGGCAAACAAATGGGAGGCAGAAAATATAAATTTAGATTCTTAAACAGTTTCCCAGTCTCACCAACTTAATTGGTGTAGTTTTGAATGGATATATGTGCTCATTCTAAACAGCAACTAAAGACTGAACTCCTGGAACTGAAATTTAAAAGACTTCCAAAACAAAGTACACTTTTGCTCTGGACACTAACACATAACTTTAAAAACAAACAGGTGAATGTATCCTAAAATCCAATATCGTAGCAAATAAAACTGGGAAGATGAGTGAACGCCCATGGTGTCACTGGCCTGTTCATCAGTCATCAGTGCAGAGCTTAACAACACACACAGTAATTTACCTTGAATCTTACAGTTCGGGGAAGCAGACATTTAAAACTGATACTTTTTCATGAAAAGACTGGTGGACATCTGGAATGCAAACACTTCCCTTTGAAGTTATTTCAAAGCAAATCACTGAGAGTTACAGCCAACCTCGACCTCCATGAGGTGCTTGCCATAATATATAAAATCCCTGTTTAACTTTTAATTTTGCTTAATAGCATAACAATCAGAACAAAATCCAAACATGATTAACTTCTTATTCACTCAGGATTTAAACCATTCCCAAGTTGCAATCTGGCAACCACTGGCCCAGAATACCACATTATCCTGCAGGGCTCTTAACCTCTACTTTGAAGGTCAAAGGAAAAACGGAAACAGTTTTCTTTTGTTGTATCAGTTTATAGTCCCATTGTGGATCCCCCTCCCCTCCACGGATACATCTACGAGCAAGGTTTAAATCTCTAGTATCCAGTGATCCTTGTTCTGGCCAAATTTTTTTTTTTTTTTTTTTATTATTTTTATTGATAAATTTCAAGTTTTACATCCAATGCAATACAAAACAAAGAAAATAAATGATATAATTAGATACAACAAGACTCTTCAGTCCAAAAAAGATATACAATAACACACCACTTAGCTAACCACATCAAGAAGAACCAATTGAATGAGAGGTACCGGAGTATAAAATATATAAGGCTACTACACCCAGCCTATCATTTCCTAAGAAAACAAAAAGGAAGATCATAATATAATACTCAAGCCTGTAAAGAAGCCAAAAGTGATTCCAATAGAGAAGAATCAAAATAAACATAGCTAGAACCTACCTGGACCCATCCCGTATGCTGTTCCCGGCGGGGAGATGCAGACCGGGATCTTCTACGTGGTTGGGAGTTATTATTTCGCATTATGTCTTCCATTTCCCGATGGGGATATAGTGGATTGTATGAGGGGGGTCTCAATGGGGGGTGGTGCTTTTATTTCATCCCAGTATGTTACGCTTTCCTTATGTTTTTCTGCTGGTCTTTTATATTTAGTTTTATCTTTAGATTTGTCCCCTAATTCTGTTTCCTTGGGGTCTAAATCTATGGAGGGGTCGGAGTAGCCTATTGCTGCCATTGTACGACTCTCCGTCGTTCAATAGGGGGGAGGGTCGTCACTGCTGAGGGTATTTGGGTCTACCTGCTTCATCCACATGGAAATATATCTTAGGTGTTTTAATTGACTGGCATTGGTCTTATGAAACAAAACATAATCCCTAATTTTTACTAAACAACGACCATCAAAGGACCCCTCCGGTGGCCAGCCGAGAGGAATTCCAGGAGCAGCGCTCCATTTTGCCCATTTAAGGCAAACTTTCAAAATTTGCTTTCCTAATAAGGGATTATCTCTCATCATCCATTCGACCGGAGTCACTGGGGAAACCTGATTTACCATTATATCCTGATTGCTATATTTCTTTCTCCTAAACAGAGACATGATTCCTACGTGCAACCTTTTATTTAAGGATCTCAATATCCAACCTCTTTATTTACAGAGAAAGGAAGTGCACAAAATGTCTAGGACACCTTTCAGACAAGAATTTGCTTCGTTCAAGCCCAGCCAATCTCCTCACGGAGGTATGGAACCGTGAGCAAGAACACACACATGCTTCGTGTCAGACGACACGTACAGTCTCAAACACTTATTATTCAGTCCCAGTTTATAACAGCAAATTTTTCTTACACTTTATTCATATAACAAAACAAAACTTAAACAACACTTACCAAGCTTGGTTAAAAATAGTTATACTCACGACGCCGTCTTCACAGCCGCCGTCATCCTAGGGAATCTGTCACTCACTTCTTTTCCTCCGGTCTCTACTACTCACCGGGAACGTACCTCCCTCTTCTTTCTTGAGGGGAATCCAAATCTTTAAATTTGTATCTTGGTCATAAAGACCCACCCGTACCCCAAAATTAAGGGGTAATCCCGGGTGTTCGGCACCAATTGTGAGGCCCTGTTACCCACAAAATAGACCACAACCTAATTATTACTAATTGCCTGTAATGATCAGAACCAAAAGCCAGTACAGGTGCAATCAGAGTCTCTGTTTATTAGATTACTGATGACCAATACAGGCAGATGGGGAAAGAGAGTTCTATTGAGCACTAGGCATCTCCAGAATATCTCCCTCCCCCCGAGTACAATAATCATGTTACATATATACATTTTCTGCTTCCGTGTATGCATACAGTTTCCAAATCCATTCCTCTTTGGGTCCTCTCCCCTCCCTCCTTCTGTTTCCTATCATTGACCTTTCTGTCCCCTCTATGTTCCTGTTTCAACATTCCCCCAGGCCTCTCTGTCTTGCTTATACTCACCAACTGTCAAAACCATCTACTTTCTTCAGGACTAACGGCTCAGCTTATACTTTTTTGCATGGTTTCCTGTGTACATGCCCTTTGCACAAAGCCTCTGCATGGACTCTTCAGTCCAGGCATACACTTTGCTAAGGCTTATGATATATGATATTTCCTTATATGGTTCCTTATGCTGGCCTAAGGTTTTTCTTTGTCCACAATATAGTAGTTTGGTTGACATATATTTTTTTTTTATAAACTTTATTTAAACATCACCACTCAAAAATAACAAGGCTAATACAATCAAACTCCAGAGGGGTGGACTCTCATCCCCACCCGGAGACCCATTGACAAGGGATGAATACAGTTTTCAGATTATAACCCCACCCCCCACCCTCCCCCACCCCCTCCTTCCACTACCCCCCCCCCCTCCCAGTCGCACATTGTTCCAGGATCATTCCACCTCGTGCACCCCATCTGCACTTACTACCCTCCTCGCCCGCTGTTCTCCGCCTCCCTCCTCCCCACCGTTACCTACCCATTTGCAGGATCTCATTCCGACAACGGGCCCCCAGCCTTCCTATATACGGGTCCCACACCAATAGGAAGGAGGTCCAGCGCTTGACACTGCCCCGCGCTCGCCACCACTCCGCAAGCATTAACTGGTGGAGGCTATTGCGCCACTCCCCAAACGTCGGGGGATGCTGGTCGCGCCACATTCGTAAAATGGGACCTTTACCCACCAGACAGGCCCTTCGCATGAACAATCGGTCTGTTCGCCAGGGCGGATAGGGGGGATCGAGTCTATCCAAGACCACAAAAGCCCCCGTCCACCGCACTCTCTGCTGCAGTAACCCAGTGACATATCTTGCGATTCTAGCCCAGTAGGGTTGGATATGCGGGCAGGCCCACCACATATGCCACAAGTTGGCTAAGGGAGCCTGGCATCGCGGACAGCGACCATCAACTGTCAGATGGCTGCGTAGGGCCCGCCTAGGTGAGAAATAGGCCCGAGTGAGGCATTTAAATTGTATCTCTCGCCACCTAGCCCCTTCCACCATGTCTGCAATCCGCCGGAGAGCCACAAAAATGGTGTTTGGAGGGACCTCCCTTCCCATCTCTGCACTCCATGCCGCCTCCACTCCGCGATAATCGACCGGCGTTTGGAGAACCATCAGCCGAGCTCGATAGCCCGCAATAGACTGAGGTGCGTCATCTCCCAGGGCAAAAAAACCCAGCAATTGCGCCGAGCGCTCCAACACCAAGGCCGCCCTAGGCAGGGCGGAAATATAGTGGGAAACCTGAAGGTATGCAAAAGTAGAATTTGAAGTCAGACCATATTCTCGGCAAAGAGATTGAAAGGGCTTACACTTCCCCGCCTCATCCACCAAATGCCCGATATTCCGAATACCCTGACGCCACCAATCGCGAAAGCCGTGTGAGTTCGAACCCGGGGTAAAGTGGATGTTCCCTTGCAGTGGCACCCAGCTGGACGCCGTCCAGACCGTCCCCCAGCGACTATTAAGGTAACGCCACGTCCGCTGGGCCGACCCAAGCAAAACGCTCAATGCGAGGCGAGTCGGGAGGTAGCGCCCCTCCGTATGCAGAGCCCCCAACAAAGAAAGCGGTGCCACATATTCCTCCTCGAAGCTCGTGGGGGTATACACCGCTGTCCCGCCCAACCAATCCCCCAGATGACGGGCCTGGCAGGCCAAGGCATACACCCCCAGGTCGGGAAATCCCATCCCCCCGTCCCGCCATTTCCCTGTCAGCCGTGACAAGGGTATACGGGCGCGAGCTCCTCGCCACAGAAAAGTCCGAATGGTTGCTTCCAGTCTCCGCAAGTCGCCCGCAGCAACCACACTGGCAAAGTCTGCAGCCAGTACAACAGCCGGGGCAGTATCACCATCTTAATGGCCGCCACTCTCCCCGACAGCGATAGCGGCAGCGGCCTCCAAGCCTGTAACTGGGATCGCGTGCGGGATAGCATCTCCTCAAAGTTACAGCGATACAGCTCACACGGATGACTGGTCAGCCTAATGCCCAAATAAGCAAAGTGCAAGTGTGCCCATTTAAGGGGGAACCCACCGGCCCACCCCCGCTTCAACGTCCCCAACACATCCAGAGCCTCTGACTTGTCACTATTAATCCGCAGACCCGAAAACAAGCCAAATTCTCGAAATTCCTGCAGTAGGCAGGGCAGGGAGTCCACAGGAGCCGAGAGGTGCACCAATATATCGTCAGCAAAAGCCGACACTTTAAAAGTCTGGGAACCCATACGTACCCCCTGTATCACCGGTGACATCTCCATCGCTCTAATCAAGGGGTCCAATGATAACACAAATAGTAGGGGGGACAGGGGGCATCCCTGCCGCGTACCCCTTTCCAGGGGGAAGGCCTCCGATAGCAGCCCATTGCAAAGTATCCCCGCCGTCGGGGAATCATACAAGCAATCAATCATGGCACGGAATGGGGCTCCCAACCCATACCATGGGAGCAATTCTTTAAGATAGGTCCAGTTAACTCTGTCAAAAGCCTTCTCGGCGTCAAAACTTACCAATAGGGAGGGCAACTGTCGATCATGTACCCACTCCAAAGATGCAACTATTTTGCGCATGTTCCGAACAATATACCGGCCTTTCACAAACCCCACCTGGGAGTCGTGGATCAAGTATGGGAGATGCTCTGCTAGCCTATCAGCCAGAATCTTTGCAAAGATCTTAACGTCGAAATTCAATAGAGAGATGGGACGGTAGGACGTAGGCAGCACTGGATCTTTGCCCGGTTTGGGAAGCAGGGTAATATGCGCATGATTCTCGCCCCACTTAAAGCCTCCCTGCGCGACCCGCCGCGCGAACACCTCCACCAAGGTTGGGCCGATATAGTCATTAAGCAGTTTGTAGAACTCTGCGCCCAAGCCATCCGGCCCCGGCGATTTAAAACAGTTAGCCTGGGCAATAACAGATCGTACTTCCTCCGGGGTAATAGATCGCCCTAACTGACTACTCTGCTCTTCAGTAAGCGAGGGCAGGTTTAACTGCCGGAGATAAGCTGGGATTGCCGAGGGAGATCCACCCTCCGCAGCATAAAGTGTTTGGAAGAACTTCCGAAAGACCTGGACAATATTTTTAGTATTTCTCTGCAATACCCCGCGCTCGTCCCGCAAGGCTGCCACCGTGCGCGCTCCCCGCACTCCCCGCGCCCCCTTCAGACACCGTGCTAATAATCGCCCGGGTTTATCCCCATAACTTTGCAGCCGATAGCGATAGTAGAGCAGAGACTTCTTAGCCCGTTGGTGTAGTAATTCATTAAGGTCTACCCTGGCCTCCCAAAGCTCTTTCCTGAGCCCCTCCGACAGGGCCCCCGCCAGGCGCCTCCGCAACCAGGACACCCGCTTCTCTAAGCGGAGAATCCTATCCATGTGTAGCCTGCGTTTGCGGGCCGCAAATCCAATAATATCTCCTCTTAGCACAACTTTGGCCATCTCCCATATCAGTTCAGGGTCTCCCCGGTGACATTGGTGGTCCTCCTCAAACTCCCTCCAGCGCTGCTCCAAGAATTTATGAAACTGGGCATCGCCGTAGAGCTCCGGCGGGAAGCGCCAGATCCGTGTCTTGTCCATCCCCCCTCCCCAGTGGAGTTCCACCCACACCGGTGCATGATCTGAAATTTCAAAAGGCCCGATCTGCACCTCATCCACGTTCGCAAGACTCCCTGAAGACAGAAATATGTAATCAATACGAGAACTGGTGCCATGGGCTCGAGACTGGTGTGTGAAGTCCTTCTCTAGGGGATGTAACACCCTCCAGGTGTCAATGAGCCCCAATCTATTCTTAAAACTGTTTAACACTCGCGTTATTGTCTCCCGCGCTCGTGCATCCCCCCCCCCCTTGCAGGTATCCAAATTAAAATCTAAGACTCCATTGACATCACCTCCCAGAATAAGCGGAAGTTCAGGCAGCTGCTCCACTCTGGAAGCCAGCCGGGCATAAAAACCGGGGTCCGGGGTGTTTGGGCCATACACCGTCCCCAAAATTACCGGCCGCCCTTCCAACCTACTCTGCAACAGCAAGTAGCGCCCCGCCGTATCACGAACCGCAGTATCGACCGTACAACATATCTTTTTATTAATCAGGATAGCCACCCCTCCCTTCTTTCCAAGGGCAGGTGCCCCCCAGACCTGTCCCACCCAGCCCCGGCACAACTTCCCATGCTCTTCAGCCGTCTGGTGGGTCTCTTGTAGGAAGGCAATATCGCATTTATGCCTAGCCAAGGCTTGCAAAATTTTATATCTCTTTATGGGATTTCCTAGACCGCACACGTTCCACGTGATGACTTTCAGAGCGACGGGGCAGTGTCAAGACACAAATGCCCGTCTCCACCATTCTGCAGGGACGGGGTCCTCCCAGCCTGGAACCCCCTCCCCCCACTCAATCGTCTCCTCGTGGACTCTCCTGGAAATTCTTGTAAAGTGCGACTAACCTCCTTCCCCCCCCACCCCCCTAACTTCCCCTCCCCCCCTCCCCCCTCCCTCCCCCCCCCCTATATCTTAATCTCTCCCTCATCTGCTACCACCTCACCCCTCTTTATTAAACCTCCGGTGATACGCCCCACCACCCCCCCCCCCACCATCAGTACTGCGCCCGCAAACCCCACCCGCTACAGGTATCAGGTCCCCTCTCCTCAGGCACCCAGCCGATTGTGGATCACGGGTGTGAGCCCCTAGCCTAACCCAGAACTCCTAACCATGCCCCCCGTGTCCGTGTGTACCCCCCAAGCCCGCCCGAGACAATATCCAAACCATCCGCTCCCCCACCCCTCCCCCTCAGATCTTACTTACACAGAGCCAACCATATAGCATTGCTTAGCAGTCATTATACTCACATTATGAGACATGCATGCGTATCCCCATTTAACCGTCACAGCAAACGTTAAATTAAAGAAGCAATGAACAAAAACAAGCGCTGTCCAGAAGGGATATGCAAATGTGTTTAGCACAATCGTTAAGGCTCTCTGAACTCGGAAGAGGCCTTGGCCCATAGGCCCCCACTTTAAGTTGGTACGGGAGAAGGGAAGGGCACACTATCCGTCGCTCTAGAAGAGACCAACATGTAACGCTAAGCTAAGAAAGGGATCCGTCCCCCATACCCCGGAGGTACTCTAAGCCAGGGGGAACAGGCCTCAGGACCTGATCTCCCACCCTCTCTCATCCGCTTGCAGCCTCTCCGGGGTGGCAATGTAACAGCCAGTATCCCGCGGACCCCTCCAGCCCCTCCCGGGGTGCACCCAGGAGCCCCCAGATTAACTCCTGCCCTCCAGCTAACATATTTACCAGCCGGTAACTCCCGACTTCTGGTCTCCAGGGCATCCCCCAGGATATCCATTTCAGGCCCCCCCGCTTATATCTGGGCCTGCACGGGGCCATTAGGAGCGAGAAAACTCAACTCCCAGACCGAGGGGGACCTCCCGCCCGTTCCCTCATCGGGCCAGACTATTCTAAAACTGAAAGGCCTCGGGATTACCGCATAACACTATCAATTATATAAACAGGCAGGTCGTCCGAAACTTTGGACGCTAATATAACAACCCTCAGGAAAACAGTCAGTCACTTAGAGATGTTCAGCGTGGTGTACCGCCCGGGATCGTGGCTTCCACGTATTGTGCCGCCTCTTCAGCTGTCTCGAAAGTCTTGCGCTGGATCTCATAGAACACGTGGAGACGCGCCGGGTACTGGACGGTGAATTTAACCTGTGCATTGATCAGTTTTTGGCAGGTAGGCGCGTAAGCGCGCCGGCGCTGGCTCAGTGCAACAGAATAGTCCTGAGCTATCCGGAGCCGCGCATTATCCACTTGTATAGTGTCTTGTGTCTTAGCAGCCCGCAGAATAGCTTCTTTTTGTGGATAGCGAAGTAGCTTAATCAGGACCAAGCGAGGGCGAGCGTCGTGGGCATTTCTGCTCCCCACTCGATGCACCCTCTCGATCACGATATTCCCGCCGGCAACTGTCTCTCCTAGCAGTGATTCAAAAAGCCCTTCCAGGTATTTTCTCAAGTCCTTATCTAACACCGCTTCGGGGACTCCCATCACTCTCAAGTTGTTTTTTCGAGAGCGGTTCTCGAGGTCGTCGAGTTTAGCCTCATGGGAGAGCAGCCGGGACCTAAGGCCTGCCACCGTCTGGTTCAGCTCAAGCAAGGTGTCCTCCGCACGTCCCATACGCTCCTCGGCCTCTTGTAACCTTTTCCCGAAGGTATCCACCGAGCTCTGCACCGTGTCAATCTTTTCGCGGAGGGTGGTAAACTGCGCCGCCAAAGCCTCTGCTACGGCCGCCGATATTTCCTCCACTCTCGCCGGGGAGGTCGGTGAGCTAGGCGCCCCCCCTCCGTCTGCCATTTTGCTCGGGGCAGGCCCCCTGTCGCGCTCCTTCTTCCCCGTTCTAAGTGCCGCGGCCATCACTGCTAAACTCTCTCTGCTCGGTTTGCGGTTTCCTGGAGTGCTCGACCCCTGGATAGGTGCTTGCCAGATTCTCCGGGCTAAAATACGGCTCAAGTATGCCGGTTTAGGCTGGGGGTGGTCGGAGTGCGATCAGCACACGTCTGCTCGCTCTCACCGCATCACCGGAACGGTTGACATATATTTTATTAGAGCAGACATTTATAAAGGCCATTGAGTGATTATGAACCAGGAACATATCCCTAACCCCTACAGAGCTTATTTTACATACCTTGACCTCTATGAGGTCAACAACTCGGATTCTTCAGAGTTTTTTCCATGAAATAGCCACTCTCATTTTTAATAGAAATGATTTTTGGTATGCAGAGACATTTTATCAGCAGAATCACAGGGTAGCCATGGGTGCTATCATAGCTCTGTCGATGGCATCCTTTTATGTAAATTAACCAAAGAAAAACTGCTCTAAGAGCCAAACTAATCCAACAAATAAACCAAATACCTCTTAGTTGCCAAATCAAAATCTAAAAGATTGCCAAACATTCTTCTATACTAAATACCCAATGACTTACTAATTAATACAGAAAGAGACCTCAGGATGGCTATAAACCCTTCATATGGCAAAACTAGTCACCATAGGGAATAGCGAGATACTCACATCACTGGTCTCCAACCTTTTATGTAGCCCAGTTTGAAGAAAATAATCTTCTCAATTCAGAATTTGCATCTTACATATGTATGTGGAAGAGATACTTGGATGATGTTTTTGTTTTATGGTCAGGTTCTGAAGCTGATTTACTTCAGCTTCATACCTGGCTAAATTCATTAGATACAAACATTCAGTTTTCTTTATTTTATCATCTGTTGTTGATAGATTTCTTGGATGTGCGGATAGAGAAGACGATGGATAGCTTCTGCACTTCTATATATCGAAAGCTGGTGGATCGCAACTGAATATTTAAATTTCAATAGCTGTCATCCATATAAACTAAAATCCAGCTTTCCTATAAATCAGTTCCTACAAGCGTGTCGCATATGTTCTACTGATCAACAATTTAGAAGTAGAATCACAAGTGCTTATATCCTGGTTCATCTCTAAGGGTTACCCTGTCTCTACTGTGAAGCAGACATATCGGGCAAAATATGCCCAATGAAATCTTTTATTACAATATCAACAGCCACAACAAGATGGATCTCTAGTTTGTGTACTATCCTTTACTATGGGATCCAGATATGTAGTTGAGTCCACAAGTATTGGGAGGATGTAAGTTTACATTCTTCTTTAACTGAGTTTCCATGTATTACATACAAACAGGGAGGAAACTTGGGTGAATGCTTACTAAGTTTTGCTTGCCTTCTTCAGTGATATTGGACTCTGCCACAGGTCATTTTGCCTTTGAGCACTGTAATCGGTGCCAGTTTACCTTGACGGGGCCTACCTGGCTTCACTCTAATGAGCGATCATATTTTTCTAAGCACCATACTGATTGGGTTGTATACTTGATTGTCTGTCCATTCCCTATGGTGTATATAGGTCACACCAAGAGAAAAATACAATTATGTTTTAATGAACATAAGAGTTGGAGCAACACTGGATCGGAAACAGCTCCTTTGGTCACTCATTGGTTGCAATGCCAACATCAAACATCAGATCTTCGTTGGCGTATCTTGAAACAGAGGTATCGGGGATAAGAATCTGAACCTTAGCGAGCATGCCTGGATGTTCCATTTACAATCTATTGAACCCTCTGGCCTCAATGAAGCTGTTGATTGGGTGTCTTTGCTGTAATGGGAACTTTTAAGAACTGATTGGTTGTTCTGGCATGTGACTGTTTGATGCTACTACTATATACTTTGTATCTGTCAGAATTTCTTTAAGTCGTGTTTTTTGCACACAACCACCTGGGGTATTGCTTTTGAGACTTGTCGCTGACCTTTTCCCCTGATGCAGATAAGGTCTTGTTTATTTTATCAAAACACAATGTTGTCAGTGTTGGTATTAAATATTATTTTTATTAAATTGTTTTTTTGGATTTTTTAAAGATTTTTTACACTAATTCAATTGTATGGTGTTTTGGTACATGGTTAAGTTATATTATGATATAATGGACCAATGGTGATTTTTGAGCATTAATATTAGTGGCCTGGAAGGGCTTCTATACTAGAGGGCCCTTAGGCTTGTATAAGCTCATTCGTTGGTTGAGTTCCCTTTATGTCATTTCTAAATTTATGTTCTGGGATATTTTTGGTATTTGGTATATCAAAACAACATAGACAAATGTTGGCTTACAAATGAAGTCCATCAGACTGCACTGAAATTTATGTTAATTAGTAGTAAACATTTGTCACAGCACAGAGGACTATTGACAAGATACTTTTATCAACATTAAGTGATCTGACTTAAGCATCTTTGCTACCCAATGACAGAATGGAAATCAAGTACTAATGAGATTTGTTAACCAATCACAGCTCTCTCTTTGAAGCCTGAAAAAACAGAGATGGGCATCCCTTTTTTCAGAAAGCAAGATAGAGATGAAAGGAGATACAAACTGAGATGAAAAGGTACAGCCAAATTTTCGAGGAGAAAACAAACAAAAGATAAATTGCAGGGAATGGAGGAGAGAGGTTTAAGCTGAAGAAAGTGTCTTTAGTGTGCTTAATTAGTAAATCAAGAAAAGTGATGTTCTTTTACTGAAATTATCTTGCATTCTGTAAAGTTTTTTTGTTTAAGAGAAGGCAAGTAAATTAACCTTTAGATGATAGGGACGTGTATTAGTGAGCAAACATTCAGTTCATTTGGGTGCCTATAAATTTTAAGTGTGTGCAAATTGCCTATATGCATGTATACTTACAAATTAACATGTGCACAATTTATTTTACTTTACTTTGGATATTTTCTATACCACTTTTTGCCAAATCACCAGGTGAGAAAAGGCTTGCGTAAAGAACAAAGCTTTCGGCCGGGCCTTAAACCTGGCTAAAGACAGCTCATTTCTAAGATAAAGTGGAAGAGATTTTCCCAAGGAAGGAACCAAATAAGAGAAGACTATCTGGTGAGTAATCAATACAAATAACAGTAGAAGATGGTAGAATTATTAAATTGTCGGTCTGAGATCAACAGATCCCTGAAGGCTGATAGTATAGACAAAACTGTATCTGAATTCAAGAAATCATGGGACAAACACAGATGATCTCTAAAGGAAAAAGGATTGTAGAGCCTAGTGGTTCATATGGAAGGGCAGATTGGATGGGCCTTGTGGTCTTTATCTGCTGTCATGTTTCTATGTTTCTCTGATATGGAACCAACAGTTGTGCGTCAGTATCAGTAGTTTAAACCTCATCTAGCAGAAGACTGAGAGCAAGTGTTATGCCATTAATAAGGGCAAAATGGGATTGAATCTGTATGCTTGGTAGAGGATTTGGATGGCAGCATTTTATGCTAATTTTAGTCTTTCGGCAGAGAACGGTTTCAGACCATTGAGAAGGGAGTTGCAATAGCCAATATGACTTAGCACAAACACATGAATTAAGGTATGTAGATCTTTGAAGTCTATAGTGTTCCTTAGTGATCAAATTCAATGTAGAGAGATAAAACAGGTAAGACGCAATAAGGAGATACAGTATGATTGTCAAAAGTGAGAAGTGAATCAGATTGAACCCCCAAGATTCTAACAGATGAATGTATAATAACTGAATGATTACAAATCATAGGCTTTAGATATGAAAGTGGAAGCTTGCTGGCAAACCAAATAGCTATGCATTTTTTTGAATTCAGCTTTCGTTGGTTGTTGGATAGCTAGAAAGCAATTGCGGCTAAACAGTTATTTAGTATTGTGAGATCGGGGTTCAGAGGGCTGTATATGTTACTACTTTAAGTCATCTGCAAAATAAAAACCACTCTGGCCTAGATCTTGGACAAGTATTGCAAGTGGTGCTAGGAAGATACTGAATAAGATGGGGGCAAGAACTGAGCTGTGCGGCACACCGCATAGAAGGGGAGTAATTTAAAAATGAGAAGCACCACAGTGTATTGAAAAATGTACTCATGTGGAGATATGATGTGAACCAGTTTAATACATTACCTTGAATGCCAATGTTAGACAGTCGAGAGACTGGAATTTGATGGCTGATCAAATCAAACGTCACACTGAAGTCAAGAGACACTTAGATAGCAGCCTTACCAGCATCAAGAATGCACCTAATCTTGTTGGTCCTACAGAGAAACAAAGACTCTTTACTGTGTCCTGGGCAAAAGCCCACCTGCAGAGAGTGTAGCATATTTGTGTTATTAAGAAATTTACATAGCTGGTTGTTGACAACCTTATCCATTAACTTGGACAGGAATAATAAATTAGAAACTGAGTAAAATTTGGAGAGATCAGGGGGATTAGCTTGTGTCTTCTTGAGGGTAGGATGGACTATAGTGTGCAGTAGTAGGGAATGGGCCAGATCTCGGGCTTGTGTTGATTAAGATTTTCACAAGTGGTAATAATCACAAAACAAGTTTATGAACCAAATGAGATAGAAGGGAATCTAGTGGTGAAGTGGATGCTTTCATAGTAGAGAGTGTTTTGGACGTTGCCAGGACTGAAGTAGAATTGGAGTTCCAATCATGAGTTAGGAAATTCAGGTCAGAAGGAGATGGTGATTTAACTGAGATGTCATTATCGAAAACAGGCAGAGTAGTCATGGTAAATGAAAGAATGTTAGTCATTGATTTTGAGATATTATTTCTGAGAGTAGCAATTTTTGTAGCGAAGAAATATGTAAACTCATCAGGGAGATGTGGAGGTTTTTCAGGTTTGTGGGTTAATGGGTCAGATAAGTTCAAGACAATGTGAAAAAGTTGCCTGGAGGAATCTGAGCTTTAAATAGTTCTGGCATGCATACAATGCATGTATAAAAACAAATATATGAAACAGACATGACAAAATGCTTGAAAATCAAGAAAAAATAATTTTAAATTAAAACAAACACAACCTTTTGTTGGCCATGCTGTGCACACCTTCATTAGATAATGATTGATTCATTTTATTTTACTTTTATTCTTTCCAACCCAGTTAGAAAACATTATATATAAGAGGTCAAGAATGTCTGTCTGGAGGCAAAATAAATCTTTGAAAATTTGGTATATAGGAAAAACTGGTGAAAAGATATGTCATGTTCAAAAATGGGCCAGATTGGATTTAGAGTTCCAGAAAAATAAGCTCCTCCCAAAAAATGGGCTAATGCATTTATATGGAAGAAGGTTCCGTACAAATACCCCATCACTCCAGCGATCCCTACCCCCTCCCAAAACTATCCCCCATAACTACACCATCACCCCTCAACTATTCCATTACCCCAACTAAACAGCCAACCCCCAAAACAACCCCAGCACCCAATACTAATTCATCATATCAACTATATCCACCACCCAAATCCCCAAAACAACCTCCACTACTATTCCATCACCCCCAACTACCTCCCACCCCCAAAACTGCCCCCTCACAAATACCCCATCACCCATCTAACCCAGCTATCCCACCCCCCAAAATTACTCCCAATTACCCCATCACCCTCCCAGACTACCTCTCATACCAAAACTACCCCTTACAACAATCCTATCACCACTATCTCACCAGCAAAACAACCCTAGCTATCCCATCATGCCCAACTACCCCACCTCCAAAACTAACCCATCACTCCAGCTACCACACCCCCTTAAACAATCCCCAATTATTCTCTCACCACCACAAACATATCACCCCAAATACCTCTATGCCCATAACTACCCCCACCCCAAAAAACTACCCCCAACATCCTACCATCATGTCAAATACGCCCAACCCCCAACTACCCTTCAGCTCTCCCTACACTTCATCCCCCAGCTTTCCCACTTCTCAAAACTGTTCCCTCCCCCAAGCAACAGAGACATACACAAGGGGGCAGGGGAGGTTTAGAAATAATTTCATGATCCATACTCTCCAAGTGCTTTCCCCACTTTTTTGTTAAGTGAAACAGCATAAGAGATAGCTTGCACTTGTTCCTTAGCTAAATTGTGGAATAGAAAGGATTTTTTTTAATGTTGAGAGTACACTGTTTCTCTGTGGTCAAGCTAATTTCCTGGTCAATAGCACAGCATAGAAGTCACCATAGATTTCCAAGCCTCCAGCTATCAATTCACCATCAAAGAATCACATGAGATTTCTGTGAACTTTTGTTTGCTGCATAATAAGGATCAAATGTTTAAATCTCCTGGCTACATAACATGTCACATGTTGTTCAGCTGCTGTACAGTTTACAAGTTAGTCACCACCGTTACAAGATTTTTAATGAAGGATGTTTGGGGGGGACATTCAAAAGCATTTACATGGTTTGCACACATGCAAAGCATGTAAATACCACTAAGATGGATATTCAGCGGCACTAACATGGTTAGTGCCGCTGGATATCCACAGATGCCGCCGCTACATGCCCTGATGATACATGGTTAGAATCGGGGTGTTCTGGGGCAGAGTGGAGGCGGCACCCATTGCTAACTGGGCAGTGCCGATATTGAGCCGCTGCCCAGTTACCGACTCATGAGTAAAGTCAGGCATGGCAAAGACTGGTTTAATACCTGTGGAGGCTAACCGCGCTTAATATTTATTTATTTATTTAACCGTTTTTACATATGTGCTGTTCACAGATCTAGAAAGCTCTATGAGCTTTGTTTACATTTTATTCAGTCTTGGTTTCAGTAAATGATGTCATTTACTTATGAGGACTACATACGGTAACCTGTTTGTCTTTAAAAAATATATAAAGTGAGATTTTAGAAGGGACATCTAGCAAGAGCAAAATGGCCAAAAATTAAGGGGGGTGGTAGCAATGAAGAGAGGCATATATGCCTTCTGAAATCACTCTGTCTCCACCTCGAAAAATGAATGTCCCTGTAACTGGTTATGGAGGCAGGCCTTGTGCAGATTGCAGTTAGGTACATACACAAGTATAGGCCATTTCACAAATGTGGATTTCCCCAAAACGCATGGCCTCAGAAACGAGTACTTGGACATACCAGTAGAGGTATTTCAGAAGGGGGATGATTATGTTATGAGACTTATTCATCACAATCTGCCATTTCAGATACTCAGATGCGTGGTGGCAGGCCAGTAATATGTTTGGAGTATGTATTTATGCGCAAGTTTCTTCGACCAGAAAATATTAACTGTGATGATGAAAGCACATTTTGCTCTCCTCACTGGAAGTGCATCCATGAAACAGCCTCCAATTTAGAGCATCATTCCAAATCACTAAGGACCTCAAATCAGTATCAGGCAATCAAGCCCAAGCAGTTATAGGCTATTGGACCAGCATGGTGTTAAATCATCATCGGTCCAAAGGATTGGAATTTATAGCAACAGCATACACATATTAAGACCAAAAAATATTAACAAATACTCGGCTAGTTACAGCTCAAAACATATTATAACTATGAGCAACCAACGCAATATTGCATTTTGATGGTAAAGTACTCATCTGCGTCAGGGAGCAACCAGGATACCAGCTCCTCTCCAAATAGCAGACGACCCATAAAGGGCAGTTTCATGGCTGCATCTGCAGTCCAGTGCCACAGCCATAGTAGATGGAAAGCAATCATTGAAGTCACAGATCTGGTTGAGAGGTGCAGCAGATCATAAAATGCATCCGCCAAAAGTGCTGCTCCTGACTCCAAGCACCCCACTTTCATGCTCTCTGGGAACTGCTATATACAGCGTAACAAGACAAGGGCTAAATAGCACCCACATATCACTGCCTGAACAGCCCATGAGGAGGAAGTGAAGGACTGCTTCGGGAGACCCTTGATGTGTCTATCCTGTGAGTCCTTTAAGGCAGTGTCCCCTTCCACGGGGATGGAAGTCTTGCGTTTAACTGCAGCCACCGAGGCATCCACTTTCAGGATCTTAAAAAGAGAATTCCTATCTGTTTGTGGGATCAAATAAAGCTTAGAGAGAGTCTTAGTTCATCTGATCCCCACTTCAGGAGCCTCCCATTCAAACAGCACCATGCTGCAGAAAGCGTTATGCAACAGGGAAATCTCCCTCCATAGGCTCAGTACTGATTGCCTCAGAAATGTTCAGAGCTTCTAACACCTGAGAAATTAAGGAGGAAATTTCTTCCTTCCTAAATAGCCTTAATACTGAAGAACCCTCCTTACCAGAAGAGAGCTTTCCCTCTTCAAACTCTTCTACTAAGGGGTGGGGGGGGGGACTTCCCCATCATCCTGGATGCCTGGATGGACCACCCACCATGGCAGAGAAAGGCATGTCCAAATCCCAGTCCAAATCAGTGCCACTGAGTCTAGAACACATAAGAGTAGGACCCTTGCTCCACCCATGATGCCAGGCCAGGAGCAACACAGTGCAGCCCTTACTGCCAGAGCTCTGCAACCTGCAGAGTGCCTGGTGCATTACCAGGACAAAATCTGAGGTAAACCTTGTGCCAAAAGATCTACTGAAGCAAGGGGCCATTTCTACTTCCTCTCCCCGGATCCCTTCCCCATAGCCATCCCCAGATTCTGTTGGTAGCATAGCTTTTCCTTGCAATGCAGACTCCGTGACTTAGCAGGCTAGGCAGTCCTGACATAGATCCAGATCTTGCAGGGGGGAAGATCTCTGGGAAATCTTCCTGCTCCTTCAGTTAGTAGTGCTCATATCATTCCAAAGTTGGGTAGTCTCAGCCGATCAACACTGGATATGGGAGCCAAGGCAGCACCACGACCTGGTGAATGAGGGTCCACACACTCACGGAGTCTATCAAGGCCTGGAAGAGGGTCCCTTGAGCTCCACAGGAATCACATAAGATATGCCATACTTGGTCCATCAAGTCCAGTATCTTGTTTCCAACATTGGCCAATCTAGGTCACAAGTACCTAGCAGTTTTCCCAAAGGTCACAGGTTCCACAACGCTTGTATTGTGGCAAACAGTGCATTTCCCGGGTCCCCTTTAATAATGGTTTATGGACCTTTCCTCCAGGAACTTGTCCAAACCTTTTTTAAACCCAGCTACATTAACAGCTTTTACTACATCCTCCAGTAACGAATTCCAGAGTTTGATTACGTGTTGAGTGAAAAAATATTTTCTCTTATTCATCTTAAATAGGTTACCCTGTAGCTTCATTACATGTTCCCTAGTCTTTCTATATTTTGATAGCATAAACAATTGATCTACATTTACCTGTTCCACGCCATTCATTAATTTATAGACCTCTATCATATCTCCCCTCGGCCGTCTCTTTTCCAGGTTGAAGAGCCCTAACCTTTTAGCCTCTCTTCATAGGGGCATCTTTCCATCCCCTTTACCATTTTGGTGGCTCTTCTCTGTACCTTTTCTAATAACTCTATATCCTTTTCAAGATACAGCGACCAGAATTGCATACAATATTCAAGGTGCGGTCACACCATGGAACAATACAGAGGCATTATAATATCTTTTGTTTTATTCTCCATTCCTTTCCTTATGATTCCTAGCATTCTATTTGCTCTCTCGGCCATCGCTGCACACTTGGCGGAGGGTTTCAACGTGCTATCCACAATAACGCCTAAATCTTTTTCCTGGGTGTCAGTTCCTAATATGGAACCTTGCATCGTGTAACCATAGTTTGGGTTGTTCTTTCCTAGGTGCATAACTTTGCATTTGTCCACATTAAATTCATCTGCCATTTGAATATCCAGTCTTCCTATTTATCAAAGTCCTCTTGAAAGTTTTCACAGTCCTCTTGGGTTTTAACAACTTTGAATAATTTTGTGTCATCTACAAATTTGATTACCTCACCCATTATTCCCATTTCCAGGTCATTTACAAATATGTTAAAAAGCAACGGACCCAGCACAGATCCCTGGGGTACTCCACCTTTCTCCACTGGGAAAATTGGCCATTTAGCCATACCCTCTGATTTCTATCTTTTAACCAGTTCCTGATCCACAATAGTCATTGCCTCCTATCCCATGACTTTTTAATTTCGCCAAGAGTCTCTCATGAGGGACCTTGTCAAAGGTTTTCTGAAAATCCAGATACACTATATCAACCCACTCACCTTTGTCTCTCTGTTTATTCCCTCCTTCAAAAAAACATAACAGATTAGTAAGACAAGTCCTTCCTTGGCTAAAGCCATGTTGGCTGTCTCCCATAAAGTCATCACTATCTACATGTTGTGGGCCCCTATCTACAAGTTCTGTGCCCTGGGTGGGGACTGTCTACAAAAGCACAGGTATGAGGGGTGGTTAGCCTGACCTCCATGGGTTTTTGTGCCCTGAGGGGACACTCCTGAGCAAAGTGCCCATCAGCAGATTCCCCATATAAATAGTCCAAGTCTCCTCTGGCCACCCAGCCATGCGGACAGTTCATTTAAAGTTCACTAAGAAATGATCCAGTTCATCTTGCGCTGGAGGGTAGAGTTGCAGTCTCTGCAGGGCCTGGGTCAACTGATCTAGGGAACTCTTCTGTAGCTCCCCTGCACCTTAACAAGAGTCTATATCTGCTGCCGCTGCTGCTGTTGTTGCTGCCCTTCCAACAGGATGCGTTGAAATTGCTGCTGACATTGTTGTTCTCACTTCTGATACTGTTGTTGCAGCTGTTAATACTGTTGTTGTTGTTGTTGTTGCTGCTGACCTTCTGCCAAAAGCTGGAGGAGCCACTTCATCCTGGCTTGCCACTGTTCTCTTGCAACACCACCACAGCTTCCTCTTCTGCAGCTGAGTTAACCCTGCAGTATTCCAGCTCCAACAATGCGCAGGAGGGCCTACAAGGAGGTCTGCAATCTGCTGGTGGAGAAAGGCCTCAGATTCACGCTGGCCTACCCTGCGCGCCTGAGAGTGGAGTGTGATGGGGTACAGCGCATGTTTTTGACTCCAGAGGAAGCCATGGCGTATTGCAAGCAGTGTGGGTGACTTTCTTGTTTTCCTGCTTGGCTAGGTGAGCGTTGAAGCAGGGTTGTGAGCAGGAGAGACTTGAGCCTTGTGAGTGAAGAGGGCTATGCTGGACATGTGGCCACGGAGGAGAGAAGCATCTGCATGGACTCTCTTCTTGATTTCCAGGGAGCCGTATGCTATGACAAGGGTTCCTGATGGCTCCAAAGATCCTTTATATGGTTGAATATGTTTGTTAAAATATCTTTTGTTTTTGCTGTTAGACGGGGGTAAGTAGGTCTTGGGATTGGTAAGGGGTAGCGGGTTGTAGGATAGCGCAGGGTGGGGGGATGGTTTGCCATGAAAATTACCTATAAGGGAGTGGTGAAATTGGAGGGATGGCTGTCGCTTTGTGAAGGGGGGGTAAATGTTTTATTTACTTGCATGATGCAGATGTGGCAATCAGAGAACCCAGGATAAGGTGTTCACATTGTTGGGGTTCTGTTGTGGGGTTTTGCAGATATCCGGGATGTATGTGGGTTGAGTGGGGTTCCTGGGATGTGTTAACGATTAGCCTTGGGGACAGGGGTGACACATGGGATGATATGGTGGCTGTGGAGGGAGGTACACGGGAAGGTTAGCCGGGGGGGTGGCTCTGCATGTTCCGGAAGTGATGGAGGGACCTCCGGAACGAGGTCAGAGGATAAGGAACGAATGGGGGGTGGAGGAGTTAGTTGGGAGGAGGATGGGGTGGGTAGGTGGGGAACGGGGAAGGGGAGGGGGTGGATAATGAGAAGAAGACATAACTTAGGAGAAGGGACTGTTCTGCTAGGTACTTGGTATCGGTTTGGTGGCGAGTCTGGGTCGGGGACTTGCGTGATGGGGGGTGGGGGCCCTGGGCTGGGGGGGCCCCTGCTTAAATGTAGACATTGGGATCTTTACAGGGATACCAAAGGGCGATTAACGGATGGTTAATTATACCAAGATTGCCTCTTGGAATGTTTGTGGATTGGGCTCCCCGATAAAACGATACAAAGTGTTGCAACAATTAAGACGCAAACAGATTGACATTGCGATGCTACAAGAGACCCACCAGTCGGCGGTCAAACATGCGAAATTGTGTAAAGGGCAGATAGGTAAGGTTTACAGGGCCCTGGCAGTGGGGAAAAAATGAGGGGTGGCCATATTGATTGCTAAACATCTGGGATGGGTAGAAGAGAGAGTAGAAATAGACTTGGAGGGTAGGTATGTATTTGTCTGGAGAACCCTGGAAGGCCTAAAGGTGGTTTTATGCTCGGTGTATGCGCCCAATGATTATGAGGCCCGATTCTATCAGCAGGTGGCCCAACTGTTGACAAATATCAGTGGCTATCAGGTGATTATGGGAGGGGATTTTAATACAGTGCTGGACGAACACATGGATAGATCAGGACTATCGGGGAGTAGAGATAGGAGGAGTGCACGGAAGATCTGGGAGATGTGTGATGGGAATAGCTTGATGGATGTATGGAGGGTGCTGCACCCAAGGGACCGGGAGTATACCCACAAGTCCAGGGCGCATGGAACATGGTCGGGTATTGACTATTTCTTGATCTCTGAAACGTTGTTCAGTTGGGTCTCGGGGGCGGAGGTGGGTTCCTCAGTCATCTCGGACCATGCGATGGTGACTGTGGAACTTAGAAAGAGAGCTCAGGGTAGAAGCAGGATATGGCGATACCCATTAGAGCTCATGGGAGATGTTCAGTTCGAAAAATATCTTCGGGATAAGTGGGGGGGGGAGGGGGAATATGCAGAAATTAATGATCAACCTGGGATCAACCCGGTCCTCTTCTGGGAGGCTGGAAAGGCGGTGATCAGAGGAGAGATTATTAGCTATCACAGTCTAAAACGTAAAGGGACGAATAGGAAAATTATACAGCTAGAACAAGAACTGGGGAAGGCGTGGAGGAGACTGGCATCGAATAGGAGTAGGGAGAAAAAGCTCAAATTGCAGGAACTACAAACGGAGTTGGAAATGTTGATTCATCAGCGTGCCAAGAAATCCTTGATGTACTACAGGTATCAATTGTACCAACATGGGAAGTTTTGTATCATCTGCAAATTTGATAACCTCACTTGTTATTCCCTTTTCCAGGTCATTTATGAATATGTCAAAAAGTAGCGGACCCAGTACAGATCCCTGGGGTACTCCACTATTCACCTTTTTCCATTGGGAATATTGGCCATTTAGCCCTACCCTCCGCTTTCTATCTTTTAACCAGTTCCTGATCCACAATAGTACACTGCCTCCTATCCCATGACCTTTTAGTTTTGCCAAAAGTCTCTGATGAGGGACCTTATCAAAAGCTTTCTGAAAGTCCAGATACACTATATCAACCGACTCACCTTTGTCTACCTGTTTATGCACACCTTCTAAAAAACATATCAGATTAGTAAGACAAGATCTTCCTTGTTTAAAGCCATGTTGGCTGTCTCCCATTAGGCCATGACTATCTACATGCTGTGTAATTTTGTTCTTTAGGATGGTTTCTACCATTTTCCCCGGTACTGACGTCAGACTCACCGGTCTGTAATTTCCCGGGTCACACCTGGAACCCTTTTTAAAGATTGGTGTTACGTTGGCGACCCTCCAATCTTCAGGTATTACAGATGATTATAATGAAAGTTCACAGATTACCAATAGCAGGTCCGCAATCTCATATTTCAGTTCTTTCAACACTCTTGGATGTATACCATCCGGTCCAGGTGATTTGCTACTATTCAGTTTATCAAATAGTTGTAATATATCTTCCCGGTGTAGCGATATTTCTCTCAATTCCTCTGCAGTATCACCTTTAAATACCACTTCAGTCTTGGGTAACATCCCTACATCTTCCTCAGTAAAGACCGAAGCAAAGAATTTATTCAGTCTCTCTGCTATAGCCTTGTCTCCTCTTACTGCCCCTTTTACCCCTCTATCATCTAATGACCCAACTGACTCTCTCACAGGCCTGATGCAGATGCTGCATTGGATATTATTGTGTTCCATTCTTCTATGTTAAGGTCCAGGGTGTCGTGTTCCTGTTGAAGCTGTGGGGTGATTTCATTTATGAATGAGTCTCTGTTAAATGTTTTGAACCGTCTAGTTATTCTTTCATCTTTTTTGCATTGGGCGGGGTTATTCATGGTCATGGTGAATTCAATTACATGGTGGTCTGACCAAGGGACTGGCGTGATTGTTGGTTTTGTGGTTTTGTTCTGTTCCACTAGTTGTATTGGCATGAAGATCATGTCCGGAGTTGTACCATGTTGGTGTGTTGGGGCATTAATTGTTGCATATTCCTATCTGTTGTAAGTGTTGCAATAGCTTAGTGTGTGATACAGTGTCGAAGGCCACCAAGATGTCCATGAACACTAGCAGGAAGCCGTTTTTTATGTTGTCCATGTCTCTTAGGAGATTGTCAAAGAGGGAGGTGAGTAGTGTTTCCAAGCCGTGTTGGGGCTTAAATCCATGGTGATGTATGTCCAATGGGGCATTGATATCTATATGGCCCTGCAGTTGCCTTAGCACTGCTTTTTCCATGATTTTAGCAAGGAATGGCAGGCTGGAGATGGGACGGTATGAATTTGGTTCGGATGAGCTCAGATTGCTACTTTTAAGTATTGGTCATATCATCGCGTGCTTTAGGTGTTGCGGCATATATCTTTGTTGGGGTGAATCTTTGACGATTTTTTGAATGTGATGAGAGAGCTGGCTTTTTGTGGCTTTGATCCAAGATACTGGGCATGGGTCTGATGGTGAAGTTGTTGTGTTTAGTCCAGATATAATGTCTTCTACTTGCTGTTTTGTTGGTATGTTGAAGCTCTCCCATGTTTGATGTTGCTTTTTTATTGTGAGCTTGTTTCTTTGTGGTAAAGCAGAGTATGTTTGGTTGGTGTTTTTTTACTTCATGTAGTCTGCATATTTTGTGGGTCAAGATGGTGGGTGCTTTGTTGCGTGTCGTCCTTGGTGAGCTTTTGGACAATGCTAAAGAGTTCTCTTGGTCTATTAGTAGATTTGATGATTAGGTTGGTATGGTTTTGTTGTCAACGCTCATTTATTAGATTGTTATATTCCAGTTGTTTGTCTCTGTAATGTGTTAGGAGGTTGTGTGATTTGTCCCGTCTCCATTTCATTTCCAGTCTTCTGAGTGTGCGCTTTGCAACTCTGATTTTGTGCGAGTACCATGGGGTGTTGGATCTCTTGCATGTTTGTGGTTCTTTGATGGTTGGGGCAGATGCTGCATTGGATATTATTGTGTTCCATTCTTCTATGTTAAGGTCCAGGGTGTCGTGTTCCTGTTGAAGTTGTGGGGTGATTTCATTTTTTGGTTTAAGGTCCAGGGTGTCGTGTTCCTGTTGAAGTTGTGGGGTGATTTCATTTATGAATAAGTCTCTGTTAAATGTTTTGAACCATCTAGCTTCTTTGCATTGGGCGGGGTTATTCATGGTCATGGTGAATTCAGTTACATGGTGGTCTGACCAAGGGACTGGCGTGATTGTTGGTTTTGTGGTTTTGTTCTGTTCCACTAGTTGTATTGGCATGAAGACCATGTCCGGAGTTGTACCATGTTGGTGTGTTGGGGCATTAATTGTCTGGCAGTACTGTATTTACAGTTGCAGCAATACAGTTTTTTCATTGATCTTTGTGAGGAATGGTAAATTAGAGATGGGCTAGGTTGTTTTGAGCCTAGCTCTGTGCCTTTTCTTATGGGACAGACAGATGTTTTTTTGAGTTCGGGAAGCATGTATCTTTTTATTTATTTATTTATTTAACAATTTTTATATACCACCTTTTTATTTAATCAAGGCGGTTTACAATAACTTTAACAATTACAAAGAACTTGTAAATTTGAACGATAACAGAGAACTTGCAATTTTAAACAATTAAACATTAACATTTACAAAGAACTTGCAAATTTGAACAATAACAGAGAACTTGTAATTTTAGGCAGTATCATCATAACTTCAAAAACTTTGGAAAAAAAATTCTTTGTGTAAGGGAGAGCTGTGTGATCTTGTATATGATGGGGAGCAATTCAGTATGGGCTATTTTGATCCAACTGACAGGGCATGGATCAAGTGGGAAGGTTGTGGTGTTGAGATTGTTGAGATTGTTGATTAGTCTCCCGGCTAATCCACTGTTTGGCGTTTCCATGCGCTGGCGTTTCCAAGCAGTGGATTAGCCAGGAGACTGTTCTAATGTTGCAGTTGACTTAAGTGTTGAAACAGGGCACGAATTTGGTATTTGCCCGAAACACAGTGCTGTGTACTTTCATGTAACTGCAGTTTATATTGTGCGAAGTCTGAGAAGATCGTTGTAAGTGCCGTTGAGACAACAGTGAGAGAATGACTAAGATAAGTAGCAGTTCTGATTCTCCTATTTGGACTTCTGCACAGCTTTTTACAAGACCATAAAAGTGTTTTGGTTTTATATAGGTGGCACTTATTTTTGGTGTTTTACCTGTGTTTAGATAGCTCCGATGTGGGCTCATTAAAATTTGAGCAAAATGGAAGTATAGCTTCGAGAGGTGGATTTTACCTCATGGCTGCTCTTCCAACAAAAATGCACACAAGCTATCTCATACAAAGTCAATTTCACTCTATTTTTGGTTTGGGGTATATAGTGTAGAGTGGCAGTTAGTTTGTTAGTTTGTGGTCCCCCTGTATTGGTGGCAATGAAATGGAAATCCAGCTCGTTCCTGGCCAGAATGAAGACTCCACCATCTCTGCAGTTGATTCTGATGGAGTTGAATAGTTTGTAATTGGGTGTTATGAGTTGATTTATCAGGACATTATCAGTGTCAGTGAACAAGATTAAGTTGCACACATGATGTCTATTTGGTGGTCACAGAGGTAGTTGGTGAGTATTTGTATTCTGTTGCAAGCTGAACGTGTATACATTTGATGTTGGGTTGGTTGCATCTGGTCTCGTAGAGAGGTAGAGTAGATGATAGAAACATAGAAACATGACGACAGAAAAAAACAAATGGCCTATCTAGTCTGCCCTTCCATAGCTAGCACAAAACACAGCAGCAAGAGTAATCACAGAAACGCCATTAAAGGAACACGTTACACCAATTTTAAAAGAATTACGCTGGTTACCATTAGCCAACAGGATAAAATTTAAAATACTGCACACAATATTCAAGACTCTTCAAAATGAATCTCCATCAAGCTTAAGATCATTAATTCATACCAACCCGGAAACTAGACTAAGAAGAAGCAACAGTAAAAACACATTATCAGTCCCCTCAATCTTCAGAAACAGCAAGGCAACAACAACAAAGAGGGCATTCTCTTTATACACTCCAACACAATGGAACTCACTCCCAGACAGCATAAGAGATAATAAAGATCAAAACAACTTCCGCAAGCTCATAAAAACTTTCCTATTCAGAGAACATTTTGGAAAATCAATTACTTAAAACAACTTAAAACAAATTAATCCTGGCTACCTAATGAATTTACATTTAATCATTATATCACCCAATACTTCACCTGAAACAGGACACAGGACAGAAATTTCCATATCGGGAACAAACAATTCAATCAAACATGTAGTTAAGATCAAACTATATTTACTCATATACTCATGTAATTAGTTGATTGTTATCCCTAGTTATTTTTCCATTTCTAACTTTTCAATTGTTTTAATACTACGACACACTTTGTTATAACGTTCCATGTAATGCATATATCTTTTAATACATTTTTGAGTTCAATGTAAACCACCTTGATTTGTGAAAGGCGGTATATAAGCGCAGATAAATAAATAAATATCAATTACAATAGTCCCCTTTTTACCTTTTGAAATCGTCTGTGTTTGTCCCATGCTTTTTTGAATTCAGATACTGTGGTCATTTCTACCACCTCCACTAGGACACTATTCCACGCATCTACCATTCTTCCATAAAGAAATATTTCTGCATATTACTCTTGAGTCTATCCTCTTTCCCCCTTATCCTATGTCCCCTCATAGCAGAGCTTGCTTTCAATCGAAAGAGGCTCTCCTCTTGTGCATTTATGCCATGGAGGTATTTAAACGTCTCAATCATATCACTTCTATCCCACCTTTCCTCTAAAGCAGGGGTCTCAAACACGCGGCCCGCGGGCCGCATGCGGCCCGCGAGACAACTTTGTGCGGCCCGCGACAGAGGAAAACAAAAAAACCCCAAAACCCTGGCTTCTGCCGTTGCCACCGTGGCAGCGGCAGAATCAATTGTCAAATTTTAAAAAAAAAACTGACTTCTGCTGCTCAAGCAGCAAAATCAGCTGTCCTGCGGCCCTTTCCCCTGTGCCGGAGATCCGAGTCTGCTCTATCAGCGGCGTGCTTTTCAAGCCGCGAAGAGAGTATTCCCCTCTCGCGCGGTTTCAAGCCGCGCGAGAGGGGAATACTCTCCTCGCGGCTTGAAAAGCACGCCGCTGATAGAGCAGACTCGGATCTCCGGCACAGGGGAAAGGGCCGCAGGACAGCTGATTTTGCTGCTTGAGCAGCAGAAGCCAGGTTTTTTTTAAATTTACCTGGGGGGGGGTGTAGGACTGGAAATGGGCTATTGGCAGAGGGGGGGGGTGTAGGACTGGAAATGGGCTATTGGCAGGGGGGGTGTAGGACTGGAAATGGGCTATTGGCAGAGGGGGGGGGGGTGTAGGACTGGAAATGGGCTATTGGCAGGGGGGGGTTTAGCACTGAAAATGGTCTATTGACAGGGGGGGTGTAGGACTGGAAATGGGCTATTGGCGGGGGGGGGGGGGTGTAGGACTGGAAATGGGCTATTGGCGGGGCGGGGGGGGGTGTAGGACTGGAAATGGGCTATTGGCAGGGGGGGGTGTAGGACTGGAAATGGGCTATTGGCAGGGGGGGGTATGACTGGAAATGGGCTATTGGCAGGGGGGGGTATGACTGGAGATGGGCTATTGGCGGGGGGGGTTATTAATGGATATGGGCTATTGGCAGTGGGTTATGACTGGTAATGGGCTATGGTGGTGGATAGGACTCGAAATGGGCAGGTGGGGGTTAGGAAGGACTGGAGGTGGGCTGATGGGGGGAGTTAGGACTGGTAATGAGCTATGGAAGGGCTGACGGTAATGGGGGTTAGGGCTGGAAGTGGGCTATTGGCAGGGGGGTTATGACTGGTAATGGGCTATGGGGGGGTAAGACTGAAAATGGGGTGATGGGGGGTAAAACTGGAAGTGCGCTATGGGGAGGTTAGGACTGGTAATGGGCTATGGGGGGTCTAGGACTGGTAATGGGCTGGGGGGGGTTGCTAGGACTGGAAATGGGCTGAGTGGAAGAGGGGCTTGAACTGCAAATGGCTGATGGGGAGGGGGGCTTGGAATGGAAATGGGCTGTGAGGGGAGGGAGCTAGGATTGGAAATGGGCTGATGGTGAGGCTAGGATAGGACTGGAAATGGACTAATGGGGGGACTAGAAGGGAGCGGATGCTGGGTGGGGCTGGAACTAGAAGGGAGCTGATGTTGGGGGAGGATTAGAATGGGATGGAGCTGGGAAAGTGAAATGGAGAGGGGAAAAATATTTTGTCTGGGAGAGAAGACAAATCTACAATTGGCCAGGTATTGGGAGAGTAAGTGGGGATTGAGGATGGAGGGGTAAAATTTGAGTGGATGAAATAGGAATGAGGAAAGAGAAAAAGGAGAAAGATTAGTATGTTAAAGCAGATGTAGAGAGAGAATGGAAAAAAAACTAGGAGAGAAGAAAGGGCAAATGGACAGCAGACGATGGAGAGTTAGCAGAAGACATGAAGAAACCATAAGAAAGTGGCTGGAACAATTGCAACTGAAAAATATGCACAAAAGGTAGAAAAATATCTCTTTATTTTGAATTTATTAACTGGAATATGTCAGCTCTGGGAAATGTGCATCATTAATGTTTGCGCTTTGTTTAGTACAAGAGGGAATTAATTTATAGTTTTATTTCTACAGTGTTGTTGTACATTCCAAGTTTGGCTTTTGGGGTTCCCAGTTTAATTATTGTCTTCTTGTTTCTAAATCTTTTAGTCTTTCTTTATCCATACTCATTAAAGAGGCATGTTTACTAAAAGTTAGTGTATGGTAACATTATGCAAATATTTATGCAAATGAGGCCCCTTATGCAAATGAGGCCCCGCGTCTTATGCGGCCCCCGGGTTACTTTACAAGTCCTCATTTGGCCCTCAAAGCAATTTGAGTTTGAGACCCCTGCTCTAAAGTATACATATTAAGATTTTTAGGTCTGTCATCATATGCTTCATAACGAAGACCATTAACCATTTTAGTAGCCACCCTCTGCACCTACTCCAACCTGCTTATATCCTTCTGAAGGTGCAGTCTCCAGAGTAGCATACAATACTCCAAATGAGGTCGCACCAGAGACTTCTACAAAGGCATTATCATCTCTTTTTTTCTGCTGGCCATTCCTCTCCCTATACTCCCAAGCATCCTTCTAGCTTTTGTCGTCACCTTTTCTACCTGTTTAGCTACTTTAAGATCGTCAGACAAAATTACGCCTAGGTCCTGCTCTTCTTTTGTGGTCAGAAGTACCTCACCCCCTACACTGTACAGCTCCTCTGCATTTTTGCAGCCTAAATGCTTGACCCTGCATTTGTTAGCATTAAATTTCAGCTGCCATATTCTAGATCATTCTTCAAGTTTAACTAGATCCCTTCTCATGTTGTTGACTCCTTCCTCTTTGTTTACTCTATTGCAGATTTTGGTATTGTCTGCAAACAAGCAAACCTTACCCGACAATCCTTCCTTAATATCACTAACAAAGATGTTAAACAGAATCAGGTTAAGGACAGATCCCTGCGGCACACCACTGGTAACCTCCTTCTCCTCAGATTGAGCTCCATTTATCTGTACCCTTTGTCACCTCCCACTCAACCAATTTTTAACCCAATCAGTAACTTTAAGGTCCATTCCTAGTGTGCTCAGAGTTTGTTTATAAGTCGCTTGTGCGGAACAGTGTCAAAGACTTTACTGAAATCGAAATACACCACATCTAGGACTCTCCCTTGGTCCAACTCCCTGGTCACCCAGTCAAAGAAATCTATCAGATTTGTCTGACAAGACCTGCCCCTAGTGAATCCATGCTACCTTGGATCATGTAATCTATTGGACTCCAGAAACCTCACTACTCTCTCCTTTAGTAGCCTTTCCAATAATCTACTAAACGCAGAGATTTGATTAACTGGCCTGTAGTTCTCAATGTCATCCTTACATCTGCTTTTGTGTAAAGGGACCACATGTGCCTCTTTCCAGTCCTCTGGCATCAATCCCAACTCCAAAGAGGAATTGAAAAGGTCAAACAGCGGAACCGCTAGAACGTCCCCAAGTTCCCTCAGTATTCTTGGATATATCCCATCTGGATCTATGGCTTTGTCTACTTTTAGTTTAGCTAGTTCCTTTCGAACACAGTCTTCTGAAAATCATTTGAGATTCCCGTCGCTTTTGTTGCTATTTATGGGTATTGGGTCCTGCTCCTGGCCCTTCATCTGTGAACACAGAACAGAAATATTTGTTAAGCAATTCTGCTTTATCCTCATCAGTTTCTGCATATTCCTCCCCTGCACCCTTGAATCTGACAATACCACTTTTGCCCTTCCTCCTCTCACTAACATATCGGGAAGGCCGCGGGCCCACGTGCCGGGCAGCCGCTGATAACCAGGTCGGCAGTGCGGCACCTGGCCCCAGCCTCGTGGAGCGGGAGGGGACGTCGGCGGCATGTCAGGAAGCTCATTGGCTCCCGCAGCAGATTGAAGAGCGCGGGAGCCAATGATTAAGCGTTGGAGGGGGTTGGAGGTGATGGCGAGGCGAGAGGAGCCGGGGGATAGCCAGTTGCTGTTTGCTGTGGTGGAGCAAGGTGCTGGCGTTTGTGGGCTGCCTGTTAAACGTTTTCGGCAGTTGAAGGTCCTCGCGGGCGGAGCTGTTGCGCGGTAGTGCTGGTTCGTTGCGTTGTCGGGCCCGGAGTGACGGCTTGTGCGGAGCAGTCATTTTTCGGGGCTGCTGCTGCGTCCTGCTGCGTCCAGGCGAGTTGTGGGGCTTAATTGTTGGCGGTTGGCATTCCAAGGGGGAGACAGAAAGGCAGAGGGCTGCATAGTTCAGGAAGTATAAACAAAAAAAAAAAAAAAAAAGATTAATTTTGGAAGAAAAGATAAGTGGGGCTCACAGGTCTCTTTGTGAGCAGAGGTTGGCTGCACAGGAGAACCGGAGGGGGAGGGGGACTGGCAGGAGGTCTGGGCCCGTGTGGGGCAGACAGTCCAGCAGGGGACGGGGGGGGACAGGGCTTGCTGGGGAGGGGGGACAGATGAAGGGAGTGTGAGGTGGGGGGTTGAATCGGGGCAGTAGGCTCAGGAGGGGGGGTTGGAGTCCATGCGGTCCCTTGCTGGTGGGGGGAGGATGGCCAGAGGGGCTCTTGGTGTTTCGGGAGGGGCCTTCGGGGGGGGGGGGTTGTATAGGTGAAGAAGGGTCCCAGGAGGTTCCAGTTAGCGATGGAGTTTTCAGGGAGAGGGGGGATGGTGGGGTGGCAGGGACTGGGCCTATCCCCCAGGGGTCTGCAGGGGGGGTATTTGGTCAGGTCGGGTTAGGGGGGACAGGTGTTGGAAGTCAGTGGGGTTGGCCTATGAGGCCTGGTGGGTTTTACCCTGCGGCGGGTGAGCACTGGCGTGCAGGTGGGCAGGGGTCATCCAGGGCGGACTGGAGGGGAGTTTGGCAGCTGCCATGGGCCATGGCGGCTTCCCCCTCGGTTTTTTTCTGCTTTGTCTCCACAGATGCTGTCTAGAAGTGTGCTGACGACGGAGCAGAGGGGAGAAGAAGCATCGCAACGGGAGGAGACGGATGCGGAGGCGGCAGTGAATGTGCAGGCTGCGGGGTCGAGGGGGGCTCCGAACGATGCTCTAACGGTGGACAGCGGCTTGGTGCCAGGGGGCGGTGTGGGGGCATCGGCTTCTGGAGCTGGTGAGTTGCAAATGGGTCCGGGAGGGTCAGACATTGGGGGGGAGGTGGGGGGAAGGAAAGGGGGCAAAAAGAAGAGTCGGCGTTCCCGTAGGCGACGTCGCAGGTCAAGGTCCTCTTCATCGTCGGATGATGATTTCTCATTCTCTGCATCGAGTTCAGTGGCGCGGGATTGTGGGGGGGATGGCTTAGGTAGGGGGTGCAGTGGGGGCATTCGGTGGGGGTCCCACACTTGCGCCTTTTTCAGAAATATGGGAGGGGGTTCCGCGGAAGCTGCGTCGCAAGATCCGGAAGAGGCGATATATTGATATTTTTGACTGCTGGAAGGTAGGAAGCGGTCGGGCAATTATAAGACGAAACGAAAGGAGGATGAGAAGGCTGGGAGGGTTCCGAAGGCGTAGTGCAACTTTGTCTATTGGACGAGAGCCTTCTTGCATTTAGCCAGTGTTTGGGGGTGTCATTGTCCAGGGCAATACGGGATATTGCGGGCTTATGCGGACTCTATATTGCAAGCGGCGCAGACTCAGGAGGATTGGGCATGGCTCCACTATGATGAGGAGTTTTGGGACAAGATGGAGGAGAATAAGTCGTTGTCCTGGGGTACGCAGGACATCAACTTGTGGTTAACGCAGATGTCTGCGAGAGGGGTTCGGCGGGGGGGGCGGGCAGAAAGGGGGGTAGGATCTCCGGCGGCTTCGGTGCGGCCCTTTCGGGGGGGGGCTCCCGCGTTGCAAAGGGTGGGCGGCGGGGGAGCCGGGGATGTCTGCTGGCGTTTTAATAAGTCCTCCTGCCCTTTTCCGGACTGTAAATTCCGGCATAGCTGTTCGGTCTGGCATTCGACGGTTAAATGTGTTAAGAGAGGGGCCGCCGTTGGCTCGCTGCCTGCTCCTAAGTAATGAGGACTTGGTGGGCGGGGCTCCGACACCTATCCGTGTCAAGGCGCTCAGGCCTTGGTTGCGGCAGTACGGGAGGGGGGGGTGGGTACGGTCCTGGAGGAAGGATTTATGTATGGTTTTCCAATACCGGTGGTGGGGATTGGAGGGGTCAGGGGGGCTCGAAACCCCCTGTCGGTGAAGCATTTTGTGCAAGTGGTGCGTGATAAGCTGGAGATGGAATTGGAGTTGTGCAGGGTAGCTGGGCCATTTGCGGAACGGCCGTTCGAGCACTTGGTGGTTTCTCCGTTAGGCGTGGTTCCAAAGAAGGAACCTGTGAAGTTCCGACTAATCCACAACTTGTCCTTCCCGGTAGGGTCGTCGATCCACGACCCTATTCCTCGGGAATTGTGTGCGGTGCGGTATGCGTCGTTCGATGAAGCGGTTGGGTTAGTACGGGACTGTGGGCCCAGGAGTTTGTTGGCGAAAGTTGATATCGAATCTGCTTTTCGTTTGTTGCCAGTTCATCCTGCTTCTTTTCATTTGCTGGGTTTCTGTTTTGAAGGACAATTTTATTTGACAAATGCATGCCAATGGGTTGTTCGGTATCCTGTTCGTATTTTGAGAAGTTTAGTGCGTTCATGCATTGGGTGGTGGTGAAAACGGTGGGATTTAAGAACGTAGTGCATTACCTTGATGATTTTTTGTTCGTTGGGGAAGCTCAGTCGGTTCAGTGTCGGGAGTGGCTGAGTGGTTTTGTGGAGCTGGCTCGGGAGTGGGGTGTACCGTTGGCGGTAGGAAAAACCGAGGGCACGGCAATGCGCATCACCTTTTTGGGTGTGGAGTTGGATATGGAGGACAAGGTAGCGCGTTTGCCATTGGAGAAAGTTGTGCGGCTGAGGGTTTTGGTGGAAAACGTGATGGCATCTGCTAAGGTGACGCTCCAGGAGATGCAGGCCCTGATCGGCTCCTTGAATTTTGCGTGTTGGGTCATCCCAATGGGGCAGGTTTTTTCTGCGCAGGTTCTCCGTGGCCACCTCTGGCATCCAAAAGCCACACCGTTGCATCAGGGTATCGAGAGGCATGAGGGCCGATCTGGGTGTGTGGGATGAGTTCCTGCAAGATTTTAATGGGATGGCGGTGATAAGGGAGAAGGAGATGTCTACTTTTGATTTGCAGCTTTTCACGGATGCGGCTGGTGGTTTGGGTTTGGGTGTATACTTCGGGGGGGCATGGTATGCGGGGGCTTGGCCTCCGGCATGGCGTGCGGCTGGTTTAATGGAGAATGTAGCGTTGTTGGAATTGTTCCCAGTCTTGGTGGTTCTGGACCTGTGGCCGGATAGGCTGCGCAATCGCAAGGTTCTGTGGTGGTGCAACAATGAGGCGGGGGTTAGCGTAATTAATTGTTATGCCCCGCGCTGCTTGCGGGTTACAGCCCTAATGAGGGAGGTGGTGCTGGCTTGTTGAGGTTAAATGTGGTGGTGCGGGCCCATCATGTTCTGGGGTATGCTAACCAAGTTGCTGATTCTCTTTCTCGCTTCAAGTGGGACCTGTTCCGGAAACTGGCACCAGAAGCGGACGCCGAGGGATTGCGGGTCCCAGAGCGATTATGGCAGGTTGGCCTGAAGGCATGCTGAACCTGCTGCGTAGTTCCGTGTCGGCGGTGACTTGGCGTGCTTATAGGAGAGGCGGCGACTGTGTGGTCGACTTTCTGGCAGCGTGGGGTAGGAGGCAGGGCCCCGTGCCTGGGCACCTACTGGGTCTGTACAGCACAGCAGCAAAGGCTGATGGAGTGTTGAGATCAACTGTGCGTACACACTTGGCCAGATTGGCCTTCTTCTCCAGGGCGGTGGGGTGGGAGGTTTCCAGCTGGGGGTCCTTAACCCGGTGGCTTCTACTGGGGTGGGAAAGGGTGCACCCTGCGCTGGGCGACGGCCGGCGGCCGATCACGCATGAGTTGCTGGTGAGGCTGTGTGCTGTGTTGCCTTCCATGGTGGCATCGGCTTACGAGGCCGCGTTGTTCCAGGCTCTTTTTTGCGTGGCTTTCTTTGGGGCATTCAGGGTGGGAGAATTGGTGACGAAGTCTGGTTCCTCTGCGGGCGACGCCTTGCTTGTTCCACATGTGCGGGTTGCTCTACGGGAGTTGCACATATGCCTGGTGAGGTCCAAGACCAATCAGAGGGGCAAGGGTGTTCGGGTGCACTTGGGAGCTGTGGCTGGTTCCCCAACTTGCACGGTTGCGGCTATGGTGGCATACTGGCGGGTGCGACCGGGGGGGGTGGTGGTGTATTCTTTGTGCATGAGGACGCGCGATGGCTGACGCGGTTTCAGTTCACGGCTGTTCTGCGTCTGTCACTGCGGCACTTGGGTTTGAATCCAGGTGATTTTGTCCCTCACTCGTTTCGGATTAGGGCAGCCACCAGCGCCGCGGCGGCTGGCTTGGCAGAGCGGGTGAGTAAGCGCATTGGCAGATGGCGCTTGGAGGCATTCCGGGGGTATGTGCGCTGCTGAGGCGGGGGGGCTGGTGGTCTTGGATGTTAACTGTGTTTTTTCTTTTAGATGGGGCTCTGGTACCCTGTTCCTGCTGGATGGTTGGCCATTCGTTCGTGTTCTGGACTGGGCGTCAAGCAGGGACAAGGCCTTTGGGTGCGAATATTGGATTGAGCGTCTCGGAGGTGACCGTCTTATGGCTGGGCAAGCATGGTCTGCGTTGGATGCAGCTCTTGCCTTTGCTTCGGCACCATCATCGGCTGAGGGGAGTCCCGGCTTTGCTGTTGCTGCATCTGGGAGGCAACAACTTGGGGACTTGGACTGTGAGGCATCTGATTAGAGCGGCGGAAAAGGACCTCGCTGAATTGTTGCGGATGTTTTCAGGTGTGCTTTTGTTATGGTCAGACATAATTCCAAGGCCTGCATGCTGGGGCTGCCTGAGGTGGTCTCAGGGATTAATTAAGATTAATCGGCAAATTGGCCGATGGGTGTGCGAGCACGGCGGATGGCAGATATTGCATCCTTGGGTGGAGGTCGATTGTGCCGGGTTCATCTATCCCCGGTTGGGGTGGATTTGCTCCTGAATGATTGGCAGCAGGCCTGGGAGTATGTGTTGCGGAGGGAGGCAGCTGGTCGCAGCTTGTGTTTGGGGGGGGCTCAAGGAAAGGGGTCCTTGAGCCTGTGGCGGGATCCCGGAGGTGTCCAGGGTCCGGAGCCGTTGGCAATACGCAGGGCAGGGGTGGGGTACCCCTGACCCGGAGAACCCCTTGGGGCTTTTGCTAATAAGGCGAAGCCGGAGGAGGGGGGGCGGGAATTGCCTAGGGCGGGTTCGCGGTGGAGGCGGGAGGGAACTCACTTTGCTACTCATTCGGCTGGTGAGGGTACGTCCCGCTGCCGGAACCCGATAGCGTAATGGTTATCTGGTTGTTTATGTTGGAAAATGTTATTGGTTTAATAAAGCTGCGACCAGTTGGTTTCCCAAAAAGAATGTTGTGTTGTGGTTATTTTGGGGCTGTAGGGGGGGTTAGGTCGGGGTGGGAGTGGCGCGTCCACCGTACCCGGTTACTAAAAAATATCTTATCCCCACATTTTATTGTATTGGCTATTTCTTCTTCTTTTGGTATCTTTGCTCCTGACTACTTTGCTAGCTTCTCTAAGTTTCTCCCAATATAGATGCCTGTCTTCCTCTCTCTGTGATCTCTTGTATTTCATGAAGGCCTCCCTCTTTTTCCTCACCTTCTCAGCTACTTCTTTTGAGAACCATAGCAACCTCCTTTTCCTTTTACATTTATTTATCTTTCTAACAGAAAGGTTTGTTACCTTTAAAATATCCCCTTTCAGTTTTGCCCACTGTTTTTCTACATCCCTCAGCTGTTCCCATCCTGCTAACGACTCTCTGAGATATTGTCCCATCTTTGCAAAGTTAGTTTTCCTAAAGTCTAAGACACTCGCTTTTGAATGGATTTTATCAGCCTTAGTACTAATACTGAACCATACCATCTGGTGATCACTGGATGAAAGTTGATCTCCCACTGTAACATCAGAAACACTTTCCCCATTGGTAAGCACTAAGTCCAGCATGGCCCCATCACATCTGGGTTCTTTTACCAATTTCCTGAATAGTTCTCCCTGTAGAGAATCCAGGATCTCCTTACTTATAGATGACACCAGAGCAAGGATATGCCAATCTACATCTGGCATATTGAAATCACCTATCAATAGTACTTCTCCTTTCATGGTAATACTGTGTATATCTTGTATTAAATCTTCATTCACTTCTACCCCTGTGATGGGGATCTTTATATAACTCCAATGCAAATGGATTTCCCTTTCCCTCTTTCTAGTTTAACCCACAGTGCCTCCTCTCTTCCTTTTAAGCACTGCCATTCTATAGCTTCCATATTATTTTTAACATATAGTGCCACACCACCTCCCCTTCTCCCTACCCTGTCCTTCCTGAATAAAGTATAGCCCAGTATGATTACATCCCAATCATGGTTTTCCGTGAACCATGTCTCCGTAACTGCCACTAAATCCAAGGCATCCTCTTCCATTAAAAGCATCTGGGATCTTATTTCCCATGCTAATGCCATTTATACACACTGCTTTCCAGATGTTGTCCCTATTACCCATTTCTACAGAGGTATTTAATGTTTCATTTACCTTGGAGCTTTCAGCACTTACCTGTGGGCTCTCTTCACCCATCCCTGTCAAATCTAGTTTAAAGCCTTCTTCAGTAGGTTAGCCAGTCTGCTGCTGAAAACACTTCAACCCTTCTTGGACAGATGGACACCATCTCTGCTCTGCAGCCCTTGGAACAGCATCCCATGGTCCAGGAAACCATAACGCTCTCAATGATACCATCCACGCTGCCATGCATTTATTTCCAGGATGCGACCTTCTCTGCCTTGGCCTTTACCCTCAACAGGGAGGATTGAAGAGAACACCATCTGTGCACCTATCTGCTTCACCCTTTGTCCCAAAGCTGTGAAGTCACTTTTAATATGCTCGATGGGATACCTAGCAGCATCATTTGTGCCAACATGGATAAGCAACATAGGATAATAGTCAGTAGACTTGATGAGTCTTGGCAAACTCTCCATAACATCTCGGATTTTGGCACTTGGCAGACAGCACACCTCTCTGGACATCAAATCTGGTTGGCAGATGGATACCTCAGTACCACTCTGAAGAGAGTCACCAACCACCACTATCCTTCACTTCTTTGTGGTGACTTAACTTTGGGGAATGCTTCCACCTCCTCCACTTCCAGGGCTGCATACTGGTTCTTCAGTTCAAGGCCTGGAGGAGTTGGAGTGCTTATACTGTAGGCTCTGGTGACTCGTGTCCAACCTTCTTCCTTCTGTAGCTTCCCATCTTCACCTCTGGATGTTTCAAGAAGCATCTCATCAATGTACTTCTCACCGTCTCGAGGCTTGATTTTGATAAGGGCACATATTGCTCTGTTTTTCAGTCTGGGTGCTGTGTGATTGACCCATGATGGGGATATGAATGGATGATAGGTATGAGGAGTATGTGAATCAGAGTGAGGGATTAGTGTTAAAAGATAGAGAAGGCCGAACATGATGGCAATGGTTAGCAAGGCTGTAGTAAATCTGTCCTTTAGGTGCTCAGGTAGAATATTTGGCAAGATTCGCTTTAGAGGTGATCGTTGGTCCGTTGAAATGTGTCTGATGAGGTGTCTTCCCTTAGTGCCGCTTTTACCCTTCTATCATCTAATGTTCTCTCTCACCGCTTTTTTTTTTGCTAGAAATGCACTTTGAAAACCTTTTATTATGCATTTTGGCTTCCACGGCAAACTTCTTTTCAAATTCTCTCTTTGCCTGCCTTATCAATGCCTTGCACCTAACTTGCCAATGCTTCTGTTGTTTTCCTTTTTCATCATTTAGCAACTTTTTCCATTTCCTGAAAGATGCTGTTTTGGCTACAACAGCACCCTTGACCTCACCTTTAAACCATGCTGGCAGTCGTTTGGCCTTCCTTCCACCTTTCCTCAGGGGTAAATGGTATGCCAGGCCTGGGATTTAGGCATAGACAAAAAAGGCAACTTCCTCCAGAGCCAAAGTTTGATAGGTGCCAAAGTGCTGCTGTTGCCTGCATGTCTTAATTTAAATCTGATTTTGAGCAGCAGAGGCAGCAAAAAGTGTTCTTTTGGCTTTCGCAGAATTCAGCATGAGGCCTTTGAGACCTCCTGTGCTGACAGGTCCTGGCCACCTCCTCAGTTTGCATGGTTTCCATGATAATAGTTGTAGGAAGTCTGTGTGAGCAGATGGGGGAAGGGCATCACAGGACCGAATGCTGTGAAAGCTGAAAGAACACTTTTCACCGCCATTGCTGCTCAGATGATCAGATGAAGGGAGGATCTCAATGAAGGGGGGGGGGGGAGAAGCTAGGCATCCCCACTTGAAATGCAGCCCTGTGGTGTAATACCCCCTATCACAAATCTTAACTAAAGAAAAGTGCTCTTAAAACAACACTGTAGATGATTTATTACTTAAAAACAACATCTAAACCAACATAATCCTACACTCCGTACTCCAACCATCCTTAATCTATATAACAAAATATTATAACCAATAGTGTCAAAGGCAGAGAGGATAAATCAAGCTTCCTTTTCTTTAGTTAAGCCTTTAGTGACACGAGTCTATTTGGACTGCCATTGAAGATGTTGGTTGAGGCAGCCATGAGGTAGCTATAGGTAGCCCTTCCCCCAAGCCATGCTGCAAGCCATGAGGCTCTGATCAGCCTGACCCTTCCCCCGCAAGCCATGAGGTAATCAGCCTGCTAAGAGAGACATTGAGATTCCAGTAGGCACCCTTCCCCCACTCCAGGTCTGAGCACAGTATTTCCCTAGCCCTGAAACCAACAGACCAGAGCATACCGGTTTGGACAGGTCACCCAGGTACCTCCCCAGGGGCTGCTGATTGGTGGGCAGGAAATACCTGTGGCAAATGGGATTGTAGAATGAGTTTAAAACTGTACTGTATATAAGGCATTGTAGGCCGTCCCTCGGGGTTCAGACCCTTGTGGAGGTTGCTGGTATCTCTGTCTGATCCTGTGTGCACATTAAAAGTTCCTGTTTGCATTCCAGCCTGTCTGAGAGTCTTCCTTCTGTGGGTGAGTGATAGAATAAGAGCTTTTCACAGCGATTGCTGCTACAAATTGGTGCATTGGCCGGGAAATATTAAAAGAAAAGCCTCTCTCATCACACCCACGGTGGGAAGACTTCTGCTTTTGCAGCATCTGGGCCTCCACCAGTCAGGGACCGGCCCCTCCAGGTGATTAACTGTCCTTGGCGCCCCCGGGCCACTTTGTGCTCGGAAGGACACCTTGATTTGTCTGGACAGCTGGTCCCTGCGGTTGAATCCCCGATTGAAAAACCAGCTGGATAGACTGGCATCCAAACTTCCTGTCTGATCAGAGTTCTGGTGAGTACCGCTACCTTCTAGTTCTGTACTCTATCTGTGAGTCCTGGTAATTTCTGGGAACCTGTGGCAGCCTGATCAACTGCACGAGCAGTCCTAGTAGGGGCCTTAGTGGCCCTGAAGCCATTGCTCGTCCTGTATCTGAATCTGAATACCGGTAAAATCTGAACATCTGAAACTGCAGTAATCTGAGATCTTTTAAAAGCGCTGCCGAAAGAAAAAATGTAACTAAATATAGCACTTGATAAGTTAAACATACCTGAGATAAAGAATAGATCGCTGCTTCTCTTCTTTCCGTTCTGCTTGTGGAGAGTTTTCTGAAGCGTGACTGCAAGGAGAGGGCTCTAATATGCTTCCGTTGTGTTCCGTTTCTAATTTGTGTTAATTTCTGCTCCGATGTTGAATTCTGCCCTCCATGTGCTCCGGTGTGGATTTACTGCCTTTCCCTGAACCCCCGATGTAATTTCTGTGCTCCGATGTAAATTTCTGTTCCCCCATGCTGCTACTGTGTTAATTTCTGCTCCGATGTTGAATTCTGCCCTCCATGTGCTCCGGTGTGGATTTACTGCCTTTCCCTGAACCCCCGATGTAATTTCTGTGCTCCGATGTAAATTTCTGTTCCCCCATGCTGCCGCTGTGTGATTTCTGTGCTCCGATGTAAATTTCTGTTCCCCCATGCTGCCGCTGTGTTAATTTCTGCTCCGATGTGAATTTCTCTCTCAGTTGTGCTCCGATGTTAATTCTGCCCCCCCCCCCCCATGCTGTCCGATGTGAATCCATGCTTCCCATGTGAATTACTGCCTTCTCTTGGGCCTCCGCTGAGGTTTTGTGCCTCTCGGTGCTGTCCCGGTGCACAGCTGACCCCCGCTAAATTTTCCGGTGTTCCCTTGAGCCCCCGCTAAGGTTCCGGCCTTCCCTTGGGCCTCCGCTGAGGTTTTGTGCCTCCCGGTGCTGTCCCGGTGCACCGCTGACCTCCGCTGAATTTCTCTGCCTTCCCTGGGCCCCCGCCAAATTTCTCTGCCTTCCCTGGGCCCCCGCCAAATTTCTCTGCCTTCCCTGAGCCCCCGCCGAATTTCTCTGCCTTCCCTGGGCCCCCGCCGAATTTCTCTGCCTTCCCTGAGCCCCCGCCGAATTTATCTGCCTTCCCTGAGCCCCCGCCGAATTTATCTGCCTTCCCTGAGCCCCCGCCGAATTTCTCTGCCTTCCCTGGGCCCCCGCTGGGTTTCCTGCCTTTAAAACCAAAAATAAATAAATAAAATGCTAACCTTTTGTTTTTTTTAGTTGATTGAAAGAGAAGTGATGCTTGGAAGTCCACCATTTCCCCTTTTTTCCATCTGTAAAGAGCCGGTGTGGAAGAGCACGAGGAGGTAGCAGCCATCTTGTGGACACCACGTGCGTTTCTCTGCACTGATCTAGTGCACAGCACGTGTATTTCCCTGTGCAGAGGTATTGGGCTGCCCTGGAGTGATCCTGGAGCTCCATCTAGTGGTCATTTAAAAACTAGCTGTATTTTTATCCTTATGGTTAAAGTGATCCTGGAGCTCCATCTAGTGGACATTAGAAAATAGCTAGCTATATTTCTCATATTTCTAATATCCTCATGGTAAAAGTTAAATCCTATGATACAGCTAGAAAGAGTGTGTGTGATGTATTTGTAACAAGCTGCTACTGAGGAAAGAGAGTGAACATAAGAACATAAGAAATGCCATACTGGGTCAGACCGAGGTCCATCAAGCCCAGTATCCTGTTTCCAACAGTGGCCAATCTAGGTCATACGTACCTAGCAGTTTCCCCAAAAGACACAGGTTCGGCAGTGCTTGTACTAGGCCAAGCATTGATATCCTGGGTCCCTTTTTAATAGTGGTTTATGGACCTTTCCTCCAGGAACTTGTCCAAACCTTTTTTAAACCCAGCTATACTAACAGCCCTTACTACATCCTCCGGTAACAGATTCCAGAGTTTGATTACACGTTGAGAGAAGAAATATTTTCTCCTATTTGTCTTAAATAGTTTACCCTGTAGCTTCATTACATGCCCCCTAGTCCTTCTATATTCTGATAGCGTAAACAATTTATCCACGTTTATCCGTTCCACTCCATTCATTAATTTATACACCTCTATCATATCTCCCCTCAGCCGCCTCTTTTCTAGGTTAAAGAGCCCTAACCTTTTTAGCCTCTCTTCATAGGAGTAGCCTTCCATCCCCTTCACCAATTTGGTGGCTCTTCTCTGTACTTTTTCTAATAACTCTATGTCCTTTTAAGATACGGTGACCAGAATGTATGAGTATTCGCTGCTGAGACGTCTCTGTTTTCTGTTTTCCCTCTTTCTTTTTTTCCCTTTGTGGTCCTGTGTGTTTTGTGCAACCAAACTCTGCCTGTTACCAGGATTATATTGTATATTGTATTCCCAGAAGTGAGATTAGAAAATTTACACTGAACATTGTGATTTGTGAATTGTGATTAGAGCATGGGGTCCGGAGGCTAAATTATAGTGAAGGAGTATCCGGACCAGCTTCCCTATATAGATTCATGGCTGGCCCATATAGTTAATGTACTGTTATGTAAAAATTGCTAGTGGCTCTGTGTTTGTTAGTGGCTCTGTGTTTAGTTGTGACATTAGGGAAAGAAAGTTTTTGTCCAGACATTAGGTCTTTATATTTCAGGATTGATTTTGATACTCTATCAGTAAAAGGTGAAGTTATTGACGAGTCGCCCCTGTGTCCCCAAACAGTGAAAAACACCAGGTCTACTGATTGCAGGGAAGGGGACAGTTTGGAAAGGGGGGGGGGGGTTTGCTGTGTGTGGACTGTGGTACTGGTATATCAGTGAAGGAAGACAATTGCATTGTTTGATGCATATCCAATTTCATTGCTATGTTTCATGCATGATCAGTGGTCAGGGAACCAGGTGTTTTGGTCACACCTCTCAGCGGTGACTGGGGGATAGTTGGAACTGCTGAAATAGTTTGCATAGCTATAGAAAGATACTGGGAGGAGTTCCTTCTTCTAGCAGATGAATGGAGGCCCATTAGAGAGGACAAAAGGAAAAAAAAAATCATCTAGGAGTCTTTCTCCTAGAGGACAAAGAACCCCAATTCACCTAGCCACACCTAGCCTGCAAACAATCCTCTTGTCATCAATTTTAATTGTAGAGTTTGAGCTTCTAGAACCATGAGGTGCCTCCTTTGAGCATCCTCAAATGTCTGCTGGAAGCAAACAAAGGCTGGAGAAAAATCCTTATAAGATCATGAAGAAATGAAGATTTTTTTACTTGTCCTTTAAAGCCTGGATTTTATCTCTGGTACATATATTTGGTTTTGACTGCACATACAAACTTAAGCCAGTAATACTTCTGCATGATATGCCATCTTTGGCAGTTTATTCTGCAGACAGTAAATGCTGTGCTGATGATTGCGTTCTTTCCTGCTTGGTACATTAAACTGCCTTGATCAACTGTATTCATTTTTCTGATACTACAATGATATTGCATTCCAGATATCCACCAACCTTCTTATAAAGTATCAGTTTCATGCCTGTTTTGAACTATAAGATACAAGGTAATCACTTTGCCTTGTTAAGCTCTGTGCTGATGACTGATGAACAGGACAGTAACATCATAGGTGCTATTTAGAATAAATTCACCTGTCCTGCTGTATTTGAATTTTACATGTTGGTGTCCAGAGTTCAGGAGCACAATATATTATAGCACTGTGAGATACAAATCTTTTTAGTTTATACATTTGTACTTTGTTACCAAATATACTGGTAGGAGTACATTATGTAGAGGTCCAGTATACACAGCAATAAGATGAGTAAATATTAAATTTTGGAAAGGGGCTGATCTGAAATCGCTTGGTTCCCAAGTATATAAAGCAAATTTAGTGGAAAGATGGAACTGTGATTCCCAGAAATATGGAAATATTTGTAAAAATATTATTTACAAATATAATGATAACATTAACTCGAGTTGATTGGATAAAACTAAATCTTACTTGTCAGCAATGATCCAGGAGAGCTTTGAGAAAATGAATGAGAGAGAGAGGGGCAGAAGGTGAGACGACAGCCTAGGAAAAAGGCAATAAAACGTGCTACTCCAAGTGTGATGATCTGGGCCACTGGAATTCTGACTGCTCTAAGACTCCTCGAGGACCCACAAGGCCTGAGAAAACACGAACCTTGTACATTTATGCCTCTGAAGAGACATGAATAGGCAGGGGGGAATAGGCCAAGAAGAACCCGAGGAAGTATTGCCATGAGGCCTATTCACAAATGCCTTGCAGGCCAAGAAGAACCAGAAGGAGTATCGCCATGAGGCCCAACCACCAATGCCTTGTACCCTCTTAGTCTCTCACCTCAAGAGGATCTCTTTTGACACCATAATTAATGGATAGCTTACATAAATCCTTGTGGACCACTGCATTTTCAAGATCAGTCCAAGTATTTTTTAAGTTTCCTACAGTACTCTCACTGGGAACCAGGTGTACAATAGACTCTAGTCATACATGAGAGATATGTGGCTGTCATGTTAGGAGCCATATTTCTTTCTATTGGAATTGATGTATCGTTTTATATTGAAGATTGTTTAGACAGTCGCTATTTAGAATGAGCACCCATGCCAATCTAGAACTGCACAAATTAAGTTAGTGGGAAATGGACACTGTTTACAACAATACTATGTCTCTAACAATTGTTTTAGCAGCCTTGCCAGATAAGGATACATTAGTATGGTATAGAAAAAAGAAAAAAATTGAAGGACCTATGTATGTAGTTGGTGGAAAGTGTTGTGAGGGGTAAAGTGATATATTAAGAAGAAGGACTCTGATGGACAGTAAACTGATGAAGGTAATTAATGATGTGGAAGGACTCTGATGGACAGTAAACTGGTGAAGGCAATTTAATGATGTGAAGTGATGTATCTGGCTAATGAATATAAAAAATGATGAGCATTTTATTCAACTATGCCATCTCCAGTATCTTCAATTTAGGAAGTCATCTAGGCCCCACCACAATACTCAAAGATTGTAAGTAGGCACCTGGAGACAGGCTGGGTGCACCTTGCATCCTGATGAGCTTTGGAAAAACCCCGCACTGACCATGTGGTACTTCCAGATGTTTTTTTTGCCTTACTTTTCCTCTGTGTGTCCTGGCCAGGCATGCAGAGGCAAAGGGGGATAAATTGATGACAAATTCTCACAGGCAAAAAAATTGGTGTGATTCTAAAACTTGTCAGAATTACAGAACACGCGCGTGCACTTGTCTGATCTGTAAACATGTGGAGATCAGTCAAGGGCATAATGGAATATTTCCTACCAGCAAAGGAACCTCCAGTGATAATGGATCCAGGAGTGGAAGCAGGATCTGCTGACTCCCCAGTGGCGAGACCCGTATACTGTTCTGCGGACCACCCCCACGGCTGTCAAGGTGGCTGAAGTTGCTCCGAGGATCCATCACTCTCGTGTCAAGGCCGCTGCACCAGAAATTGTTCCAGCCTGGACTTCTGTCACAGTTCCAAACCAGCCCCTACGCTTTGACACTTCTGCCCAGTACGGGGTTCTAACAGACTGCCGACGAACTCTGGACCACCGGAGAGACTGATTTACAGACACCTTTCCTGGAACCGGGATCAGACTGAGAAAAGGTGCCTTAGCTGATATAGACTTGCTTTCAAACAAGTGCAGAGACTACTAACACAGCAGTATTACTTGCCCAAACTGCTCTGAACATGCAGACCTTTGTATACGTAACTCTCTACCTTAACTTGTCCCATTGCTATACCGTACATTTTAACCAGGTGCCTTTTTCCTTACAGGTTGTTTCCACCCTTGGCACCCTGGTAGAACGCAAGGCGGCTGCCACGGTCATGGCCCTGACCCAATATACTCCACTGCGGCTTGCCTCCAGTAATACAGCCCTCAACCGCCTCTAGCGGTTGAGGTCTTACTTAAAAAGGGGGGAATGAGGCAGCCATGAGGTAGCTATAGGTAGCCCTTCCCCCAAGCCATGCTGCAAGCCATGAGGCTCTGATCAGCCTGACCCTTCCCCCGCAAGCCATGAGGTAATCAGCCTGCTAAGAGAGACATTGAGATTCCAGTAGGCACCCTTCCCCCACTCCAGGTCTGAGCACAGTATTTCCCTAGCCCTGAAACCAACAGACCAGAGCATACCGGTTTGGACAGGTCACCCAGGTACCTCCCCAGGGGCTGCTGATTGGTGGGCAGGAAATACCTGTGGCAAATGGGATTGTAGAATGAGTTTAAAACTGTACTGTATATAAGGCATTGTAGGCCGTCCCTCGGGGTTCAGACCCTTGTGGAGGTTGCTGGTATCTCTGTCTGATCCTGTGTGCACATTAAAAGTTCCTGTTTGCATTCCAGCCTGTCTGAGAGTCTTCCTTCTGTGGGTGAGTGATAGAATAAGAGCTTTTCACAGCGATTGCTGCTACAGGTAAGGCCTTATCCAGGCAAATTCAGCAGCTTTCACTTCACATATCTGGTATGGAAGGCATTATCTCTCAGCCAGGGCCAGTGTAAGGATGTCATGCACCCTTGACAAAACTTCCTCCGCCCCCACCCTCTGTCACAACCAACCTCCCAGAAGTTCAACCAGATTTTGAGGCTGCTAAAAGGCAGTTGGCAGGTAGTTTCATCTCTTTTCCTTTGCCAGAAGCCTTACTCCAGTGATCCCCCTGGTAGCTCAGCCCCTGTACCTGGCAAGAGGAAGGCCATTTAATAGTTTGTCATCTTCCTCTGCTGTATGGGACCAGTCTTGCAGTATGAGCCATGAGGTTATGGGATCTCACAGCTGATATAGTGAGATTGACCCCACAGCAAAGGTGAACTGTGCATATAAGCTTCCTTCTTCCTGCCAGCCTTGGGGAGGGGGAGGGGGGCAATGGAAGGGGAAGAGCGCTGGGGGAGGGAGGACATTTTTAAAAATCTGACAACTGCCTTTTTGCACCCACAAATCTTGGCACTCTTGGTGCTGCCTAATTTGCCTAATGGAAGAACAGGCCCTACTCTCAGCATACTATTGAGATTGAAAAGTCTTAGAAGAGACTTGATAAAACTGAGTATGAAGTAGAAAATGTCCTTGGGGAGGAAAATGTTTTGATTAATGAAAAATTGTTGTTACATAGAGATTTTGAAAATCTTGGCAATATACTTAGAAGAAAAATCTATGTTTTGTTAATTTTCCTGCAATTTAAATGATTTCAGCTTTGGAAATGTTTATTTATTTATTTTATTTTATTTATTTAACATCTTTTATATACCGCGCTATTTATTATAAGTGTGGTTTACATTTAACAAAGGTTGCTCAGTTCAGTCGAAACTGTCTTGCGCTTACATTGTAACAGGGGGTAAAACTTGGATCAATACAGGGTAACTATATACATATTAACATATGTATAGTATATTAACATATATACATATATATGTATATTAACATATAGTTTAGACAATATGAGGCTGATTCTATAGTGTGCATGGACAGTTACAAGCTAAAAACAGGCGCAAGTCTCTAATCTCAAGGAAAGAGCAGGTGTAATGTTGCAGCCAAGCAGCTGAAAATGCTCTCATTCTCTCACTCACCCACAGAAGGAAGCACACAGACAGGCTGGAATGCAAACAGGATCTTTTAATGTGCACACAGGTTCAGACAGAGAGCCGGTACCCTCCACAAAAATCTGAGCCCCGAAGGACGTCCTACATTGTCTTATATACAGTACATTTTTAAACTCATTCTACAATCTCATTCGTCTCAGGTATTTTCTGTCCACCAATCAGCTGCCCCTGGGGAAGGTGCCTGGGTGACCTGTCCAAACCGGTATGCTCTGGTCTGCTGATTTCTGGGCAAGGGGGTATTGTGCTCAGGCCTGGAGGGGGGGGGGGAAGGGTGCCTACTGAAACCTTTATGTCTTTTCTTAGCAAGCTGATCACTATGTAAAATCCTCATGGCTTGGGGGGAAGGGTTACCCACAGCTAAACCTTATGGCTGCCTCAGTAACTGCCACGACTAGGTTCAGGCGCACCAGTACATCCCTATTTTTTAGTGTATGTCCATGTTTCACTTTATAAAATAGGCCCTAAATACATACACAGTAATGCAAGTTTATAAAATTACCCTCTCTATATGACTGATGCATTAAAGTTACTGTCTGATATACTCTCACCTTTGGCCAGAATTTTTTATCTACCTGTTCTCAAGAAGGGACTGTTGCTGAAAAACGAGATGGAGTTATTTTAAATTTCTGATTATAGTTTAAACCTTACAGTGATTTTGGAAACATTAGAAGAGGCAGTAATGGGCACTTCCTTAATTGTAACTTTTGTATTTGAATCAGATCAGGATGTAAGTTTTAGGTTGCACTTTAAGCATAAGCAGGAGCAGTTTTACAACCTGAAATTACTGTTTTTTCCTGATGTTGTTAGATCTATTTAGAAAAGAAGGAAGTAGTTCCTGCTTATGCATCCTTGTGTGCTCCAAACCATGGCCTTATTCTTTCTTATGTTTCCGTGCAATTATATTATAAAATATAAAAATGTTAAGTATGTTTTTCTTTGACCCTTCTCAACTAACAAGTTTCCTAGTTGATAAACGTGTTATAATCATTGTAGATGCGAGTTCCCCTCTGGGATAGATAATTGCAGCCTAGCTCTCTCCTTCATTTTAGGAATTAAGCTCACAAGTCTCTGCTTGTCCTCTCTGCTAATTGAAGTATGAGAATAGATGTCTAGATCTCAATATTTTTTTGGATTTTGGACTACATCATCCTCCTTAACGAGGACTATAAGGAGAAGTTGATCCTTTATTTTTATTTTTTTCTGTGTTAAGCTTTTCCCAAGTTTATTTTGTGGATTCTCTCCAATTGGAACAAGTGTTACACTCGGATGGAATTTTGAAAAATATATAAAATAAAATCTTTAAAAAAAACAAAAGAGGGATTGGTGCTGACCTGAGATAGCCAGAATGTCTTCATTATAAGCTTCATGTGTTATAAGGAGTATGGGATGGTGGAAATGGAAAACCTACTGAGTAACAATGTCTTTGGGTGTCAATAACTGGGGCAACTGAGAGAAGTGTGCACCTGCTTGGTAACCAGTAAAAAGAAACAGAAGACCCAGTGGATCACAGCATCCTTAGGAGTCCACAGTCAAGGAAACTGGTAGAAGCCTGAAATACTATCCCAGTGACTAAGTAGCAGTAGGGTTACCATCTGGCTGTTTTTTATATGGCCAGGCCAGCTGCCAGCAGAACTCTAAAATTTGCAATTGAAAAGCTGTTTTTTGTGACTTAAGGGTCGGGGATGGTGCTCAGCATCTTTTATTTCCCAACCTCGTACTGTCATCTCTGCCGCTTCTCCTGGACCCAAACCTGGCGGCAGCAACTCTAAATGCGGTGACGGGACCTTTGAGACATCCCCACGCTTCAAAGGCCTTGCTGGTTCCACCCTCTCTGACGCAAAAAACATGCCCTTTGAAGTGAGGGGTGTCTCAAAGATCCCACTGCCACATTTAGTGTGGATTGTATTGCCACTGTTGCCGAGTGTGGGTCTAGGAGAAGTGGCAGAGATGACAGTACGAGGGGTCGGAAATAAAAGATGCTGAGCCCACTGGTGCGGGGGGCGGAGAAGAAGGTAAAGATAGGAGATACTGCTGAGCATCAGAGAGGCTGAATAAGGGGAAGGGAGGGAGGCAAGAGTTGCTTGGCATGGGGGCAGCGAGACAGAGGGGAACTGTACAAAGGGAAATGGAGAGGACATGCTGGATATGAGGGGTATAGAGAGAGAGGGGGACTATTCTGAATAGCGAGGAGGGGTGATGTTGGATGTGAGGTGGGGATGGGGAAGGTAGATGCTCAACATGGGGGGAGATCCTGGACTCAAGGGGGAATAGGGAAAGGGAAAGAGAAGGGAGAAACTGAGCATGGGAGTAAGAAAGGGGAGATGGGAGAGGCTGACTTAGATTTAGCGACAGTAGCAGAGACATGGTTCACAGACAACCATGACTGGGATGTAACTATACAAGACTATACTTTATTCAGAAAGGACAGGGTAGGAAGAAGGGGAGGAGGAGTGGCACTATATGTAAAAAATAATATTAAAACTATGGATATACAGGGCTTAAAAGGGAGAGAGGAGGCACTGTGGATTAAACTAGTAAGAGCGAAAGAGAAATCTTATTTGCATTGGTGTGATATACAGACCTACCTCAGACTGAACAGTTGGATGGAGAGTTAATTGAAGACATATGCAGCATTGCCAGGAAAGGGGAAGTGCTACTGATAGGGGATTTCAATATGTCAGATGTTGATTGGCACATCCTTGCTGCAGTATCATCTAGAAGTAAGGAGATCCTGGATTCTCTAGAGGGAGAACTACTCAGGCAACTGGTAACAGAACCCATATGTGAAGAGGCCATACTGGACTTGGTGCTTACCAATGGTGAACGTGTTTCTGACATTATAGTGGAAGATCATTTTGCATCCGGTAATCACCAGATGGTGTGGTTCAGTATTAGGACTAGGGCTGATAAAATCCATTCAAAAGTGAGGGTCTTAGACTTTAGGAAAACTAACTTTGCCAAGATGGGCCAATACTTCAGGGAGTCGTTAGTGGGATGGGAACAGCTGGGGGATGTAGAAAGTCAGTGGGCAAAACTGAAAGGGGATATTTTAAGGGCGACAAACCTTTTTGTTAAAATGGTAAATAAAGGTAAAATGAAAAGGAAACCACTATGGTTTTTGAAAGGAGTAGCTGAAAAGGTAAAGAAAAAGAGGGAGGCCTTCATGAAACATAAGAGATCACAGAGAGAGGAAGACAGGCATCTCTATTTGGAAAAACTTAGGAAGCTAGCAAAGTAGTCAGGAAAGCAAAGATTCAGAAAGATGAAGAAATAGTCAATGCAATAAATAGGGAGATAGGACATTTTTCAGATATGTTAGTGAGAAGAGGAAGGGCAAAAGTGGTATTGTCAGACTCCAGTGTGAAGGGGAGGAATATGTAGAGAGCTGATGAGGATAAAGCGGAATTGCTTAACAAATAATTCTGTTCTGTGTTCACAGATGAAGAACCAGGACCTCAGAAAACACCCACAAACAGGAATAGAAGTGAGGGGCATCTGGAACAATTTTCAGAAGACTGTGTTCATGAGAAGCTAGCTAAACTTAAAGTAGACAAAGTGATGGGACCAGATGGGATACACCCTAGAATACTGAGGGAATTTGGGAACGTTCTAGCAGCTCCACTGACTGACCTTTTCAATACCTTGTTGGAGTCGGGAGTGGTGCCAGAGGGCTGGAAGGAGGCACATGTGATCTCTTTACACAAAAGTGGAAGTAAGGATATAGTTGAAAACTACAGACCAGTTGTTTAACTTCGGTGGTGAGTATATTATTGGAAGCGCTGCTGAAAGAGAAAATAATTTCTGGAGTACAGTGGATTACTGGATCCGAGGCAGCATGGATTCACCAGAGGCAGGTCTTGTCAGACAAATCTGATTGATTTCTTTGACTGGGTGACCAGGGAGTTGGACCGAGGGAGAGCCCTAGATGTGCTGTATTTAGATTTTAGTAAAGCCTTTGACACCATTCCACACAGGCGACTTATCACCAAACTGAGCACCCTAGGGATGGACCCTAAAGTTACTGCTTGGATTAGAAACTGGTTGAGTAGGAGGCGACAAAGAGTACAGGTAAATAGAGCTCACTTTGAGGAGAAGGAGGTTACCAGTGGTGTGCCGCAGGGATCTGTCCTTGGTCAGATTCTTTTTAACATCTTTCTTAGTGATATCATGGAAGGGCTGTCAGGTAAGGTTTGCCTCTTTGCGGATGATACCAAAATCTGCAATAGAGTAGACACCCAGGAAGGTATAGATAACATGAGGAGGGATCTAGCTAAGCTTGAAGAATGGTCTAGAATTTGTCAGCTAAGATTTAATGTTAAAAAATGCAAGGTCATGCTTTTATGCTGCAGCAATCCAAGGGAGCGATTTAGTATAGGGGGTGAAGTACTTCTATCCACAAAAGTGGAGTGGAGGAGTGGCCTAGTGGTTGGGGCAAGGTACTTCAGGCTGGAAGGTCGGGGGTTCAAATCCCATTAGAGGACAGCAACCTTGGGCTGGAAGGACTGGGGTTTCTAGTCCCACATAGGGAGAGAAATGGCCAGCAGAAGGAAGGAGGTGATAGTGCCTCTGTATAAGTCTTTGGTGCGACCTCATTTGGAATACTGTGTGCAGTTCTGGAGACCGCACCTTCAAAAGGATATAAACAGGTTGGAGTCGGTACAGAGGGTGGCTACTAAAATGGTTAGTGGTCATTATAAAGCATCAGGACAGACTTAAGGATCTTAATATGTATACTTCAGAGGAAAGGTGGGATAGAGGAGATATGATTGAGACGTTTAAATACCTCTGTCGCATAAATGCACAGGAGAGCCTCTTTTTTATTGAAAGCAAGCTCTGCTATGAGGGGACATAGGATGAGGGTGAAAGGGGATAGACTCAGGAGTAATATGCAGAAATATTTCTTTATGGAAAGAATGGTAGATGCGTGGAATAGTCTCCCAGTGGATATGGTAGAAATGATGACAATATCTGAATTCAAAAAAGCATGGGACAAACACAGAGGATCTCTAAAGGGAAAAAGGGGACTGTTGTAGTAGTTGATATGGAAGGGCAGACTAGATAGGCCATGTGGTCTTTTTCTGCCATCATGTTTCCTTGATTCTATGTTTCGAGATGCTGGAGATAGAGGGGTAGGCAGGGAGAGGTGATGCTAGACTTAGGGGGGATATGGGGAGCGAGAGAGAGAGATCTTGGATATGGAGGGATGGGGAGAGAAAGATGGAAGATGCTGGACACGGGGAAAGATAGGTAGAAAGAGGGAAGATATTAGACATGGGTGGAGGATACAGAAAGAGAAGGACAATGCTGGACATGGGAAGAAGGGATGAGAAAATGTGGAGGAGGCACTGGATGGGGGGAGAAAGAGGCGGCAGATACTAGCTGGGGTCAATCTGGACAGGGGAGGAGAGAAGGGGATAATGCTGGACATGGGGAAGAGGCAGAGAGAAGGTGGGATAATTAATTAAAGTCTAGGAAAGGAGAGAGTTGGGAAATGGAAAGGCCCTGTTAAGAGTTGAAAAGTGATTTCTAGATGCAGTAAAAAGAGGAAAACTGAGGACTGGAAGTAAGAATGACAACTGAAATTTGAGGTGATAGAAAGAGAGAAGAATAAATAGAAGAACACTGAAAGGAAGAGATCCCTTTTGTCTGGGCCCTTCTCTGCCACTGTCAACTCCAGACTTCATTGATTTCATCTCGCTGCTCCATATTCCTGGAACAAACCACCTGAGTCTGTGCGTCAAGCCCCTCGCTAGCACTATTCAAATCCAGGCTAAAAACCCACCTCTTGAAGTCACTTTTGGATCCTGATGCACCTCACTCTCTTGTCCACTACCTATGTGAATCTTACCATACTCTGGTCCCCAGTTTCACTATGGGGGTCATTCTGATCAACGTTTAGTGGGTCTGGATGCCTGATCTGCACGTCCAGACCCAGTAGCCATCTGGATCATGTTTGCGGCAGAAGAGCCCCCCACACATATTGCCGAGTTGTGCGGGGAGCTCTGTTTGTGGGCGTGAGGGGAGGGCTGTGGGAGGAGTGAGGGCAGGCAGTAAGCAGGAATGTGACCCTAGACATACAGAGTGGATTCTGAGGTCAGGCCTGTACGTGGGGTCAGCAGGGTAGACAGGAGACTTATTCCACCCAGGAGTCCCCCTGGATGTGAGGGGACTGCGGAGCCTGGCAACCTCAGAGGTGAGGGGGTGCAAGGGGAGCCCCGCAGTCTGACCCTGGCCATGGGAGGCCAGATCAGAGGTTGGGCTGTGGGGAAAGAGTCTTTTCTTTGGCAGCTGGGCATCGTGGCTCCTGAATGGAGCCACGGTGCCTTGGTGACAGGACACCATGGCACTGTGGTTCCATTCAGGAGCCTGACTGAGGTAGCCAGGGATTTGCTCGGCATGTGCCAATCAATATTGGGCCACAGCCTACACGTCTGGTAGACTCGATTCTGATCCTGCAGGCACATCTAGCCCCCATTGCGATCAGAATTGAGTGCTACTGCTGTGCGTCCAGATTCTGATTGGCCATACAGGGTTAGGATGGCCAGGGTAGAATCGCCCTAAAGGTTTTGTCTTAATTTGATTGTAAGCTATGATGAGCAGGGACTGTGTCTTACATCTATATGTACAGTGCTGCATACACCTTGTAGCGCTATACAAATGACTAGTAGTAGTAGTAGAAGAGATAAGGAATATAGATAGAAGGAAGTGAAGAAGACAGGAGGGGAGAGAAGTGGACTGGAGATTCTAGAAAGCAAGTTAAAGACAGAAGAAAGCAGAAACTACAGACTGAGATCAAGATGATTGGAGAATAAAATGGCCAGACAACAAAAGGTAGGAAAAATAACTTTCAATTTAGTGATTGGAATATATCAGTCTTTGTAAGCTAAAGGCACACAGGGCCATACCAAGCCATAATTGCGCCTTGAGCAACTTGCACATCTGGAATGTTTCCCCCCCACCACCACCACCACCACCATCTCCCCATCTTACTCACACCTCAATGTCCAGCCGGCTGCCTGCCCTTGCCCTATCACCACCACTTTTTGTGTTTTCTTGGCAGCAGTGGAGCAGACCTGACTTCAAAATAATAATAAAAAAAGAACACACAGGTCTTTTGACTCCGTGCTTGCATGCAGATCTGATGCCTCCTCCCCTCTGACATAGGTTCACATCAAAGGAGGGAGGGTCAGTGTCACAGCAGGACATGCTAGGGAGATAAAGTTCCTAGATTAAATAAATGACTGCTTCTTGGAGCAGCTGGTTCATGAACTGACCAGAGGGGAAGCCATATTGGACCTAGTACTCAGTGGAACACCAGATCTAATGCAAGAGATAAGGGTGTTGGGGCCACTTGGAAATACTGATCATAGCATGATCGCATTTGATTTAATTAGTGGAGGAGGAATGGTAAGGAAATCCACAGTACTACCTTTTAACTTTCGAAAGGGAGACTATGATAAAATGAGGAAAATAGTTAAGAAAAAACTAAAAGGAGCAGTTGCAAAGGTTAAAGACTTACATCAAGCTTGGGTGTTGTTGAAAAATACTATCTTGGGAGCCCAGACTAGCTGTATTCCAAGCTTTAAGAAAAGTGGAAGGAAGTCCAAAAAACTGCCAGCATGGTTTAAAGGTGAGGTCAGAGAGGCTGTTGTTGCCAAAAAAGCATCTTTCAGGAAATGGAAAAAAGAGCCAAACAATGAAAACTGGAAACAGCACAAGCACTGGCAAGTCAAATGCAAGGCATTGATAAAGCAGGCAAAGGGAGAATTTGAGAAGAAGCTTGCTGCGGAAGCAAAAACGCGTAATAAAGACTTTTTCAAGTACATTTGTAGCAAAAAACCTGTGAGAGAGTCAGTTGGTCCTTTAGATCAGCGTTTTTCAACCACTGTGCCGCGGCACACTAGTGTGCCGTGAGATATTGTCTGGTGTGCCGTGGGAAAAATTCCAATTTCATCCGTAACATGTGGCCTCGGCTCACAAATTAGGGTTGCCAACCGGCCGGTTTTCAGCCGGCCTAGCCGGTTTTTCCATGGCCAGGCCGGCTGCCAGCACAGTTGTAAAACCGGCCATTGAAAAGCCGTTTTATTGCTCTGGCCGCAAGATTGGGAGCGGCCAGAGCAAAAAACCGGCTTTTGTGCCGAAGTCCGCGGCGCGAACGCGATCGCGATTCCCTATAGCAGTGCAGCCGCTGGTTCTGCTTTGTACAGAGCAGCGGCTGCACTACACTTACATTGAAAAGTAAAGAGAAACTGTGTCAGGAGCCCTCCGATCATGCAGAGCCCGAGGAAGTGATGTCATGGGGGCGGGCTCCTCACAGGCTGTCTTTCCTTTTCAAATTAACTTTAGCTGCAATAAAGTTAATTTGAAAAGGAAAGACAGCCTGTGAGGAGCCCGCCCCCATGACATCACTTCCTCGGGCTCTGCGATGACCGGAGGGCTCCTGACACAGTTTCTCTTTACTTTTCAATGTAACTGTAGTGCAGCCGCTGCTCTGTACAAAGCAGAAGCAGCGGCTTGGACAGAGGGTGTGTGTGTGTGTGTGAGTGAACCAGCAAGGGGGGGGGAGTGTGAGTGAACTAGCAAGGGGGGGGGGGGAGTGTGAGTTAACCAGCAGTGGGGGGGGGGGGGAGGTGTGAGTTAACCAGCAAGGGGGGGGGCGATGGTGTGAGTGAACCAGCAGGGGAGGGGGGGTAAGTGAGTGAGTGACCCAGCAGGAGGGGTGAGTAAGTGACAGGGGGGGTGGGTGAGTGAACCAGCAGTGGAGGGGGGGGGTGGTGTGAGTGAACCAGTAGGGGAGGGGGGTTGGTGTGAACCAGCAGGGGAGGGGGGTTGGTGTGAGTGTTTGATTCCTATTCAAGAGAATTACTTTATATATAGTCAATATAGGCACAGAGGTAAATTTTTTTAACATTTTCTAATGGTGGTGTGCCTCGTGATTTTTTTTCATGAAAAAAGTGTGCCTTTGCACAAAAAAGGTTGAAAAACACTGCTTTAGATGATAGAGGGGTTAAAGGGGCACTAAGAAGGGATAAGGCGATAGCGGAGAGACTGAATGAATTCTTTGCTTCGGTCTTTACTGAGGAAGATTTAGGGATGTTACTTATGACTGAAGTGGCATTTAAAGGTGTGGAAGAATTGAAGGAAATATCGATACATCGGGAAGATGTATTACAACTATTTGATAAACTAAAGAATAGCAAATCACCTGGGCCGGATGATATACATCCAAGGGTGTTGAAAGAATTGAAATATGAGATTGCAGACCTGCTATTAGTAATCTGTGAACTATCATTAAAATCATCTGTAATACCTGAAGATTGGAGGATGGCAAACATAATGCCAATTTTTAAAAGGGTTCCAGGGGTGATCCGGGAAACTACAGACAGTGAGCCTGACGTCAGTACCAGGAAAAATGGTAGAAACCCTCATAAAGAACAAAATTCCTGAACATGTAGATAGTCATGGCTTAATGGGAGACAGCCAACATGGCTTTAGACAAGGAAGATCTTGTCTTACTAATCTGTTGTTTTTTTGAAGGTGTAAATAAACAGGTAGACAAAGGTGAGTCGGTTGATATAGTGTATTTGGACTTTCAGAAAGCCTTTGACAAGATTCCTCATCAGAGACCTTTGGCAAAACTTAAGAGTCATGGGATAGGAGGCAATGTACTATTGTGGATCAGGAACTGGTTAAGAGATAGAAAGCAGAGGATATGGCTAAATGGCCAATTTTCCCAATGGAGAAAGATGAATAGTGGTGTACCCCAGGGATCTGTGCTAGGACCGCTGCTTTTTGACATATTCATAAATGACCTGGAAAAGGGAATAACGAGTGAGGTTATCAAATTTGCAGATGACACAAAACTATTTAAAGTTGTTAAAACCCATGAGGATTGTGGAAAATTGCAAGAGGATCTTGATAAACTGGAAGACTGGGCATCAAAATGGCAGATGAAATTTAATGTGCAAAGTTATGCACCTAGGGAAGAACAACCCAAACTATGGCTACATGATGCAAGGTTCCACATTAGGAACCACCACCCAGGAAAAAGATTTAGGCGGCATTGTGGATAACATGTTAAAACCCTCCTCCCAGTGTGCAGCGGCTGCCAGGAGAGCAAATAGAATGCTAGGTATCATAAGGAAAGGAATGGAAAATAAAACAAAGGATATTATAATGCCTCTATATCGTTCCATGGTGAGACCGCACCTTGAATATTGTGTGCAGTTCTGGTAGCCGTATCTTAGAAAGGATATAGCGTTATTAGAAAAGGTTCAGAGAAGAGCCACCAAAATGGTAAAGGGGATGGAAGGATACCCCTATGAAGAAAGGCTAAAAAGGTTAGGGCTCTTTAACCTGGAAAAGAGACGGCTGAGGGGAGATATGATAGAAGTCTATAAATTAATGAATGGAGTGGAACGGGTAAATGTAGATCGATTGTTCACGTTATCAGAATATAGAAAGACTAGGGGACATGCAATGAAGCTACAATGTAAGCTATTTTAGACTAATAAGAGAAAATATTTCTTCACTCAATGTGTAATCATACTCTGGAATTTGTTACCGAAGAATGTAGTAAAGGCTGTTAGTGTAGCTGGGTTTAAAAATGGTTTGGACAAGTTCCTGGAGGAAAGGTCCATAAACCATTATTAAGAAGGGACCCAGGATATCAATGCTTGACCCAATACAATCAACGTGGAACCTGAGTCTTTTGGGGAAACTGCTAGGTACGTATGACCTGGATTGGCCACTGTTGGAAACAGGATACTGGGCTTGATGGACCTTGGTCTGACCCAGTATGGCATATCTTATGTTCTTATGTTCTTATTCATTCAAACATGGGTCTTTGCAACTCCACGCTTGAATGGCTGGTCTGGTCTCTCCCTCCTCTGATACAAACCTACATCAGAGGAGGGAGGGAGGGACCAAACCTGTGTGCAAGCGCAAAGTTGGAAAGAACTGCGTTTTGTTTTGTTTTTAATTTGAGGTCAGGTCTGCTCTGCTGCTGGTGCCGCCACCGCCAAGAAAACACAAAAAGTGGCAATGGAAGGGCAACAGCAGGCAGCGTGGGGGGGGAGCCAAGGCTGGCAACATGAAATGCACCTTCAATCCTTTGTGCCCTATGCAGCTGCACCACTCGCACAGGGCTAGGTACAGTGTTGAGAGCACGCCATTTAGAATCCTTAGCTGGACGGCCATCTGGATTAAGGTGCTGACCTCAGTATTCAGTGGTACTATCTGGATAGTGGCACTCAATATTTCCACAGACCACTCCTGCATCACACCCTCCTACTTTCACACCTCAATGCAGCACCTCAAGCTCATGCATCTCACATTTTTGACTGAATACTCGCTATCACACATTTAACCTCCTCCCATCATGAGATGCTTGTACAGTTTATAGAACCCTTTATATAGTTACATAAAGCAGTTTGTATATATTTATCATGTTTTTCCCTGTTAAGAAACTTGTTTAATGTATACCCAAGTTATTATACCTGTTTACTGTAAGCACAAATCACCAAGCTGAGATGTGTAGTTTAATGTTCATTGTAAACCGCACTGATTTCAAATAGCGCGGTATAAAAGAGACTTTAAATAAATAAATAAATAAATATGTGACTGAGACTAGGTATTCTGTTGGCAACTCTACTACTACATAGAAAATACAAGCTAAGTTACCCATTTCCAGGATGAGATTCTCTCATTCTGATGCATTATGGGATCTGCAGCACTGATTCCAATGGTTAAAATCAGGGGCTACAAATACCATACTGCATTGCCATGAAAACTTAAAACCAGAACTGGCAAAAAATCTCACTCCTGGAACTGTGTAACTTGGCAGCTCTGTGATGGCCCATACTAATCCAGCATGCTTGGTTTTCCTAGTAGGTGTATTGATGCTTTAGGGCTCACTGCAGTGTTTAATGTGCTGCCTTTTCGTAGGTGGGGACCTTTATGTTTGAGGCTTGGAAGTTAGTGTTGGCATGGTAGATTTGCTCCAGGTCCTGAGTGACATTTTGGTAGTGTTTTGTATTACTTCACAATATTCCTGGTTCTGAGGGGGTTTAAGTTGCTGTTACTCAGTTGATACTATGGGGGAAATATCCTAGCTCTGCTATGAACTGGTTTTTGAAAAAGGTGCTAAAAGAGGGATTCTGTGGATACAGAATCAGAGTTGCCAAGTTATCCATTTCCATGAGTGAGAATTTTTGCCAGTTCTGGTTTTAAATTTGCATTGCAAGTATGGTATTGTAATCCCTGATTTTCCCATTGGAATCAGTGCTGCAGGTCGCATAATATATCAGAATGAGATTATCAGATATCCAGGACTGGCTTACAATCTCACTGCTGGAACTGGGTAACTTGGCAATTCTGATAAATACAGTAGGTGCTGAAGTTTGCACTGCTGCCATCACTGCAGTTATTTTGAAGGGTGGGGCAAGAGGTGGGGCAAGGGGCAGGGCATGGGTGGGGCAAGGCGGAGCACAGATGTGACATGTTGGGGGTTTTCTTTTTAAAAGTTGACAACCCTAAGTAGGAGGAGCTCAGAAAAGCTTAAATCACTTTTCTCATTGTTAAACGCTAAGGGCCCGATTCTGTCCCACATTGATCTCCTTTGTATGTCGGGGCTGATCTGGAGGTACAAAGAATATCGCAATTCTGATCCCGCAGGGCACATCTAGCCCCGCGGAATCAGAATTGCAAACAGGCATGTACGTGCAGGCCAGGACTGCGATTCCATCTCAGCCTGCACAAACAGCCACAGCCCAACGAACTCAGCCAGGGCTTTTGAATGGAGCCGCAGTGCCATGACATCATGTTGCCATTTTTTTATTTATTTATTTAATTCTCTTATATACCGTGCTATTCTGCATCAGTGCGGTTTAAATTGGCACTGCGGCTCCATTTAAAAGCTGCAATGCGGGCTGCTTGCAAACGGAGTTAATTCCCCGCAGCCCGCAGCCCGACCCCTGATCCTGCCTCCTAAGGCCAGGATCGGGCTACGGGGAATTAATTCTGCCCCCCCCCCAGCCTCTTCTGTGCCCCAGGCCGCTTAAAAAAAACATGATCAGGAAATGTTATTCCACTTCGGAGGTGGAATAACTTCCCTGGCCATTTCGCCAGCCCTGGATGTACAGGGCCAACATTAGAATCGGCCCTGTACGCCCAGAGCAGCGACTACCCACTGCCTGCCCACTCTCCGCCTCGGGGCCGCCTCTTCCCTGCCCCCGACTAACTTCCCTGCACTACCAGCAGGGAAGTTAGTCAGGGCATGCAGCTGGCACAAATAGCAGGGATGGACGTCCCAACGGGACCCCCTAAATATAAAGAAAAAGGATTTATCTTAATGACTTTACTACAATTTTGTTGCAAAACTGAACTATCTGAAAACTGTTTTGTTTGTATTGTGGCTTTAAAAAGCTTCTCTTGTTCCTGTCATACTTCACAAGAGGCAGGCACTGGTTGGTGCTTTCTGTAAAAACGAACACATTTACCTATTATGTAGGTAATTTGAAAATGAGAAAAATTATGTTAGTTGCTCTAGTAAACGCCAATTATGAATAAACAAATATAACATCATGTTCTGAATCCTTTATTAGTCTCCTTCAGCATATTTGTAAGTGAAGCTGAGTTCTAAAATATTTTCCTGAATTCACTGATTTTTATTTATTTAGCTATTTTTATATACCGCTTTAACACAGCATCAAAGCAGTTTACAATGAACTGATAACAAACTGATACATAGAACCTGGGGTCTGAACTTGGAACATTATCAGAATATCCTATATATTGGGCTATGACATTCTTACAGTGGGGGCAAAGGAATATGTATGTTGTGGGGTGAGAGGGGGAGGGAGTTGATGGTTTTAACCATGAGAACTGAGGCAGGGCTTTTCCCTAGCTATACCAGAAGGGGCTATTTTAAAAATCCATTTCCCCATTTAGAGGGTAATTTTGCAAAGCTTTTACAGCATATAAAGCATGTTTTATACATGGAAAAGGGTTCTTATAAAATTGTTTGGGGTGTGCACACATAAAAACATGGGGCACACTGAATGTCTGTACGTTCTTCATAGGCATTCCTGGGGCCACAGTTTGTATGGTGCTAGAGTGGGACTTGTAATATAAGCATGTGAATTTGAGTGCTACTGAGACTGGTTCTTCTGGCTGCCTATTTTATAAAAGTGCATATGTTATCTCAAAAACATCTCCAAAACAAGTCAAAGCAGCATCACTACCCACTCCTTAAGTCTCTTTAGCACATTGGTTTCCTCAACGTCATTGCCACTTTCTCAACCCAACATTAATGTTTCAGCAGAAACTGCTTGCTTCAGGGGTGTTGTCAGACATAAAAATGCTATTATGACCTTCCACCATATTGATCCCTGTGGTATTGTGGTGTGTGGTGAGAAGGGGTTTTCTTTACAACACAGGCCAGACAGCAATTCAAGGGAAACAAAAGTCGTTTTTATTCTGTTCCATCTTGTTAAGTTTCCACAAAGCAAAACCCAGAATAGACAGCAGTCCAGGGAAAACAAAAGCAGCTTTACTTTGGTCCCAGCTTGTTAAACCTCCACAAACTGGTTCTCCCAGCCCTTCCTCCAGCCCCAGTTAAAGTTCCTACCTCAGAACTCTTTTGCATGGCTTGCCATGAAATAACTTTTGTCTCCATGGGCCTCTCTCCCTCCTGCAGTTTGCTAGGTTCTTAACCTCTCCCTCTGAACCATGCCCTCCCAGCCCTGAACTCTGGTTTGCAGACTGTCTTAAAGGGAGCTGTTGATAATCTCTTTGGAAAGGGACGGGTAACATTCAATATATTCCATTACAATCCCTTTTCAAAGCCCAAAACCCACTCTCCCTTATGTGAGTAGATATTGATGCTGCTTTAACTTCAAATTTTGAGATAAGTAATGCTGTATCAAGTGTTGGTTAGAAGGATACAATGTGTGCCTTATAACATTGTTATTGCTTGAAGACAAGATACATTTAAACAAAAAGACTTTAAAAAATGAAATTAAAAGGACTGAAATTGGATACTTTGGCCCAAAAGACAGGTGATGATTTTAAGTTAGTTGGTTGGAGCAGATGGTTGGTATTAGCTATCGTCAATACCTACTGATGTCCTTGAGATTTTTTTTTTATAAATATCTGTAAATGTTTTAACCCTTTGTTTTGATTTATTGATTTTTTTTTGTAAAAGTGGGGTAAGCTCACATTTTGTTGCACTAGGGTCTTTATAAAACAGGCATTATTGAATGCAGTTAAAGTATACATCATTTTACCCTTATTTTTATGGAAGCATTTCTAGAATGGGGTTATACTGGCGGAGGCAACACATGAAGGTTTGCATTTTCAAAATAGCGTATATTGGGACATGCTTACTACCTGATAGTGTAAGGTTTAGCACAGGGTTTGGGCACCACAGGCCCCCGCACTAAAAAACCCACATCATCGTGGTAGTACATGCCTGGGCAGAGACTGGGCGGCACAGGGGTGTTCCCGATGCAGCGCAGTTAGCACATAATCAAAACAAGAACACAGGCTCCTCTCCTCAAGTGATCAGACAAATCCCCAACAACAAAAATAATATTTTTGTCGGACAAAGAACCCCAGGCAAGAACTTCTTAACTGAAGGTTCGCGTCCTTTTATTCAAAATGCAGTAAAACCTTTAAACTGCCAAAAATCTTTACATGAAGAAAGCACTTAACTGAAACCACAGCGCTTCAACACAGTTCATCAGTGAAGGTGGAAAACGACACAGTCCTGCATTTCGGGTTGACAAACTTCAAAAACGCTGCTTCAGGTTAATATACACCAACGTGCGCAGACATTTGTAGCCCACATTACCTGTGCTCGGTACAATAGAGCAAGTGCAACTAACACCACCCCAATGAATGATGATGGTTGCTCCTGCAGCCGGTTTACCATGGCAACCCATGGTAACTGCAGGGGATGGCTGTATAGGCCCCTCTGCAATTAGTGCAGAGCCCCACACTAGTAATGCAGTCCAGATGTGCATTACTGCCAAGGGGCTTAGTAAACATGCCCCATTGTTTTTACTGAAAAAGTACCTACAGAAAAATGTAGGTGCAAATCCTTGTAGGTACAGCCGCATTGGGAAATTTTCAAAGGGAAAGGATATTTATACATTCCTTTGTGATATGATCAAAATCCATGGGCAAAGTACCAACAGACTGTACATCCGCCTGCATGGTTTTTAAAATTACCCTAAAATATCTCCTTTGTATTGTGGCTGTTTCCTCCTTCCCACCCACTTCCAGCCCCATCAGCCACATACCATGTTTTCTGGATTTCTTACTTAGATGTTTTAAGTTAAAAGAGAAATTTGCACTAGGTACAAGGAGCTCTTTGCCCTCTGGGAACGAGTCCAATCTCTGGAGGCTAGAGTAGCAGACTTGGAGGACATAAGGAAGACAGAGAGGTACATAGACAAGACCCACAGGGATGTAGTACTGAAGTCCCAACTCCAATCTGGCAGTCTCTCAGTTGCCATGGATGAGAAATGTCACATGAAAGGAGAGCATCAACTTGGTGTGGCAGGAAGTGATCCTGTAGCTAGGACCTGTCTGCCAGGAAATGTAAAACTCTCTCACATCGAAGAGGTTTCTCCAAGGATTCAGATTTATTGGCGACTGGGAAAACACATGGACCAACAAGAAACTATACTGTGCTGATGGACTACACCTCTCTGTTGCAGGGAAAAGAATCCTACGTGAAAAATTCAAGCAGTATGTAAATTTGCATTTAAACTAGAAGAAGGGGGTGACGGACGGGGAAGGTCAAGTTCTGGACGTCACCCCCTGCAAAAGCAGAATAACAGAAACAACCACACTTTTAAACAACACATCAAAAGCAACTGGGAAGAAGTGGGTAGAATAAAATCAATGCAAAATACACACAAGCCAGTTAAATGCTGGAGAGCAATGAGCACAAATGCTCGAAGCTTAGCCAACAAACTTCCAGACCTGAAAGCCCTAATGATGGAAAAGGACTTGGACATTGTGGCCATTACAGAAACATGGTTTAATGAATCACATGATTGGGATATAGCCTGGCTATAATCTATTCAGAAGAGACAGAGAAAATGGAAAAGGGGAAGGAGTAGCCTTGTATGTCAAAAGAAATATCAAAATCCGGTGTGTTCCGTGAGCAATAAACTATATTCAACTGGAATGAAATGCTCAATTATATCAATTCGGGACAAAGAACTATTATTTATCTCTTTGTAGTTGTTATAAACCTTAGATCTTCTTTTATGTTGCTATTATGTTGCTGATGAAGGTCTCAGACTATTATGGCACGTTTTTAAGACTTACAGCAGGTCTATTGCTAGTGCCTGTTCGCATCAATGACCTTCTGCAAACTTCAGCAAACATTTATAAGTGATTTTTGGGAGCGGATGGAGTTTTTCTCTGGAATTATAACATTATTGAAGCAATTTTCAAATCTTCAACTATCACTTAGCTTGTAATGAGCTGTTTCATTTTATATACTCCTATCACGCTCGCCGATCCCAACGCCTCCCTGTAGGTGCCCCCGTCGCGTTTCACAAGCGTTTCTTCAGGGGATCTATATACACCTTACCTAAAAAATAAAATTCAACATTATAATCACAACTATCTACTATCATCCCATATTAAGTTCTTCCCTATAATTATTCTTCTTAGTGGGCCCCTATCAAAAAATTCACCTATCTAAAAGATATATAGGGACAGCTTACCAAAGAAGAATAACTGATGCTGCACGCGTCTGTTTTCTCTTATACAAGAGCAGCAGGAAAGCTTTCAAACTCCCTTCTATCTGCTTCCAAAAAACGCCACGCATGCAAGTTAGCGATGGCAAATCCTTATTTAAAAACCGCCCCCCTTGTGACATGTAAGATCCTAAACCCTTCCCCCTTAAATTACTTCCTTCAACCATTCACCATTTCTCTTACCGTCAACTAGAAAAGACGATCATTCCATTGTTGTTAATCCCGGGTTCCCTTGTTACTAATGTCTATAATTTATTCCTAAAACAGCCCCTAATCTCATCTGACATATTTTAAACCTTCACCATATGAACGTTGTTGTCCCTAACCCTAAACTTAATGAAATATGCTATTAAAACCTACTACTAAAACAAAACCACACCCAATTGCTAATTATAGCAATTCTTTTCATGTCTTAAAATCTTCATATATCATATATCTCACTAATCCTACCATTCTTATATACATGAAGACCAATCAATAGTGACATTAAGGCCTGTAGGCATTACTGATTTCAAAGTGTAAATCCATTTTTGCTCTCTAATCAGCAAAGTTTGATCTACTGATTTTCCCAATATACCAGACTCAACTTTATCTATACAGAAACACCTTAATTGATCAAAGGTCACAAGGGGGGCATTTTTTAAATAAGGATTTGCCATCGCTAACTCGCATGCGCGGCGTTTTTTGGAAGCAGATAGAAGGGAGTTTGAAAGTTTTCCTGCTGCTCTTGTATAAGAGAAAACAGACGCGTGCAGCATCAGTTATTCTTCTTTGGTAAGCTGTCCCTATATATCTTTTAGATAGGTGAATTTTTTGATAGGGGCCCACTAAGAAGAGTAATTATAGGGAAGAACTTAATATGGGATGATAGTACATAGTTGTGGTTATAATGTTGAATTTTAATTTTTAGGTAAGGTGTATATAGATCCCCTGAAGAAACGCTTGTGAAACGCGACCGAGGCACCTACAGGGAGGTGCTGGGATCGGCGAGCATGATAGGAGTATATAAAATGAAACAGCTCATTACAAGCTAAGTGATAGTTGAAGTTTTGAAAATTGCTTCAATAATGTTATAATTACATAAAAACATAAGAACATAAGATATGCCATACTGAGTCAGACCAAGGTCCATCAAGCCCAGTATTCTGTTTCCAACAGTGGCCAATCTAGGTCATATGTACTGTGACCCACTAGCCGGTCCAGAGGCTGAGAGGTGCTTGGACAGCTTAATGGGCAATGATATTATTGGCAGTAAGTCCCCGGGAAGGCAGTTTGCTAAGCCTCCTCGTTCCCGTAGTTTACCTTAACCCAATAATTGTAGTTGCAGTCGAGTGTAAGGATAAACATAGGTTTTATTCCCCGTCCGGGGTGGATTCAAAAGGTATGGAACAAAAGGTTAAACAGACCATACGTCTGACATGAAATAAAGGAAAGTGCTGTAACCAAAAATAAGCTTTCTTCAGCATTCAAAATAACAGCAAAAGTAATGGAAACAGTTTCTTCAACTCACGTGAAACCTCACAGCTGTTTCTCTTAATTAACACTTCTTGCTGCTTCAGCACACAGACTGAGTCCAATTTGATACAGGTTACCTGCAATCCAAACCTGTATCTTGTAGGATCTCTTCAGGGAAATCTAGTTATATCTCCTCCTCATCTGTTCGTCTGTCATTCTGCATAGCTCCTTAAATGAGCATGTAAAGCCTTCCTCTATATTCGTGGTTTGTGGGAAGTTACTGTATTGTTTGTACTTCTCTTTCTCCCCCTGAGTTTTGCACAGCTCTTCATATGAGCTTAGGTTGTCGAGGTGTTCTAAGTCCCACCTCTTAGGGAGAATACGTCTCACTTCCCCTCTGGGAGCTTCCTGCTCTCTGTAACGTGGATAGCCCCGTTCTGGTTTCCTTCTCTCACACCGTCTATCTATCACAGGGGAATGTGCCTCAAGGTAAGAATTCTTCCTTTCTGTTTGTTTGGAGTTAAACTGTTTAGCTGTGCACTTAGCTGTAGGATTGCCCTTCCTTATTGCCTTATTGCAATACTCCTCAGGGTATTGATAGGATTTGCCTTGCTGTTTCCCACAGCCTCTCTGCAAATCACTCACCTCTGCCTCTGTGGAGTTTTCCCTCACAGCTTCCTCTTGTGCTCTCTGCTGAATTCTTTCACCTCTGCTCTCGGGACTTCCAGCTGGGATATTTGCTGAGCTTTCACTTAAGCTCTGGTCTGAGCATTCCACTGTGCTCTCCTTGATTCTCCCACCTGTGTTTTCTGGGCTTTCAACTGAGCCTCCTGAGCTCTCTGGCTTCTCCCTGCTTTCCAAGCTTTCCAAGCCTCCCCGGCTATCAGCCTTCTCTGAGCTTTCTGAGACCTCCAAGACTTCCACGACCTCCTTAACCTCCAAGCTCTCCTGGACTTCCAACCTTTCTGAGCTCTCAGACACCACCTCTGAGCTCTTGGGCAATCTTTCCAACTCCTCGGATAATCTTTCCAACTCCTCGGATACTCTCTCTGACAACCTCTCAGACAACCTGTCTGTTAGTGACTGAGTCCCTACTATATCCTGCTCAGTGTTAGCTTGGGCTCCGCCCCCTTGCAGCTGCTCCCCAATTTCTAATGAGCTCTGAGCTCCGTCTCTGCTTGGGCGTTCCCTAACACCATGTGCATCTGTTTTCTCTGGTTGCTCTTGGCAACTCTTTCCCTTTTGTGAAGCTGAACTGTCATTTTGCTCACTTTCATTTACCTTTATGGGCTCTGCTAGCGTCACCCCGTGACAGTACCTAGCAGTTTCCCCAAGAGACACAAGTTCCACAATGCTTGTACTGGGTCAAGCATTGATATCTTCGGTCACTTCTTAATAATGGTTTATGGACCTTTCCTCCAGGAACTTGTCCAAACCTTTTTTAAACCCAGCTACACTAACAGACTTTAGTACATCCTCCGGTAACAAATTCCAGAGTTTGATTACACGTTGAGTGAAAAAATATTTTCTTTTATTAGTCTTAAATAGTTTACCCTGTAGCTTCATTGCATGTCCCCTAGTCTTTCTATATTCTGATAAGGTAAACAATCGATCTACGTTTACCCGTTCCACTCCGTTCATTAATTTATAGACTTCTATCATATCTCCCCTCAGCCATCTCTTTTCCAGGTTAAAGAGCCCTAACCTTTTTAGCCTTTCTTCATAGGAGTATCCTTCCATCCCCTTTACCATTTTGGTGGCTCTTCTCTGTACCTTTTCTAAAATCGCTATATCCTTTTTAAGATACGGTGACCAGAATTGCACATAATATTCAAGGTGCGGGCTCACCATGGAACGATATAGAGGCATTATAATATCTTTTGTTTTATTTTCCATTCCTTTCCTTATCATACCTAGCATTCTATTTGCTCTCTTGGCCGCCGCTGCACACTGGGCCGAGGGTTTTAACATGGTATCCACAATGACGCCTAAATCTTTTTCCTGGGTGGTGGTTCCTAATGTGGAACCTTGAATCATGTAACCATAGTTTGGGTTGTTCTTCCCTAGGTGCATAACCTTGCACTTGTCCACATTAAATTTCATCTGCCATTTTGATGCCCAGTCTTCCAATTTATCAAGATCCTCTTGCAATTTTTCACAATCCTCTTGGGTTTTAACAACTTTAAAAAGTTTTGTGTCATCTGCAAATTTGATAACCTCACTCGTTATTCTACTTTCCTGGTCATTTATGAATATGTCAAAAAGCAGCGGACCCAGTACAGATCCCTGGGGTACACCACTATTCACCTTTCTCCATTGTGAAAATTGGCCATTTAGCCCTACCCTCTACTTTCTATCTTTTAACCAGTTCCTGATCCACAATAGTACATTGCCTCCTATCCCATGACTCTTTAGCTTTGCCAAAAGTCTCTGATGAGGGACCTTGTCAAAGGCTTTCTGAAAGTCCAGATACACAATATCAACCGACTCACCTTTGTCCACCTGTTTATTTACTCCTTCAAAAAAACATAATAGATTAGTAAGACAAGATCTTCCTTGTCTAAAGCCATGTTGGCTGTCTCCCATTAGGTTGTGACTATCTACATGCTGAGTAATTTTATTCTTTATGATGGTTTCTACCATTTTTCCCGGTACTGACGTCAGGCTCACTGGTCTGTAGTTTCCCGGATCACCCCTGGAACCCTTTTTAAAAATTGGTGTTACATTGGCGATCCTCCAATCTTCAGGTATTAGAGATGATTTTAATGATAGTTCACAGATTACTGATAGCAGTTCTGCAATCTCATATTTCAGTTTTTTCAACACCCTTGGATGTATACCATCCGGCCCAGGTGATTTGCTACTCTTCACTTTATCTAATAGTTGTAAGACATCTTCCCGATGTATCGATATTTCCTCCAATTCTTCCGCACCTTTAAATACCACTTCAGTCATGGGTAACATCCCTACATCTTCCTCAGTAAAGACCGAAGCAAAGAATTTATTCAGTCTCTCCGCTATCGCCTTGTCGCCTCTTAGTGCTCCTTTAACCCCTTTATCATCTAATGGACCAACTGACTCTCTCACAGGTTTTTTGCTACGAATGTACTTGAAAAGGTCTTTATTTCGCATTTTTGCTTCCGCAGCAAGCTTCTTCTCAAATTCTCTCTTTGCCTGCCTTATCAATGCCTTGCATTTGACTTGCCAGTGCTTGTGCTGTTTCCAGGTTTCGTCGTTTGGCTCTTTTTTCCATTTCCAGAGAAAAACTCCTTCCGCTCCCAAAAATCACTTATAAATGTTTGCTGAAGTTTGCAGAAGGTCATTGATGCAAACAGGCACTAGCAATAGACCTGCTATAAGTCTTAAAAACGTGCCATAATAGTCTGAGACCTCCATCAGCAACATAATAGCAACATAAAAGAAGATCTAAGGTTTATAACAACTACAAAGAGATAAATATTAGTTCTTTGTCCCAAATTGATATAATTGAGCATTTCA